>WOVY01001554.1:0-60729 GCA_013436015.1 Rhipicephalus annulatus
AATAAAAGAACAGCTGCCAATGTGAGCTGATGCAAGTGTGAACCACTATCAAGTTCCGCAAAAGCGTTTAAGTGTTGTCACAGAGGAAAAAAGTGAGCGAGATATTTTGATGCGGCGTTCCTACAGTCAATGTAGAAATGTGATGGCTTCAACATTGCGCAGTATATCTAAGAATAACAAAAGAAGAAAAGATGAGAAGGAAGAATGATAGGTGGTGATCCAGAAGACGAAGCAGACTATAGCTATCGCTGTTTGCAGAGGCGAAGAGAGACATATCTAAGCAAGAAAATAATCAATAAAGTACCGTAGCAGAGCCTATGTACAATGCCTGACCAGTACAGATTACACTTATGTTGCTGCCGGCTGGTGCAGAACTCCATTGATAGCGTGCTAATAATACGTATGTCGAGTTTTATGGGGTCATAAGCATGTGTCCATGTCGTTTTTCGTTTTTTGTCTGCCTTCGATTTTTGCATTCAATTGAGAATTCACTCCGCAAGCTTTATATTATCTACGTTCACTCTACTTTATAGCGGCGATGTCTTTGCGGGTTACAAGTTAGAGTGGGCCATTGGGGTGGAGGCCCACATGAACGCCGCCATGGTCAACTGCGAAGCAACTGACCACGGTGGTTGTCAAATCTGCAACGCAGCAAATGGTGCTAAGAATCTCTGGATCCGGACAGGCTGCCATAGAACCTGGACTTGGCAACGCTTAACGCTAAAACCTTATCTAGTCAGAAAAATCTAGCTGTACTATTCGAGGAGCTAGAGGGTGGTAAATGAGTTAAAATAGTGCTCAGAGAGGTTAGGAGGTCAGATGAGGCCTATACGGCTCTACAGAATGGCCACCTCCTTTCCTATCGGGTGGCTGACAAAAGAGAACTGGGAGTGTGGGTTCCTAATTCAGAGAAACATAGCTGGCAACATAGAGAATACTATAGCATTGATGAAAGGGTGGTAGGTATCGCAATTAAACTGAATAAAAGATACAAGTTGAAAGGGGTACAGGCTTACGCGCCCATATCCAGCCATGATGACGCTCCAGTTGAAAGCTTCTAAGAAGACGTGAAATCGGCAATGAGTGGTGAAACACAGTATACTATACTGATGGGAGACTTTAATGCAAATGCAGGAAAGAAGCAGGCTGGAGACATGCAGAAGCAGAATATGGCATCGGTTCTAGAAACATCAAGGGAGAGCCGCTAGTAGAATTCACTGAACGCAATAATTTACGGATTTTGAAACCTTCTACCGAAAACGAGGAAACCATGAGTGGACATGGAGAAGCCGCAATGGCGAAAATAAAAACGAAATAGACTTTATAATGAGTGCACACCCAGGCATCGTGCTGGATGTGGAAGTGGTTGGTAAGGTACAATGCAGTGACCATAGAATGGTACGGTCTAAAATTCGCCTATGTACTCAGATTTGGGTGCACGTTAAAGAACCCCAGGTGGTCAAAATTTCTGGAGCCCTCCACTACGGCGTCTCACGTAATAAAATGGTGGTTTTGGGACGTTAAACCCCACAAATCAATTGAATCAATCATTAGAATTTGCCTAGACTTGAAGAAGGAATGACAGAAACGGATACGCAAGAAGCCAATCAGTAAGCTAGCAATGAGAGGGAAAGTACAGGAATTCAGAGTCTCACTTCATGACAAGTTCTCGGCTCTTAGTGAGGAAACCATCCTTAGCGTAGATACAATGAATGATAATTTTCACGAATTATCATTACGGAGTGTGCAGTAGAAGTGGAGGCACGGTAGTTAGTAAGGACACAGGAAAGCTTTACGAGGAAATGAAGAGTCTCATTAGAAGCGTCAAATCATGAAAGTCTCAAGTTCAACATACAAAATAGAACTGGCAGAGCTTTCGAAGTTGAATAATAGGCGTAGGTATGCGATGTAAGAAGGTATAACATGAAGAGAATTGAACCCGCTCTGAAAAACGAAGGAAGCGTCAAAGCAGTGAAGAAAAAACTTGGGATAGTCAAAAATCGAATGTATGCACTAAAGGACAAAGAAGGCAAAATGAATAACAATATAGATAGCATAGTTAAAATAGCGGAGGAGCTTTACAGAGATCTGTACAGTAGCCGGACAACTACGACCTTAATACTATAAGAATTAGCAGTAACCCAGATGACCCGCCAACAGTAATGATAGAAGAAGTCAGAAAAGCTTTGGAGCGCATGCAAAGAGGCCAAGCTGCTGGTGATGATTAGGTAACATCAGATCTTGCTGAAAGATGGAGGACAGATTGTGTTAGAAAAACTAGCCAACCTGTTTACGAGGTCTCTCCTGACGAGAAGCGTACAAGAGTATTGAAAGAATGCTAGCACCATCTTAATACACAAGAAAAACAGATGACAAAGACTGAAGAATTACATGCCGATCAGCTTGCTCTCTGTAGTATACAGACTATTTGCAAGTTAATTGCTAACAAAGTAAAGAAAACATTAGAATTCAATAAACCAAAGGAACAAGCATGATTCGAGCTACTTAACAATCGACCACGTTCATACTATCAATCAGGTAATATAGAAATGCTCAGAATATAGCCAAGCACTATACATAGCCTTCAATGATTACGAGAAGGCGTTTGATTCAGTAGAAATATCATCAGTCATGCTGACACTGTGTAATCAGGGCATCGCTAAATCACACAGAAACATTCTGAAAGAAATGTACAGGGGATCAACTGCCACCATAGTGCTTCAAAAAAAGCTACAGAATACCAATTAAGAAGGACGTAGGGCAGGGGGACACAATCTCCCCAATGCTATTTACCGCGTGCTTACAGGAGGTTTTCAGAAGCCTAGAATGGGAACAGTTAGGGATAAGAGTTAATGGAGAGTACCTCAGTAACCTGCGCTTCGCCGATGACATTGCATTGCTGAGTAACTCAGGGGACGAATTGCAACTCATGATCACGGAGTTAGACAAGGAGAGCAGAAAGGTGGGTCTTAAATTATTCTGCAGAAAACGAAAGTAATGTACAACAACCTCAGAAAGGAGCAGCTGCTTTGCGATAGGTAATAGTGCACTTGAAGTTGTAAAAGACCTATGTCTACTCAGGGCAGGTAATAACCGCAGAGCCTAACCACGAGATTGAAGTAACTAGAAGAATAAGAATGGGGTGGAGCACATTCGGCAGGCACTCTCAAATTATGACAAGTAGATTGCCACTGTCCCTCAAGAGGAAGGTATATAACAGCTGTATCTTGCCGGTACTTAGCTACGGAGCAGAAACCTGGAGACTTACAAAGAGGGTTCAGCTTAAATTGAGGACGACGTAGCGAGCAATGGAAAGAAAAATAGTAGGTGTAACCTTAAGAGACAGAAGAGAGCAGAGTGGATTAGGGGACAAACGGGGGTTAAGGATATCATAGTTGAAATAAAGAAGAGGAAATGGACATGGGCCGGGCATGTAGCGCGTAGACAGGATAACCGCTGGTCATCAAGGGTAACTAACTGGATTCCCAGAGAAGGGAAGCGGGTTAGGGGGAGACAGAAGGTTGGGTGGGCAGATGAGATTAAGAAGTTTGCGGGTATAAATTGGCAGCAGCAACCACAGAACAGAGTTGACTGGCAAAAACGTGGGAGAAGCCCTTGTCCTGCTGTAAACGTAGTCTGGCTGATGATGATGATGATTATGTGGTAGATGCATAATGTGCTCTCCCAGTATAAGTATTCGTACTGCTCCGGTCACTTTCGCCTCCAACAATTCCACCCTGGTTTATGTACCACAACCACAAAAGAGCAGCGTTACGCCTATCCTCTCCCACCTCTTTCCCTCTGAAAATGGATTCATAGCGCCGCGAAGCGACTGTTCGTGAAGAATTAAAATTACTACAAATAAAATACATTAGAATAACGAAAGACTTGGCGTTTCGCCGCTTTGATTTATAAAATAGATATCAAAATTTTAGGACCACGAAATGGCCTAAAGCTTGTTATAATGCACTCCCCGTATTTTTCCATCCTGCCAAGCGTGCACACAATTTTCAAACTCATATAAAGTGCTCTGCTTCCTCAGTGGGTCCAAGCCATTCACCCGCGTAGTTTTACGGCGCAGGCATAATAACAACATGTCATGCTATATTGCTCACCCTAACAATAAAGACACTTAGGATTGCATTTACAGAAATACATAAATAAAATGAAAGCGAAAGCGATCTGCTATGGCTCGACTGTTAAAACAGGTATGTGAAGCTTCCTGGTTGAGTCTTCACTGGGCCAGGGAAGAAACCGGGGCTGAGGATATTATAGTTGAAATCAAGAAAAAGAAATGGATATGGGCCGGAGACGTAGCACGTAGAAGGGATAACCGGCGGTCATTAAGGGTAACTGATTAGATGCCCAGAGAAGGCAAGGGCACGAAAGGGAGACAGAGAGTTAGGTGGGCCGATGAGATTAAAAGGTTTGCGGGTATAATGTGGAAACAGAAAGCACAAGACCAGATTGATTGACGTATCAAGGGAGAGGCTTTTTTCCTGCAGTGGGCGTAGTCAGGCTGATGTTGATGATGATGATACCTTTTTTGGCTTGAGTGTACGTTGTTTTTTATGGGGTTGTCTAACAATAAAGCTAGCACTCCCATGGACGTGTTTCTGATCTCGAAAAGATACTCAGTGTTCGCAGAAAAGTACGTAAGAAAGTCACCACAATGCGCCAACTTCAACAGCACTAGTTTTAGGGAGGAAGAACCTATATAATTAAAACTACGTCCCTGTATACAAGGGTTGGACGTGTTTTCGAAAGAAATGAGCCCCAGATCTACTACCGTTGTTCATTACTTAGAACATGTTCCCTGTTTGAAACCCTGTCAGCCTCTTCTCTTTTGTACCTTCCGCGTTTAACCAACTTTCAAGTACGAAAGGAATATTTGTTGTGTACAGTTTGCTTAAGGTCTTGTCAAATACGCTGTAGAAGCACAAAAGAACAATACGAGCACATCCGCAATGCTTTTTGTACTTTTCAGCATTTTTGTACTTTTCATTTCAGTAAAAAAGACACATTTCTAAGACACAGATGTCTTGAGCACAGCTCTGGAGCTGATAATATAGTGTACTGGTAGAGAGACCATTTATGCACCACCATCTAGACTCAGTGGTGCGTCGTGCAATATGTTAGGAGTGGCCTCAACGCGGAACATTACGGTGTATCTACCGCACCGATGGTCACTCGGCTCACGTTGGGAAATACTTGTAAGAGGGTCATTCGCTCTATGCGACTGAGAAGGGGCGACCACAAGAACTTTTGAAGCGAAGCAGAATAAACGCTACCGTCGCCTTGATAACACGTGGTGAAAACGGTCTCGAATGCATCTAGAAGGACAAAAGTAGCAAAGTGAGCGTATAGTATGAAAAAATATCCTGATTACCAAACATTTACGACCGCGGCTCTCTTTGCGGCCAAATGAGGCACGAAGTAGATGAATTCATACAAGTAGTTTTGTAATATGCAGTTGCAGAACCACTTGTTCTTTTTGTTTGGCTTCTGTGAAGTGTTGACTGCCTTATGCTGGACATGGCTTCATTCTAATAATATACACGTGTGTCAATGTGCTAGGCTCTCCTTCACGAATGAAGCTATCTGTCTAGGCTGTTGTGAAGGCAACTTTTGGCCAATAATTCAGCTTCACTGAGTATTCATTTTTACAAGACACTAAGTTCATTGGCACAGGGAAACAGAAACAACCTAATATATAAAGGGAGATCATTTATCCTGCGTATGCAGTTTGCTCAAGGGCTGTTTTAGGGTGGGAGGTAAGAGGAGAGCAAGATGAACTGGAAAGACAGGAATAGACAGAGAAAATAATCGTATGAAATAAATATTACACGATTGAATGAAAAATTTGATAAAAACGAACTGATGTTTTCTGCTTGGCTGACAAGGGCGCTGGTAAAGCGGCTCAGAGGGTGCATTCAAAGATCAACTACAGTTTTTCAAGCTGACTGATTTACATTAATGTCTAATTATAAGTTTCATCACACACCTTTTTTGGGTAGGGCTAAAGACAGTCAAATTACAGTTTGCGTTATCCACAAGGCGCGTCCCTATCGGCGTGTAGCTTTCGTGTTAAATCATGAATTCCTGCAGTTCAGCTCGTTCTCTCCGACCACGAAGCAACCTTCGCAGAACAGAAGTTTTCCCCAACTGCTGAGAGGCGGGGACGCAAGAAATTTAATTGCCACATTCGCCGCAGCCGGAGTTCTTGCCAAAGGCTGATTTTCATCTGGCAATTTTTCATTAAAGAGAAGGTAATTAAAAACATTAAATGTAATGTATTCTTTGTGCAAAATATTGCCGGTAACAAGTTGGTGAAGAAAAATTGTATTTTTTCTGGACTTCTATAGTAATCGTGACGTTTTACTTCACATTGACAGGAGCCTCTCTTGTATAAAAGTGGTTAAGAAGAAATGCACTGGTGAAATTTCAAATGCGCCATATTCATCGTTGTCGTGAACGTCACAACAATGAAACTTAAAATTGACTGAGAAATGACATTGTCGCATTAGATTATTTGTTTACTTTAAACGCGATCGTTATGTTTTTTGTCGCTAACTTCAAGGACACCGCTACTACGAGGCTATTTTCAATGGAAGGAATTCCAGAGCGGCACTGTGTAGTGCGTCAGCCTCTTCGTACGTGACTCTCGGGCGTTGTCGAGAGGAAGCTTAGAAGAATTGATTTTTTTTCCTCCGGAGTCAAAGGCCCGGACGCCAGCTCCCATCGAATCAATACTTGGTCGGTGGTACATTTCTTTACGCTGCTCATATAGGCAGCCGACAAGAGCGAGTGCCGGAACTGAGAATGTCGCTTGCGACGCTTCAGAAAGGTCAGCGTAATTCCTGTTTAGGCGGGGTGACGTAGGTTGGGATATTATTTTTACTTCTTCAGCCTTTTCATGAAGCGGCGTGGAGCTTCCTTACTCTGGTGATTTCAGGATTTTCTCCTGCACGAATCTCACCCACTATGTTGTAAACACAAATATACAAGATTACACGGCGGAACTGCGTGCAAATCCAGAGGTTGGCGTCGACTTGTTGCCTTAAATTTTAGGCATTGCGGTTCATGTGCTGCACGCTTGTCGCACTTAATTTGGGTTTTTTCGAGCTGTAGAAGTAAAGCTCGTCGAATACGTTGTGGTGTCGCAGCATATTTCATGTGTTTCAGAAGCAATGTGTTCACATAACAATTATAGCACAATGCATAACACAAATGAACTTACTTCCTCATTTAGGCGTGCTTGGGTCCCGGGGTGACTTTACCAAACCATTTGTTTGTTTTACGAAGCATACACATACTGACAATAAATATTGCAATGCTTGTTATGTTTAGAGTTCTCTTTTTGTGCATAAGTTATTCTCACTCGAGACAAGTGTCACACAAACACGGGATGTGTATATTGCATTGCCAAAGTTAAGACACTGTGTTTATTTAGTTTTATAATTTTTGGTTGATAATTCACAAATCTCAAGCTGTGCTTTTCTGCAAGACCACAGGGTGGCTAAATGCCGACTTCGTGCCAAATTCATCACATTAAAACCTCGTTGGGAACAAAAAATGTTTATTCGTGTCATGGCTATAGACTCCGGCAGCTCTACAATTTTAAGTTGGCGCATTTATTTGTCTTCTCTTGTATTTTGCAGACAAATACTAAGGGAGCTTAACAACCACCTTTCGTTTTGAACCTTTTTTGAAGTGTTGTTCGATGCATTCATCTGTCTTGCTCCCCGTCAACAGCCTAGTATACACCCTTCTAGACAATTCAACACAAGTCAGAAACGCCTCCAAAGACAGAGCCACTGAGCTCTTGTTCTTGCTCACTTAAACTTCAAACCTGGAATGGGAGATTGGAGAGAAATTGAGTGGTTTCATGACTTTGTATAAATTTAAAAACCAAGAAGTAATACCATCAAAATAAAGATAGAGTAAGAAAGTTTAACTTAGTCCTTTGGCTAGCAGGTTTGTTCACCGACGAAGCCCTCCATCGACGCTGACGCTACTAGAAATTGCTAATGCTAATGCATCACAAGTATTCGAGTGCAAACTTGAAAAAAAATATCCGCAACAAAACGAAAGTAGAATGGCAATACAGTGACTACTAAGCATCATATACTGCGACTTGCTTCTATAGACAATAAAGTTTTTCCTACTGACTCATTCGCTGAAAAGTTCTAATCCTGATTGGTCTCTGGCGATAGCCCCATCTCGTCTACATAGTCAATACGAAAGGCACACGCAACTTAAAATTTTTCATGTATTTGCAGCTTGCCTATTGCTTGAATAATATGCAAGAGTGGAAAAGAACTATGTTTTTATTTTTAATTTGCTGCTAATTCAAAATAATAATACTCATCGTTGAAACATAAAAAATATTGCTATGATAGATCTCTCCAATATTTCAAGTAAAACACTGGCGATAAGGTTCTAGGGCTCGGCTACTTTGATTACTTTCGGCCTAATGATTCATTCTTTTTGAAATCAATATCCGACGGCAATACTGCTAGACGACTAGCTCAGATTGTAGAACAATCTGCCTGACTAAGTATTCACGTGTGGACTTGCATTTTTAACAGTAGGAGAAATAGTTCGCACTTAAATTGTATGCCCAGTGAAGAACTATTTTGCTGAATCTATGTTCAAAAGAATTATTTATTTTTGTGCGCGGAGGGTGCCAACTTGTTCAACCACTAATATCCGGAATTCAGAGTTTGGTGCTTTGGGACATACTTTGAAAATTAGAAGTATGAAAAATGCAAAGAAAGGCATCAGCACTCGAGCGAGGACGCTGCCGCTATGTTATGTATAGTACACTACACAATGCTCGCGTTCTTCCGAGTTAGTTTGGCGCTTTGTTAGAGAAACCTAGAGTTTACCCATTGCTTTCTTTCTACAATTGTTAAAAGAAACAGCTAGAATTTTTTATCTAAATGATATTAGTAATTTTCATATTACTTCAAAATACTTTAGTTAATCCTGCTTTTCTGGTATTGACAAAGTTCCACTGATGAACAGGCAACGGCCTATAGCAACGTAAAGTGAAGAGCTAATGTGGCAACACTAAAATCAATAAACAAGGTTGGGAATTTATACCGCCAGTTCATATTTATTACAGCACGCTTGATATTCTGTAAAAACGAAAATATTTCATTCGCAGTTCAGAAACAAAGTGTCCGATTAGACCAGGTCAAGATACTTTATAGTCTTGCAAACTGCCAATATTCAAAGGGTGAAAACGAACGACACATAAATAGGTTTGAAAAAAGCTGAAGAATAAGTGGCTACGGCACTGAGAGTGCATATAGTCTTTGCCGGGCCCCTTAACGGGCTTTCAAAGACGTGGAAGTGCAAGAAAATGCTAGAAAGCATCACAACCTTATACTCTATATCGAAGGTCGTGGAGCATAAGCTATTCGTATCTTATTTGGTATGTGATCCGGATGTAGAGTTTCTGACTCGGCTACCATTAAGGAGGAAAACCGAAGACCAAGCTTCTTACGACAAACAAGTCTGAGAATATGGCAAAGCCGAATGACGCTGTGAAAGGCCGTGGGCGTTATCCTAGAGAGATACTCAGACCAAAAGAGTACTTGGTGATCGATATTCGAACATTCATAAAAGTATGCATGTTTGCATACGGAGGCGGATTTTTGTCATGGCTATAGCATTCGTCACGTCTCTCCTTAACTTAATTTCATATTTCTTTTCAGAATCTTCTTACAACTACTTTTCTTGTATTTCTGTGTTACTACTTCTCTTGTACTATATCCGCTATCTGGCTTGATTATGGAACAAGCACACCTAATATGGCAGCTGCTCGGCGTCTTTTCTTCGCCAGTTGCTCTTGTTTTTTCATGCTACAGTGAGCAAAAGCGGGTGTTTTCGAGCTTAAAACGCGTGACTTCACCAAAATATAATCAAGAATGCTGTGTGGTATAACCGCCCGTAGCTTGCAAACGCGCATAAATATATAAAAAGTATTCCGAATTTGCGATGGCATTGTGGTTGTAAAGTTAGCGTAGCCACAAGATGTGCTCATCTGTTAGAGGGGTGAATGAGAAAAACAAAAAACAAAATAGGCTTGCCACCACCATTTGGTACACGAGTTTTCACTCGTGTACCACATGGTCATGGTACTTTTTCACTGCACTTTTTCAAAAAAATTTCGTATATTTTATAAATAAATACTACCCGTTAGCTTGATTCAAAAGGGGACAACTTCTTAGTAAAGGAAGGTAGTAAAATGCAATTCAGTAAAATTTGTTTTCAGGTCAATAGAGGAATAGCACTAACTCATATGTTTAGTCTATCACTAAGTAATTAGACACTACGTTTGCACCTTTGTAACTGTACTAACTACAATTCACCAACTACACGTTTACTCCTCTTTTGGGCACATGCCAATGTTCAATGTCATATTGAGCTCAATCTTTCGTAAAAGCATATGGGAGAAAAAGCTTCAAAAATAAAATGGTATCGTCCTCTTTCACTAATCAAGGTATGCTAATATCTTGAGAGAATTATCAGGGTAAATATACACCGCAACAATGTAGATAACTTCATAGACGCACGACAAACGAGAACACACAGAAAGGCGCGCACAGATATTGGCTTCTATGTACCCTCTGTCTGCACTAGCAGAAGTTTGAAGGTTATGAAGGTACTTTCAAGAGCACGCCGTGTACCGGTTATCTATTTTGGAAGTATAGTTCATGATTTGCGTACATTTACTTGCTACCTTCTTACTGCACCTACAGCCGTCAGCACCTTTAGCTCGAATTCTCCGACGCCTGGCCTCGGCTCGCTTGGACTGAAGTCAGTGCCACCAAGCGTCGAAAGAAACATGCTAGCTACAGTTAACGTAGAGAAGCACGCGTCGGTTTCACTGGGAAACTTCTGCATCCAGTATACCTGCGTGCATCCAGTCTACCTGACCGGCGGTCGAATGCACTAACTTATCGTCCCGTTTTCACCCCGTTTCACTCGTGGCTGTATACGTTATCGCGCACGCGAACGGCATTCGTTGTCGCATACTTAACTTGACAATGAACCATTGCGTGCGACAGCTTATGCAACTTTCCAGATTGAATTTCCAGCCGCTGCTCAAAACGAATCACATATATAAAAGCACAGCAAAGAAACATGTGTGTTGTCTGTATAAGTCGCACAATAAATAAATTTCAAATGCGCTGGCGTTATTCTTGTTGTGAGTCATTAATTTTCAGACAGTGGGAATCGAACTGTTCTCGCAATTTCCTGTTCGGTTCGCGCTTCCTGCTTGGTTTACGCTGCACGGAAGATTGGGTCTCGGCGCGCAAGATTTGTTGGAATAATAGTATCTGTGGTTTAACGTCCCAGAACCACAATGTTTTATGAGGGGTGTCACAGTTTAGGGCTCCAGAAATTTGACTATGGCTCATTACTGTACACCTAAATGGAAGTACACTGACCTAACATTTCATTTGTGCGTTTTTCAAGCAAGGAAGGTGCGTGGATACAATGCAAAAAAAAACAAGACCACATCTTCCGTACAGCACGAACCATACAGGAGGGCATACTCCTAATTGCCAGAACAGTTCAACTCACTAAATTCAGTTCAACTCAATTAATAAATGAGAGCACGAACAACGCCACCACAA
Source organism: Rhipicephalus annulatus (assembly GCA_013436015.1). Lineage (NCBI taxonomy): Eukaryota > Metazoa > Arthropoda > Arachnida > Ixodida > Ixodidae > Rhipicephalus > Rhipicephalus annulatus. Next base: position 11,655 of record WOVY01001554.1, read on the forward strand.
TTCAGATTTATTTGGGGTGCATTTTTTACAAACACCATGAACTTGCATTTGCTTTGCTTTTTGTACATGTGATTTCTTTTGACCACAGCTGTGAATTCAAACTCGAGAGGTGCAGAAGTTGTCTCACGTAATAGTTCATTTTCAAGGTTAATATACAATGAACGCCGTGGGCGCACGCGATCACGTTGCCAAGGGAGAAACGTAGTGAAAACGGGATGCCAAGTGAACGCATTTCACCCGCCAGCCAGGTAGACTGGAAAGAGAAATTCATCAATGAAACTGACGCATGCTCTATCTAGCGTTGACCGCGTCAAGTATATCTTTTTCAACTCTTGGTGGTGCTGACCTCAGTCGAAGCGAGATGGAAATATGCGTCGGATCATTCGAGTTAGAGGTGCTAACGGCTGCATGTGCGCTATCGCGTAACCTAAATGTGCTATTCCTGCGTAATACAAACATTGAAGTTTCTCTAAACATCGCGTAAGGTTCTCTAACAAGTACTGCATAATACAATGTTGTATCTACGAAGCATCTGGCAAGAGAGGTGGCTAAGTAGTGAACTATATTCAGTTACAGCCTAAGAATGAAAGAAAAACACCGCCCACAGTAGTCATCGACCAACCCAGACAACATTTTTATATATACCCCACTAAGTGTTATGGTTTATTTACGTGACCTCAGGAACTTTGGCGTATTTGAGGCATAAGACTTGGCCGGTCAGGCACATGTTCATTTCGATAGTTTTCGGTAAAAAAATTTCACTTCGCGAATTTCATCGAAAATTCTGACTTCACTGCTCACACAAAGGTCAAATTTTAAGAACAAACGAGGAACTGTTAATTAGCAATATGCCTAGTATTGGCATTATCGTTGAAAAAGTGCTTAGGCTTACAACGGCAATTGTCAATCATTGCTTCCTTGCAGAGATGAATGACAGTTGCGCTGCCGTACTTGGAGCGGAGCAGTTATTTATTCTGAGGTTGTAGCCGACAAAAGTTACGCGCACTCAGAAAGCTGGTTGGGAACGGCGAAATTCACAAATGCTGGCTAGTACAGGGGTGATGCTAACGTTGTAAACTATGCCTAAAACAACTAAATACTCGCGTTTACCATCACTGCACTTAATTTTTTTGAAGAGTTTGCTGCTTTACCTACACAAAGGATGCACTTGCGGAAAAGATTCGAGTAGTCGCACATTTATCTGTTTGAATCTCGCACACTTTTGATTTTCAATGTTGAAAATTCAGGCATCGTGTAGCTCAGTGGACTATTTACAAGAACAAAATTATGTTAAGTACTTGTGGGGTTTCACGTACGTGATAAACCGTATTAAAAGTACAAAGCATTGTGCAGTATGTGAATGCTGATTAATTTTCAGTGCATTCGGTTATTCCAAGATCAGAAATTTAGAGTCCACCAGTGTTTCAGAGATCTGACCTTCATCTAAAAGCAGCCGCATTGGCAGAAAAGTGAGTGCTTAGCTACCTAACGTGTCTCTAAAATATCTCATCTGTTTACTATGATAGCAATTCACCAATAAAAAACAACAAATGATTTATTTTCTCATTGCGTGCGGTGCTTCCTTGTGTAAATCAAATAAGGGAATACCAAGATTATGGTACCCTATTCTGTCAATGCGACAATCACATTGATAATGTTTGACGTTCTATAATTCTCTACTTGTAGTTCCAGTCTCAGTCATGACACACGTAAACAAAGCATGCTGTGACAGCGTTTACTAGTTGATGGGAGGCTTGATACGAATACAAATAATTTCTTGCATGCGTGTCACTAACGTGCAGATGAAGCAAATGTGTTGATAACTGCAGTTCTTACCATTACGAGGTCAAACACACTAACACGCAGGTGTTGCGAAATCACAGAAATATTGAGCGTCATCCTCCTAATGGCCACGTTTAGCGTTACTCTGAAATGCCGTCAGCGCTTATTTGGAGCAGCAACATGGAGCCAACTGGCGATAATGGCCGGACCAGCAAATGTGCCCCGGCTGCGCTTGACTGTCACAACAGTTATTGTTCTTTGAGCACGTGCAGGATAATGCAAAAAAATGTTTGTAGGCAAGCCATAGAAAGCCATATGGGAACTCTCTGAGAAGCTTTAACAGTTTGCAACAGCATGCGAAAACGACCTCATCAAGTCGCATGTTCTTATCAACAAAGGACAAAATTTCCGCTCATACGTTCAGCTATTCTTGTTTTACAATTACGAGCTGAATTAGCTCTCACCTATTTGTACTTTTTGGTCTCCCGTTGGCCTTCTGTATACATGTGCATATATTTTTCCCCATTTTTCTGCAAAATCTATTTTCCACAAATATGAATATGCACTTACGATTTCCTAATCTCGGACAATCGCTTGACACACTTAAGCCAAGTTATATAATTTCAAGCTAACTGAATTGTCACCTGCATTGAAATTCAGGTAGAATTTAAGTTATTTGAGGACAAAACTGTTTCTCGGTCACACACGTTCTACGGGCGACGAATCGGCGCACCATTCACAACAATCTGCCTACAACATTCTGAAGAAGTGCTACCATGTTTATTGCGAAACTTCTTTGGTGAACTTACGACTTCAAATATTCGTTACTCTACGTATTTTCTCCATTTTTCATAGAGCAGCAAACTAAAAGCCTGATGCGCCGATTTCTGCACAGCACTGTGGCAATTCGACATGAGTACCCCGCAGGGGCGCCTGCACAAGTAGGCGTTTGGTATGTAGCGACACCACGGACCCGAGCTAACGGGGGAGTTTTGACTCCCTCCCGCGCCTAGCCGTGCGTGGCTTTGCCGTGTCCAGGAAAAGGGGATCCGGGGGGTTGAGCTGACGCTGGGTGATTGGACCTTTAAGGCCCCCCGGCGGAGGCAACACACCTCTTTGGCCCCGGCTTCACGTAGACGGCACCCCTGGGCTGACCCACCCAGGGGAAATCGGCAGTCGCCTTTTCCTATCTCTCTCTCCCCCACACCTTCGTCTTTTCTCCTCTTCAAATCTATCCTGTCTTCTAATTTCTTCTGTTTCTTCCCCATTTTAATGGGCGGCTTCGGTTAACCTTGTGCCAACCTTGGCCTACGCGCATTAGGTTATCGTAGCGGTGTACGGCTGGCGTATGCATGTTTCTCGTTTCATGAACCTTGTAGCGTCCCCTCGTTGGGCTCCGTGGTGGGTGGCCGCCATCGTTACTGAATTACATTCCTCTATTATGCAGAGAAGTTTTCCACTCCTCAATGATCGTGCCGCTTCAAAGCGCGTACGCACCGAAGAATTTTCCTTTTTCAGCCAACCCAAAGAAGTATTCCCTCGTTATCATGTTGTACACAGTGACAAGCCCAACAAAACAGCCAGAACTGTGTCCCCGTTCATAGTATCGCGGTCCCTGACAGCCACATTAGGTGATGGCTACAAAGTTACAAAAATGGCTAGTGGTGACCTCCTTTTAGAACTCCGTGACAAAACACAAATTGACAAACTAAAGAACCTTGCAACATTCGGCGACATCCCCATCAGCGTAACACCTCATCGATCCATGAACTCTGCACGTGGAGTTGTTTCTGACACAGACCTCCTTGACCTGACGGAAGCTGAACTCCTCGAAAGCTGGAAAGAACAAAATGTGACCAATGTCATCTTAAGGAACAATCAGGAAACGCCCACGAAACACTTGGTACTGACCTTTGCCACCAGTGAACTACCACAAACAATAGAAACTGGCTATACAAAGACACCGATCAGACCCTACATACCAAACCCCCGCCGATGTTACCAGTGTCAAAGGTTCGGCCATGGCTCTCAGAGCTGTCGTGGTCGACCTGCTTGTGCCAAATGCGGTGCCCAAGGCCACATCTCTGACAATTGTAATGAAACCCTACATTGTGTAAACTGTGATGGAGACCACACATCATATTCACATTCTTGTCCTCAGTGGAAAAAAGAAAAAGACATTATTACTCTGAAGATTCGCGAAAATATCTCCTTCAAGGAAGCACGCCGAAGGTGTTCGGCTTTTCACGGCACAACTTACGCTGATGCGGCGCGTCAGGGGGCAGCGTCGCATCACCCTCCGCCACTACCTAGGCCCACGCAAAGTGAGCCATCGGGTGTGGTGGCCGCCCCCGTGGTGAAAGCAGCCAAGCTTGCTCCCCCTACCAAGCCAGAGACTCAGGTGACTCCCGGGTCGTCGGGTCGATCGACCACGTCTCACTAGGCGAGGTCGCAAATACGCAACAGCAGCTCGCGTACGCGGGCGTCCAATGCTTCACGTGAGGCAATGGACACAAACACGGTATCTCAGGTGCCGGAAACGCGGCGTGGCTCCATAGAGCACGCTAAAAGAACCAAGAAACCAATAACAGGGCCCGACAACGGCCCTGCTACTTAAGTTACAACTTCCCACTTGAACAGCCACTTCATTTTTGTACACACAGCACCACTTTCCATCAAATATGGAAACACAGATTCTACAGTAGAACGTCAGAGGCCTTCTCACAAACCTCGACGATCTCCAAGAACTTCTATACATTCACTCACCAAAAGTGCTGTGTGTACAGGAAACACACTTAAAATCTAAACACACCAACTTTCTACGCAATTACAATGTTTTCCGAAAGGACCGTGATGATGCCGTGGCATCATCTGGAGGTGTAGCTGTTATAGTTAAGCAAGGTTTAGCATGTAAACACTTGAAACTCTAAACGTCTCTTGAGGCAGTAACTGTTCGAGTGGTGCTTCTAGGCAGACTTGTCATCGTCTGCTCTATATATACACCTCTACATATTCAACTATGCAAACATGAATTCCAGTCTTTGATGAATGAACTTCCCGAACCCTATCTTGTTCTAGGGGACTTTAATGCACATAGCAGGCTATGGGGCGATTCTCGTTGTGACGCCCGAGGTCGACTGATTGAACAGTTTCTTCTCTCTTCAAGCGCGTGTCTCCTGAATCGGAAAGAAACCAACCTATTATAACCTCGCTAACAATACCTATTCCTCAATAGACCTAAGCATAGTATCTCCATCGCTTGTGCCTCTACTTCACTGGAACGTCATCACTAATCCCTACGGAAGTGACCATTTTCCCATAGTTTTGAGCACACCTACATCAACTGAATGCCCGGCCCAGGTTCCAAAATGGCTATTAAGCAAAGCCAACTGGGAACAGTTTTATACCGTCACACATTAAATTGGCGCGACATATGCACTTTAGACATTGATGCGGCTGTCGACTACTTTACAGCGTCTCTGATCGATGCAGCAACAAAAAGCATATTACAGACGAATGGACATCATCGAAAACGACGTGTGGCATGGTGGAACTCAGAGTGCCAAAATGCACGCAGGCAGCAAAACAAAGCATGGAGGATGCTTCGGAACTCACCGACAGCCGAAAATTTTGCCACTTTTAAGAAAATGAAGCCTCAGGCCAGGAGAACGCGTCGGCAGGCCAGAAGAGAAAGCTGGCACAAGTTTTTATCGGGGATTAATTCACATACCCAAGAGGCTAAAGTATGGAACATGGTTGGTAGAGTAGAAGGAAGACAAGTGCATTCACTCCCACTCGTAAACACACTGGGTGACAGCCTGGAAGATCAGGCGAACTTCCTCGGTGAACACTTCGAGCAGGTTTCTAGCTCGTCACACTATACTGAAGCTTTTCAAAGATATAAAGCAAAAATCGAAAAGCAGAAACTGGAATACAAGTGTACAAAATACGAGGCATACAACGAACTTTTCAACTTAGCTGAGCTACAAACATCACTAAATTCCTGCGGTAATTCTGCCCCAGGCCACGACCATGTCATGTATCAAATGTTGAAAAACCTGCCGCTTGAAACACGAAAAACTTTACACTCCCTATACAATGCTATCTGGTTTTCTGGCACCATACCTACTCCCTGGAAAGAAGCCATTGTTATCCTTATTTTGAAACAGGGCAAGGACCCTTCCTCTGTTTCAAGTTATAGGCCAATTTCACTAACCAGCTGCCTTTGTAAACGTTTTGAAAAAATGATAAACCGCCGACTTTTATATTTCCTTGAAACACACAATCTGCTTCACCCATACCAACGTGGGTTTCGAGAGGGTAGATCTACCACCGACCATCTGGTGCGTATGGAGGCACAGATCCGAGACGCTTTCGTCCACAAACAATACTTTCTATCTGTGTTTCTCGATATCGAAAAGGCTTACGACACAGCATAGCGTTTTGGCATATTAAGAGACTTGTCTAAACTGGGTGTGCACGGTAGAATGCTTTCTATAATGGAGAGTTACTTGTCCAATCGGACATTCCGTGTGCGTGTGGGATGGGTTCACTCCCAATTATTTGTTCAAGAAACGGCAGTACCGCAAGGCGGTGTACTCAGTTGTACACTTTTTATTATCAAAATAAATTCCTTGCACCTTTACATCCCCCGCAATATGTTCTATTGTACATATGTCGATGACGTTCAGCTTGGCTTTAAGTCATGCAACCTGGCAATCTGTGAACGGCAGGTTCAGCTAGCTTTAAACAAGGTCTTTAAATGGGCAGAAGAAAATGGATTTCGACTGAACCCACAAAAATGCACGTGTCTTGTTCTCCAGAAAGAGATGTATGCACTCAGAACCTGACATTCAATTGAATGGTCAACGTCTGTCTGTTAATACCAAGCATAAATTCTTAGGCCTAATTTTGGACAACAAGTTGACCTTCGTACCGCAAATTAAGTATCTAAAAACAAAATGTATAAAAGCCATGAGTGTTCCGAAAGTGTTGTCACGCACTACGTGGTGTAGCGACAGGCAATGTCTCCTGAATTTGTATAGGAGCCTCATTCGCATACGCTTAGATTATGGGGCCGTTGTTTATCAGTCTGCGACTCAAAGTGCTTTGAAGATACTGGATCCCGTGCACCATTTGGGCATCCGCCTTTGTACGGGTTCTTTTCGCACCAGTCCTGTAGAAAGCCTTTACGTTGAGTCAAATGAATGGTCGCTTCATTTACAACGAACTTACATGTCCTTTGTATATTTTCTTAAGGTGAAAGCAGACAAGAAACACCCTTCCTACTCCACTATTAATGATTTGTCGAGCTCTATTCTGTTTCCAAACAAGCCTTCGATGAGGCAGCCCTTCTCAGTTTGCCTGAAAAGTCTAGCTGAGAAAACTGGAGCCTCACTTGAACACACTTTAATGGCTCCTGTAGCATATCCGCCACCGTGGCAATGGCAGACTATAGACGGCGATGTGTCCTTTCTAGAAGTTACAAAACATGCACCTATTGCCCATACCCGAAACTACTTCCTGGAACTTCAACACAAATACACATGTCCTGAGTTCTTTACAGATGCCTCCAAGTCTAACTCCTCTGTGTCCTATGCTGCTGTCGGCCCATCCTTTTCGGATGCTGGCCCTCTACATCCAGGTACAGCGGAAGCTTACGCGATACTTGTAGCAGCAAAACACATCAAGCAATCACAAATACAAAAAGCAGTAATTTACACGGACTCCCTTAGTGTGATTACGGCTCTGCACAATCTTAAAAAAAACAAAAAAACCCTGTCCTCAACTCACTCTACTCTATTTTATGCACACGCTACACACTCGAACAGCATGTTGTAGTGTGCTGGGTGCCAGGGCACCGTGAGATTCAAGGCAACGTGATGGCGGATCAGCTTGCTGCATCCGTCCACGAAATCAGTTCCACCACACCCATATTGATCTCGCCCCTTGATCTTAAGCCGTCTCTCAAACGAAAGCTCAGGGACTACTGGCAGAGCAAGTGGGATAGACACACACAAACAAGCTACACGTTATCAAGCCACACCTTGGCCATTGGCCACCAGTATCAAAATCACGTCTAACAGAGGTAACACTAACAAGGCTCAGGATAGGACACACATACACGACACACACATATATTTTCTCCGGTGGCGATCCGCCATTGTGTGACAGATGTGGTGAAGCACTAACAGTTCTCCACATTTTAGTTCAGTGCAAACAATTGGACGCTCTAAGAAAACAACACTTTCCATTACCCTACCGACAACATATACCTTTACACCCTGCAATGTTCGTCGGTAGGGAACCGCTTTTTAGTCATAAATCATTGTTAGCGTTTTTAAAAGAAATTCATAGTTTTGATATCATATACCCGGGCATCCCGTAGCACGACCTCTGCAAAGAGGTTTTTGCTGCGGTGGCTATACAAGAAAGCACTTGCCTCACAGCCCTTGGACACAAGGGCGCTGATGAGGCACTTGCGCTAGTGCCAAATATTTTTACACGTTTCTAGTATCAAAACCTTTGTCACCCTTTTTACTATGCACATCACGTCACTGTCATGTCTTTAACACTTATGTTTTTACCCGCATTACCGCGAGGAATTTTAAGGCCCCTATACAGCCACGCAACATATCATTGTCCACATCTCTGTTCTCATTGAAATGGCGCTCTTTGGCCATCAATTGGCCCTTGCGCCATAAAGCGCCACACATCATCAATTCGACATGAGTAGCCCCGTACGTAACGCTTCTCAATCAGGGGGTTGAACGTTGTAGGAGTTACCTCCTTCAACGTTCAACGGTTAACTTTGTTGTGAATCCTTGTAGAAAAAAATCGCCCTGCTTCGCCTTTTTGAGCTGACTAACAAGAATATATGTCATCGTTTGAACATAAGAGTGTCAAAATTAGCGAGAGCTTTTCTGTTTATTCGGTTCTATAAATTTCTATCGCGCATATATGGCTTTCATCGAAGAAAGTGACTGGTTTGTGTCATTATTGGTGTATTATATATATTATATTATTGGTGTATTAGTATTGTACGCAAATATGTGTCCTCTTGAACAACACATTGAGTTGAAATTTTACGTTGTGCATGTGGCCTTCTTTTTCGTGAATGTCGCGTTTGCTGTTCGTTTTACCTGCTGAAAGACCTGGCCAACTATTCGGTAACGTAAATTACTGACGTGCATTCTATTCTAGTGTTGCCTAAAATAATTAGGGAAAAACTACCCCCTTAGTGGGACATCTTTTGCGGTGCGTAACTGCTGACGCAAAAGTCGTGGGTTTGATCACAGCAACGGTGCTCACATTTTAAGCAGGTTAAATGCGTAGGCCCCCTCTAGACTGCACGTTGAGAAACCGTGGACTCCAAAAATATCTGGCGCCCTACGCGTGGTGTATGTCGCAATCATGTGCATATTTCCGTACTGAAAACTTAAACAAACAGCGAAAAACGTTTACAATATTCTCCTTTTACTATACATCCTCGATATCTCCTTATCAAACGTAGTAAAAGCACACTGTCAAAAGGATGCAAAGTGTAGACCATTAAAAACATTCCTTATCCGTGTAAAGAACCTCAACTCCCTAACCTTCAGAAAACAGCAACCCCTCCGAATATAAATGCCAGTATTGGGAAACATAACGAGAAAATCATGAAACGAAAACTTGATTATCTCCGTGCATTTCCGAGTGCGGCTTAAAAACCTGCACTAAATGTTGGGAAGAAATCACCACGGCCACACAGTTCGAAAAAATACTACGCAAAACCACCACGTTGAGCCAGCTTTACTCTCGTTTTGAAAGACAGCATCAAGAAAATGCAGAAACGACAAAGAAGAGACACCATTTGGATGACTGCAAATCAATCACTCTCGACTATCGCGATGCAGTCACAGTCATACGGGCGGAAGGCTTCTTCGATTGAATGCTCAAAAAGTCTTCCTTCTAGGTAAACCCATGGGACCCATTTACTCTGACAGAGTGTCTTCGGTATTGAAGATGGTAGTCTTTGCTGATATAAAAACATCATACTGAGTGGAGAAATAAATAGAAAAAATTGAACTGCTGGTGGCAAAACTTAATTCCAAACAAAAAAATACAAAAGTGCATGACACAACAAAGTTGGATCAATGAACCTGGTATATTACTATGTACATCAATCTTTCTTTTCATTATGAAAGCAAGGCTTACGCGGCACGCACACTAGAAAACGCAGCCTCCTTTCTTCTGGGTCCGTAGGAGTTATAAATAATGGAATACTGTTGAAATGTCACGCATGTTTTCATTCGTTGTTTACTATTCTCAGATTCATAATTTTTCGTGGACAACATCAAAGGTATAGTCGCTATGGTGGTTGGCTGCTGACGCGGAAAGTGTTGGTTTCATCCGGGCCTGCCATGCAAAGTGCTACAAGCCTGCCGTTCCCTGTCTAATTTACGAACACGTTAGGAAACAGCAGATTGTCTCAATATCTTGAGCCACCACTAAGGCGTTCCTGTATCACCTCAAGTTTTTGGCACATAAAGCAAAATATATGATAATTATCCATTTGGTCCCGCGTTCACCTTAGATTGATATTTTACAATAAACGACTAAGAATGTCAAGGTTGGAGAGGGCTCTTCTGTAACCTATTCTGTTCCTCCAGAGGAGTAAGCACTTTATTAGATATCATTTATTCTGTTATCTCAATAAACTTATAAAACACAATTTTCTGGCATAGTGCACCTTAGGAACTATTGAGCTTTTGAGCTCGGCAGCTGCTCGGAACCTACTCGGCACTACTGAACATTACCCGCTATTGAGAAAGTGAACCCTATGAGTGCTCCAGTGACTACTTTGTGGGTGCGAGTTTTTTTCACTGGACCTTTACCTCTTGTCACCCACAAACCAGTGGCCTAACTGGATAGTTTAACCGAACTCTTGGTGACATGTCGATGCAGGTTGCGTCAGACCAATCCAGTCGGCATCTTCTAGTTGTGTTTCTCGTGTAAGTAGACAACACAACCTCCCAAGCCACTTCAGGACTTCCAACTTTCTTTATCACACCTGTGAGTCTTCAAGCGTAATTTGAGGCGTTTTTCGCATCGCCAGCGGGTCCCTCTTATAACCTGTGTCGGCGATCACTCAACACGGTGATCCATGTCAACAAATAGCGATTTTTTGACGCCTGCTCAACGACATCAACAAAAATATAATATGTACAAAACACCTCTATACCCAGTTCACTGACTATTCTTTGTCGTCCCGGGTGCCACCTCCTCCTGTTCCTGGCCATTCATCTCAGATTCTTCAGAAGTACTTCGAATGCCATCATTGGACTCTTCTTACACATCTTGTAATTACATGGCCCAACCTACATCAATATTTTTTCACTTACATCACTGCAGGTGGGAAATGGCTCATACTGATTGGCTCAAGTTGTCTTATGATGCTCTGACCTCTATCGAGGTGGCCAGGATGCCTACTTCACACACCACTTGTCGACGTCATTGTTCTGATACGATAACTATGCATGCAAAAGAACGCCAGGCCTACTGCATAGAGCTGTTTATTTAGCTGCAAACATTAAATGATTATCGGATGTACGACTGACTTCAGTGCCCTTGGCGTTTCTGGAGCAAGATTCTGAAAGAATCGCCATAAGTTTAGAGCAGTTTTAGTGGACTTAAAGCCATTGATGACGTTATCTGCAGGTCACGGGCTGCCAAAAGTATTCGGTAAAAGGATTTACATTAGCGTTACTGTTACACTTATAAAGCCATCCTCTTCACTCAAGACACAATACATACGACGGTGAATTTATGAAAAACTGGGATTTTTTACCTATAGTTGGCATTTCGTTGAGGCCACTTACACCGCCAATGTGGTATTCTGAACTGAACGTATAGCTAGTAACCGGAACATTTGCAGTGGCTTTACGGGAGTTGATAAGGGTCGGTTTGTATTCTTTACGTGGTAAACTTTACGCAACTAGGGGTGTGAATTGATTGCACTCTGAACCTTGTGATTTTTTTTCAACCTACATTACGTTTTAACATACATCCTTTCCTTTAACAGCGCTGTTTTAAGTCAGGAAACCGGGATGCGCGAATAGTTGCGTGATTTTTTTTTTCTTTAGGCAACTCTCTCCGTTTACCAAATAGGTGCCTCTTAAACCATATATCTTTCCACCATCTACCCTTTTATCTTGAACGTATAAAAAGTTAACAGCTTGAAAGTTGAGCTGTAAGGTAGGGTTGTAGGTTTAGTTTTATGTACAAGTGAGTGTCTCGAGGCCTCATCATGATGTATCCAGAACAAGTGACGCCAGCCAAGTAGCGGAATCAAGCTTAGGCCCCCAAGCTCTCTTTTTCGTTTTGCAATAAATATAGGCAGCCCTTTATCTCTTCTACATTCAACACCTGCGTTCTGTCTCGCCTGATCCACGTCGTGTTTACACAGCAGCATAAATGTTCCCAATCTCTGCTTGTATAGTAGTATAGCTTCACAATACTTTCGGCTTTCTAGACACTTATTTTCATTCATGTTTGCCTCCGAAGTTTTGTGAATCATCTTTGTGATCCCCCAGTCACTCCAGCATGGGAGATGTCGAGCCAGGAATCGGGTAACGCAGAAAAGCATGAAGCGCCACACCGGGTGCGGCATTCCGGTCGTACCGGTGCGCTGGGCGTTCGAAAGCCTTACGCATTATTCTAGCCCAAGCCACAATCGGTACAGAGCAAAATTGTGTTGAAGCGTGGAAAGTTCGACGTTTAATGAAATACCACCTCCTACTTTTTGGCGCAAAGCAAGGGCAGATTTTACGCACACTCTTCTCTCATTCATTGTCATTTCGAAGTTTGTTGGGTGCTCCTTCAAAAGAGCCCAAAACGTAAACACTGCATCGAGTGTTTTGTCTGAAGTTTCTTTTAAGTTGTGTTAATTTTGCCAGTACTTTGCGGAATTCTGGCAGGGGACTTGCCCTGAAACTTATTCAAGAGCAAAGAAAACTTGAAAACATGTCGAGGCGGAAATGTTTCTGAGCTAACAGATTTCGTTTGTTTTGTTCGTAACGAGAAGAAAGCGGGGCTCGAAAACTACGCCACGCAACAATCACACTTGCCTCTGCATACTAGCTATCTATGATCTCCTATATCTGATACGCAGTAATATGTTTGAATGGCTTTGAAAGGAGGGCTGGGAAAGTGGTTAACTGTTATTTTATTTGTAAACAGAATAGAAGCATGTAACCATCTTAGCTTTCAAGATGTAAATCTTGTTACATGTTCGCGTCAATAGGACAGTTTCGTTGCGTTTCATTTGAGCCACCAGGGTCTTGTTATAACACATGCGTTTTTTTACCACTTTCAATAGGCGTACTTTGCTTTTAAACAATTCCGGTACTACCGGTGATCGTATAATTTTTCCACTGAACCTTATAGAATCGAAAAATCAAGCTAGATTAGCTGTTCTAGAGAATTACAATAAACCGACAATTCCAACGCCATTCCACCTGAAAGACAGCTGCCATGGGCAAAAAAATAAGTGCAGCGTATGTTTCATTTTTAAACTGTATTCTGAAGTGAAAAGGTGTCCTACGTTATGTACTATACTAGACGCAGGTGATTGGGTAACAATCACGAATACTTAACTCTTATAGTTGGTCGTGGCCCAAGTGTGGTGGTGTAGTAGCTAAGGAATGCTAAGCTAAGGTAAAGAGTGGCTAAGGTATTCCGCTGCTGACCTGCACGTCGCAGGATCGAATCTTAGATATGGCAACTGCACTTTTGATGGAGGCGAGAAAGCTGTAGGCCAGTGTTCTCAGTATTAGGTGCACGTGAAAGGGACACTAAATTCAAATAACAATTTGCGTTAGATGAAAGCTCAAAGAATGACAACATCTAAAGTGACAATATTATCAACAGTGTCCTAATTACCGAGAAATTGAGGTAAATGCATGAGCACACACGAGCCGCAGTAGGACTTTCTCAAAATAATCCCGATGACATCAGATGTACCGCCTGCATTTAATTACTAGTTATTGATCTAGGTGAACTAAATAAAGAACCTTCCCTGCATTCAGAGACTCAATAAAATGCTGCCTGTTCGTTTCTGTTTGATTCATGGAAAAATAACCACCAGAAGTTACTTAGGGGAACGGCACGAGTGGTTAAAAAATACAATTTTCAGGTAGTTACACTGGACAGGTGGTGTCATCTTACGGGGCACAGTTGAATTGAAAAAACATCTTCGATCTCGGAGCCAATGGTGAGAAATTTTTCAATGGGCGTTGCTGCTGCTGTGGCTCCCGCTGTTTTCGTCTGCTGCTACTAGCGCAGCAAATCTGGGCAACGTTGTGCACGGCAACAGTGACATGAGTCGGCCCTGTCAGTCCGCTTCTTGACACCTTTAATTTGAAGTGTGCTAACGCGAAGCAGACCACTAAAAGGTGATTTTATTTCAAAGTAGGCCCTTCGTTGGCACAAAAAAAAAACACTACGAGGTTCCTGGACCACTATTTCAAGCATCAACGTCAAGGTAGTCAAAATTTCCACAGACCTTCACTACGACAACTTTCATAATCAGATGGTAATTTTGGAACGTTAAACCCTATAAATCAATCAATTATACCTGATCGTGTCGTACTATCTTTGATATAGTACAATTCGCACGCGTTCGTGTGTGTGGGTTTGTGTGTGTGTGTGCGTGCGTGTGTGTGTGTGTGCGCGTGTGTGTGTGTGTGCGTGTGCGTGTGTGTGTGTGTGTGTATGCGTGTGTGTGTGTGTGTGTAAAACACACACATACAATGCGGTCAGGTACGTGTGTTGCAACACACACAAAGACACACACAGGCACACAGGGAAGTTTTTCCGACCACCGTGCTCTTAGTGAAGAAATGGGCTTGCGCCTCTGAGAGGTCGAAGCCAATATTCATATAGTGGTTTTGGCACTTCAAACCTCACATACCAATCGATCAATCAACCAATCAATCAACTAATCAGTCATTTATTGAAGCAATCAAGTAATCAATTTTTCCGAGTTCAACAGCAATGCATGTTAAATACACACACCGACACGTAGACACACGCACGCACGCACACATGCGCACAAACTTCAATCACTGATCTAGGAAAATACACCGCTGATGCATGTCGACCTGCTTCTTTCTGAGAACCTAATGGTTTATTGCTTGTACCCCCATGCCACGCTCATCGACTTTTACCCTTGTGTTTTTTACAAATTGGCTTTTTTCAAAAATTCCCTTGGGACATTTCGCTCATTTATGTTAGATTAGCTTGAGCCCGTTATACCTCAAGGTAGTGCGGGCCACCCACATTTTTTCTAGTTATTTTTATATATAGCAGGTCAAAGAAGCACACGCACACATGCTTCCCAAGCGGTCTAGTAACGTTTTCCGCATTGTTGGTGTGTGTGTTACACACATGCACGTTCACACACAAAGATTGTCCAATACTTGTTTGGTGTAGTACCATCCGTGTGTGTTCATAAAACATTTTGGGGGCTTAGTCCCCTTCAGATTAATTCTAAAAGCCAATACTTCACATGGCCCATTACAGACCCACTGGGCGCGTATCGGCAATGTTTTAAACAATCAGTCTTGTCTTTTTATATTCATTATTGCATGTGAACTGCGGAAAAATTATGGGACGAGTGACTGAGCCTGAAACCTCTTATTTGTGACTTTTCTCGCCAGTAAAAAGCGAGCAAACACTTTTTACGGCTTTATTGTTACGCCAACTATAAGTACTGATTTTTCTCAATAATTTTTATGTGTTAGAATAAATATCATGCGCACGTACGGTGTTCGACGTGCCTACATATTTCTCTTTCGAGAATGACTGTAGTATAAGAGGCAAATTGAGATAACTGACTGATGTGAGGCTGTCTTCTCTATTGCTAAATTCCGGAAAAATTTTAGAGCCGGTTTATAATAATAAAACGCTATCTCACTATATTGGCTGGATCTAATATCCATGGCTTCTAGGTCTGTTTTATTTATTTTTGTAAGTAAATGATTTAGAACATTAATTTTTAAGAATTTAAATACGCCGTCAGTTTTGTAGCAGCTAAGTGATGAATAAGTGCGTTGTTTTAACTGTTAGGTTTATATATAGGCTTGGGCAAAGACCATATAAACTTTACAAAATCATTCCCGACTCACTTGCGAAATGTGTTTTGAAATAAAGCGTTAATAAAGAAACCAGCTGTACTCCGCGCTAGTATCAGTATTTTTTTTATGTTTTTTTTCATAAAAAGGGGGAAGTACAAGAGAGACCGCCGTAAATTACAGTGGACGGGCATGTATCTGACACAATGTAACAGTGGTTCTGATATATGAGCCTTCACACAAGTGATTGCTCACCGTAAACCATGGACAAAAAAGGTTCTCGCACGAAGGAAGGCCACTGTGCCTTTCAGCATTGTTGATCGCGGCAACTTTGAACGCCAGTTTCGCTGCTTTTACTGTCGAAGCAGACGTACGTGGCGCTGTGAGACTGGAACATGTTCTTTCCTCTGACTTTGTCACCTTTCCTCTTGTGCGAATCATATTTTCGTGGCTCTACGAGGATGCTTACAATCAATGTGTCTTTTTTCCACTTTCTTGACATAAGAAAGTGTAGTTCTCCTAAGCGGGCTACACGCGCCGTTATTCAAGTGACACCGCGACGCTAGAACAAAATTAGATCCCTCGAAGCAGGCGTGCCCTCTCTGACCTGCTGTTCTTTGTGTGCAAGCGATAAGTGTGTAGCAAGCGAAAAAGGCCCACAAGAGACGACAAGACACCCTGATCAACTTAAAACTTCTAAAGTACATAGTGACAAGTAACGCATTATTTTTAAAATCTTGGAGTGTGATTAGGCGTCAAATCATCCTGTTTTCTTCGATGGTATTGAGAGTCATTGAACATCCAAAGTTGCTAGAGTCAGTGTTTCAACGAGTGAACTCGTCATCGCTAAGATATCAAGGCAGCTTGCTCCGATGACCACGAGTGCTCATGTCAAAACATAAGCTTCAGAACCACCCCATTTTTGAGTATTTCCCGTATTTTCAAGTTTACCTCTTCTCCGGAGCTTTGTGCCTTTATTTTAAAGACGAAAGTCTTTCTTGGGGACCTTCGACGACAAAATTTTCGGCTGTCTGTGTGTCTGTCTGTACGTTTGTCCGTTTGTCCAAACCTAACAGCACCAGGTACATGAAATGGTCGAACCCAACCGCAGCGCCCGCCAATGTTGCTAGCATTCAGACTTGCGCAATTCTCAATTAAGCAATTATTGCTCAAGTCTGGGGCACTATAACAACCCATATGTATTCTGCATGCGCATCATCTACAAGAAAAGAAAAGCACAAGTAATTTTAAGGACCGTAGCGCTTATCAAGCGGCGCCTACCATGCATCGCTTGCACGAAAAGGCGAGTGTTTCCAACGCTTTGCTAAGACGAGACGGTGGTGGCACCTACCCGTAGCTTTGCGTTCTACACCTTATAACCTCTGAGACGGGCGCGCACACCCATCTCAGAGCCACACGCTTCGTTTTCCAAGAAAACTACCAGATGGCGCTCATGTCTCACGTGTAACATGACTTTATGCACTCGCTCACCTCCGCTGCGCGCTCGAGGCACTCTAACGGAGGCACTCCAGAATACAATTCACCGATTTTCTTGCACAGAACATAAAATAAATTGTTCATTCTCTCTACAGCAAGATTATCAATTTTCGACGACATTTGCAGATTACATGCAGATACGGGACCAATTTTTTGACTGAATGTGGCACGCACACAAACACTTCTTAGAAAAAGACAGAAGCAACACATTGTCTGAAGAAACAAAGAAGGCCTGCCACACAATTTTAGAAATAACCAGAATTTTTTACATTTCGCTCTTTTAGCGTCAAGTAACTTTCTCATAACAAGAACTATTTTTAGTTATTTAATCATATTCGGAAACTGTGAATGTGCTTCTATTAAGGTTGCACTCTAATGATGACATAGTCATTCATTACTTTCCTGTATTAGAGATTATACCTAAGTTGTAAATGCGATTGCCGGTCAGAAGTATCGTTATCTTTTCTCTTTACCGTACCATGTTAACAGAGAAACGGAGTTTCTTATGTCTAGGTAGCCTACACTAAGCAAGGTTGAGTGCGCGAATACATATGATGATTTATAACCGCTAACATTGGGTACAGAGTCCCATACGGGACGGCTTACGCCTTGAAAGAAAATTGTGTGCGTGCGAATTCGGCTCTATATATTTCATTATATTTGCTTCAGTTTACCTGCTGTCACTTTTCCATTCATTGTTGTTATGGTGTATTAAATCAAGCATAACGTAGGTAACATCTCTGCTTTTCCACTACCTCATGCACTCTTAGGGGCAAAGCTCCTAAATCCGTGGATTTTTCAGTGTATGTCTGTGACCTGTTCATAACCACCTATTTGTACGGCTCACTCAGCAGGTGGCGCGAGTGTGAGTGACGGACAGACAGACGGATGGATGAATAGACAGATGGATAGACACACAGGCTGACAGACAGGACAGACTGAAGGACGGGCGGACGGATGGACAGACAGATAGACGGACGGATGAACAGACAGACGGGCAGACAGACGACAGATAGGCAGATGGACGCTCGTACAGATGCACAGACAAACAGACAGACAGACAGACAGACAGACACACGAACAGACAAACAGGCAGAAGACCACATGCACGGACGCAGCACGGACGGGTGGACGGAACACTAATGCGTGGACAGACGGATGAACGCTTCACACCATTGATCATTCAGTCCGTGGATATGCTGTGATTTTAGATGCGGAAGCATCTTATACTCGCGCCTTGTAGTGCGCCGTCCGCACCGCTTCTCGAACATTCGACAGCTGACGCGCGCGCATGCGCCGTCGCGCCGTCGCCCACCATCTGTGCCGCGCGCGCCTCTCCTTCGAGAACATTCGACAGCTGACAGCGCATGCGCCGTCGCGCCGTCGCCATCTGTGCCGCGCGCGCGCTTCTCCTTCGAGAACATTCGACAGCTGACAGCGCATGCGCCGTCGCGCTGTATATATACTCAAGGTCGGCGCTCGCTCGCTCAGTTGCCGCTCGTTGGTTGGTTTGTACGGCGCGTCGACGTCCAAGGTCGCGGTGAAATGAATTCCAACGAATCCACAAACACAATGATCGACGTCCCTTCGACCAGCGCCGCCCTTTCGCATACGTGTGTACGTGTTCACTCATTTAACACCCCCTCCTACAACCACGTAAACCAATTTAGCCATCGACCCAAGTAAGTCGCAATTTAACACGTCATTTCACAACCACGTTAACCAATGTAGCAATCGACCCAAGTAAGTCGCACTTTAACACCCCGTTAACCAATTATATGCTCCGCATCCTCCTCAGTGTTCCCCCGAGGGAAGCTGCGGGCAATTTTTTTTCTTTCTCACTGATTGCTCTCAGGAAAGAATTGTCTTAAATTTACATCATCTTTCATTCAATAATTACACGCGACTGCTTGTGCAATAACGTTCCGCAACATAAACTTTTGCAAAGAAAACTACCAGCAACCATGCAGGCGGCGTCACCCAACCAACAGCATCGTTACATGAACCACGTTCAGCGGAATTCTCAGTAGTTCAAGTTTCGGTTGGTGGAGGGTAATCATCTTTAGAATTTTTTTCACTCTTTGCATCGCTTCCTGTTTTCTTCTGTGCGACTTCACTAATCACCTCTAATGAGTTTAGTCGGAGGCCATGGCCTAACTTCCGTAACATGGGGCAATTTGGCACCACTTGATTGCTTCAGCGCCAGAAATAAGGTAAATTGTAGGTTTTTCTCACTCCACATGAAGGTTTGGAAGCTTACGTGAGCCTAATACCATTTAATGATACAATGAGAAGGAATACACAAAATTACCAAGAACATTCGAAGTATAATGAATGAGTGGTGATGTACCACAGTTCAATACTTTCTACGCTGTGGAAATGGCGGTCTAGCGACAAATGAATGAGAAGCAATCATGTCGTCCTGCTTCCATGACGTTCACCTACAAATCATGATTACGTACTTTAATTAACAAAAAATTCCGCCATATCCACGAAGTGAATGATGATGAGTGGGCGAAGATCCGGAGGTAAACCTGGTAAACCAAGAATCCTCTGTACATTTTGCCCACTCGATTTTATTACATCGCTCCCCTAGCGTACGTCGCCGCACTAAATCGAACGATTGCCTTCAACCAATGACACGCGCCATATGTGACATCATTCCTTTTTTATAATATCTCGCGTCTTTCATCAACTACAAGTACCGCTTTCTAGTTTATAACATCTTGCATCTTTTCATCATCAGCTACAAGTACCACCATCTAGTAAACACTACAAGAACTAAACGAGAGGTGGCTACATACAGGAGACGGTACCACCATCTAGTGAACACTGCAAGAACTAAACTAGAGGTGGCTACATACAGAGGACGGTACCGCCATCTAGTGAACACTGCAAGAACTAAACTAGAGGTGGCTACATACAGGCTACAAGGGACGCACAGCCCACGCCCTAAGGAGCTTCGCCCCTAAAAAATCTCTGTGGGACTGCTCGGCTGACGTTGACTTGGAATTAAGATTGCTTTCAATAGCATACATGGCGAAATCAGCAGCACACAATGTTCAGTTGACCTTATTGCCAAAGCACACGTAGCATTAGTTTGAATAACAAGAAAAAAAGGGGGCTGTATATTGAAATGCGAACTTCAGGATGAAGCAAAAAAAAGGATGAAACCTAAAGACTTCTAAATACAGCAGCAAGAAGCAGGACCGTACTACATTGCAGTGAATGATACGTAACGTGCTTGTACAATAAACAATCACCCACTAAAAATTGCAAAGAATTACTCACCCTCTCATATGTATTCAGTGTTTTCTTTTTCTTAGAAAGGCACAAAGTTCAAGCAAAATTTCAGTAGAAGTACCCTAGCGGTCATATTGCCAGTCTGATAAGCCCAGCTGCGCTGGTGCTTTGAAATTACGCCCTGGTGGTTACAACGTGGCATCTACCTCATTTCCTTTCGTTTAGTTCTTTTGCTGCAGCAAATAGCACCCAAGAGATAACACACTGGTTCATTCTCATTGCGCCAACGATGTAATGGCACACAATGCGTGCTAAGACAGCTATCAACATGGCTATCGCCATAACCAGGCTAAAAGCTTAGATGGAAACACAACCGATTTGTTGGCTTTGTCCACTTGGAACGTTCGTAAAACTGGCGAATACATTCATAATATTAGTTCACGTAATCATGCTATTTATTTCTTCGGCTATGAGCACGATGGACACATCAGAAACAGCAGAAACTAAGCGCCGACGTATAAGAAACATCAGAAACACCAGCACCGAAACTTCTGAAAATATCATAGTTGCAAATTATAATATAGTTTGGTATTGTTGGACAGACAAGACCTTTCCTAGAGGAAACAGCTGAATACGTAATTGAACTCGCCGTTTTTATTACTCGGGCACATTTGAGCACCAGGTGCTTTGAATAATCATACGGTTAAGCAGCCGAAAATCTGTGATTCTTGCGAATTACTCTTTCACAGTTCGCTTGTATCTCAACAGCTTTGACAAAAATTTCCGGAAAGGAAATGCTTTCGAGTCGTAACAAATCCTTGTGAGCCTGAAAATATTCGCATTTGTGATGAGAAATAAGGAGTACTGATTCTCTAACAACGCGCAATTAATCAACGAGAAACATGTGTATGTGTGCGATGCACCAAATAAACAGCAACCTTTCTTCTTCTAGTAGTCCTTCGTTGCACCGTAAGCACTCGTATAACGTATAATACATGCCCAGTCTTTTTTGCTATTTGCTCCATTTCTCGCTTTGTTTGTAAACTGGGCGTTGTAGCGTTATTCTGAAATGCCATCGCTTGTCAAATTGGAAATCTGTATAAGTCTCAAAGGAATCCTAGAAACGAACAATGTCGAGTTTTCATTTCCTCCTCACTGTACTCACATTTATTACGCATTCGTTTTTCTATAACCATCTGCGCTCATCCACCACAGTTAGAAAAAGTGACTTACGTGATTAAGGGAAAAGGTGCGCTGAGAGTCAGCGTGCCTGTTCAATGCAGCGAAAATCGCCTTACTGGTGGATCGATTCTGTCTGTCCATGTGTTGCACCACGATGTTCACTCATCCCCAGCCAAACATGTCTGTTCCTCTTTTATCTTCTTCGCATTTCTTTACGAACTTTTCACGCGTTCCCGAGAGGGTAACGCTGTGTTTCGATGCTTTATCAAAGATGCAATGATCTCCAGGAACAAAAGAAAAAGGCTATCTGAAAGAATGAGGCGCTTGTGGCGTGGCCGCAGCTGTTCAGGCGCACACTAATACAAGAGCTTGTAGTGGATTTCTTTTTTTCTTTTTTTGTTTTTATGGGGCCTCCTGAAGTCAAGAACTTTCAGCAAAGCAAAAAAATCATTCATATTCTGCCACTCGGTATGTTCATTTTCGCACCGAGCAGTAAAACAGCAGCAAAAACAATAACAAAAAAGAAACCGTGTATTACAAACTACCGGTAACTAAGGCCTTAGAAATAGATTCATGCTGGTAAAAAGCAGGATATACTGTATTGGTAGTGACTGAACTACTTGAACTCTTCACTATAGCCCCTTCCTGGTTTCGGCGATAGTTGTGAACTTTCAGCACAATTGTGAAACTTCATTGAGGGTTTTTATTCTTCTCGATAGCTTAAAGAAACATCCAGAAAGAGCAAATATCAGATGTTTGGAAGGAGAGAGAGAAACAGAGAGGCAACAAATGTTGGTGTCATTTTCGCACGACGTGCTTTGCTGTGTTTGTAAGTTTTCGGCAGATTAACGTTACTGTTCAGCAATTTACTTCTGGATCACAGCCTGTGAGAATGCACAAATTCGGGAAAATATTTAACTCCTGGTATCACAGTACACATAGGCACAATAACCAAAAAGATTCGAGAGTAATCACGTATAGTAAGAACAATTACAAAGCAAAATTATTAGAAGACCGACACACATCGACGAATTTAGGTGAAAACAAACGCACGTGGAGATGGATTTAGGTAGCTTAAAAAGGAAAACCTGCGGATGTCCTAATTTCTTCGGCTGTGCCACCACTTCAAGAACAAGCATCAAATAATGAAGACACAAACGAAATTCCATTTTCTTGTTTCTAGAGAAGGGAAAGATCAAAGACCTGGCAGCTGTTCATGACATTCAGTAAGTGTGAGCGTTAGTTTGTTTTTAACGGAATGTCTTTGAATCAAGATATGTGCTGCTGGCGAGATTCAGTGTTTTGTGTACTATAACTAATTTTTTACATGGGATGATTTTGTGCTTTTGGATTGTGTGCTTCGGATGATTATACGCAATATTTTTATATGTTCAATGTAGAGTTTCATATCTTTAGTGTTGCTTACAACTTTCACCTTACTGTAGCAGAACCCTTCCACATATATTTTTAAATACATGAATCGGGGGAAGAGGGGACCAAGGAAATTGCTGAAGCTTGCTTTGAAAAAGTAGAAAACTGAGGATTTTGTAGAACTTCGGGATTCTATATTGTTTCACTTCTACATGTAAATGTTTGTTGTATTGTGCATAAATTAATTAGAATGGTCATTCTTCCTCCAAGTGGAGCAGTGTAAGCTTATTGGTGCATATTTGAATAGGTGGTATTTTAGCGCTGGCGAAGACGAGGCCATCAAAGAAAAGACACTGGGTACTATGGTAAAATACGTAGGATTTTCCGTCTTGAGGCTTTGACGAAAATTATTGTGAGACGAAACAGCAATTCGCTCACGTAATTTTTGTTTTCACATCGCACAATGAAGGTATTATTTTCAGGGTCAGTTCAGAGTGAAGCTCGTGGCAAACCCAAGTTTAAATGGCATGCTCAGGAGACTGAAAGTCGACAATTATTTTCACCAAGGTAATTTTATTGAAGCGCGAGATTTCGTAAACTCAAACTAACGTCATCTCAATGTTTCTTCTGTATATGTGACAGAGTAAAATTATTCTTGTTAAGACTGATTTGTTAATAGGCTTTCAGTAATAGATTGATTAGTATGAACGTGTTTGAGTGTCCTGTGAATCTGGCATCTCCGCCGGTGGCTTTTTATTTTTTATTTTTTATTTCCAAATACTGCAGGCCAACTTGGCCATAGCGGGAGGGGCAGTACACATATAGGAACACAATATGAAAAAGTAACAATTGAAGCATAAAATTAAAAACGCTCATACATAGAGAATATAAAACAACATCAGCACTGAGAAAAGAAATAATCTAACAAATTACATGTCCTTCCAGAGCTTTGAGGAAGTTCGGCGACGTAATTACTGAATTTGAAAGTCTGTTCCAATCCTCTATTGTTTTGGGAAAGAAGCTATTTTGGTGTGACAGCATTAGCAAAAATTAGTTTCAGTGCATGAGGTCTAGTGTTTCTTGTTCTTCTTGTGTTAAAAGGAAGAGATAGCCATCAAACTTTTGCTACATTATAAATGGCACTGCTCTGAGCACAGTACACGAACACAAATACCTAGGCTTAACAATTACGTGCAACTTAAGGTGGGACCAGCCCATTAGAAACATTACTTCATCTGCCATGCAAAAATTATTTATTCTTCGCAGATCACTTCAAATGGCAATATTACCAACAAAGCTCCAAGCCTACAAAACATTCATCAGTCCTATCCTCAATGGTGTCTACGATAGTGTCTAAAGGAACTTCGTCGTGAACTACGACGTAGTCCCTGATAAGGCCGTCTAGCCACGGTGTCGAAGGCACTTCTCGGAGATTGTGCACGTAGTGCGACTGAAGCCGTACTTCACGCGGAAATGCAACTGCGCATGAGCCTAAGACGTAATGGCATCGTCTTGACACACACACACACACACACACACACACGCACACACACACACACACACACACACACCACACACACACACACACACACACACACACCACACACACACACACACACACACACACACACACACACACACACACACATACATACATGAAAAGAATATCGGCTTGTTCACTCCATAATTAGGCGCTCTCGTAAGACCAGAATTGCCATAGAAGAACTTTTGTGACATACATTCATTGCCATAAAATAGAGGCCAACAGCACTGCGTACACCCATTTCATAAATATGCTTTTGATTGCGAAAAAAGCAGCCATGCATGAAGGCCAATATGTGTTCCTGTTAAATCGACACATGAAAGGAAGTCTTGCTCTTCCTATCGCAAATAAATAAACGCTGTCTGACTCACACACACACAAAAACAAATCTTTGACAACAACCTAAAAATATATAGAACGTTTCTGCTCAGCCGTAAGTACTCAGTCGACCATGTATTATAGATGTACACTCAGGCTGTCATTTAGAGATTATACAGGGTCTAGTGCTTGTGGAACTTAGTGGTCCGATAATTTATGCAGACAGTGCAGCGCTCCTCTATTTAACTGAAGAGCTAAACAAAACTATGGCAGCCCATCTCAGACAAAAAATTATACCAAAGTGCGGGAACAATTATATGGCAGTGAATAAAGGAAGAATAAAGGGAACTGTTGAACAGAGGTAATGACGGGAGAAATATAAGAAATATTAAGAATGCTGTGTCGATGTGATATACGAATTCTCGCCAGCAGTGCGCACACTCTCTCCCCTCACAAGAAATAAAGACAGAGACCCACGATAACACTCTGCAAATGACGCTACTAAATCTTCATCGCCATTAAAATGATTACGGCATTCCTTTTTCTATGCGAGAAGTGAAATTGCAATATTGCCGGGCTTTATTCTGCTCCTAAATCTGCATTTCTAAGCCGCAATATTCCGGCATTCATCTTACTGCAGGAGAGGCGGGATGTAAAGCATTAAATAGTGCGAGCGACACCAGCACTCAAATAAAAAGATTACGTGCGAGATATAAATCGTACTTTTCCTTCCAGCGAATATCGAGCCGCAATTAGTATCTGCGACAGCCAAAGAAAAAATCCTCATCCTCAGGATCCCACATCAACAAGATGACCGGCAAGTGTAGCCTAGGTTATCGAAAGATCCGTAGCTCAGTCAGTCTCACTAATAGAATAGGATTTGCTTTAGAATTTTTGTTATCAACCATGCAGGCAACATAAATCCAAAACGATCAAAACAAAACAAAACATGCATTTATAAGTGTTCATGGTGAACTCAGTTTTTATAATAGCATCAAAAGAAATAGTCCCGTTTTCATGTAACAGATGACGCTAGTGTTGCTCAAGCGTGTTTACTTGAAACACGCGTGTAGTCATTTCAATACACGTCATTTTGTTTTAATGAAAAGATAACAGCAAATATGACTGTAAATCATGACTTCCGTTGTTAACATCAGGATCACGACTTTACGTCTTATGTGCACTGCAGGACGAAAACCTATTCGAATTATTTTTAATTCTCTATGCCCTGTTAGGGCCTAAAAATTTCTTTAGTATGGACTTGCTTTTTAGACATCGCTGCCCACGGCCAGGTTTTTCATATCTTGGTATGCATTTCATATCTTGGTATGCATTTCCGCACTCCAATAACTATAGTCTGTACTTGGCATTACATGACCTATCCCGGTCATCTACTGATATACAAATCCCATCAGAGGCTTTAGTGACGAACACAAAAAGTTTGTTAGCATGTGCGTGCCTTTTCTTTCGTTGTCATTAAAAGGATTTCATGCCGGCCAGGCACTTATCTACAAACTTGTACAGAGCAAAGTACAAACACGGCTCAAGCGAAGAACAGTAGAATTTTTTTTGACAAGTACTAGCGCTGAATACGAACAGTACTGATTTGTTCTACATTGAACTATTATATTACATATCGTAGGAACTGCATTTCATTTGTACTGCCGTTTTATCGCCCCGTATTTAGCTTTTTGTGCAGGGAATAAACTGACTGAAACCTGAAATAAAGCCCTTGGAAATTGGCATAAACAAGGTAGAACTTGAAATAAACTCACTGGCAAGTGGCATAACTGAGTTGGCGCTTGGAATAAATGTTTGGCAAATGGAATAATTGGCTTGGCGCTCAGATTATTTCAATGCCGTGCGCATTATTGAAGCTGGCACTTGGAATAAAGTGAGTGGGAAAACCTGTAGTCTGTTGCAGGTACTCCATGCAGCGTGGTTTTGTCTAATGGTACACAATATAATGCAGCATGCAAAAAACAAGCAGAAATGAATGAATTGCGTCGAAGGAGTGAGGAGAAAGTGGAGCTGTAGTGATTATATAGGAAGCGGGTGGATGATACTTTTGTACTTAAGTTTTGTGGTGCTTGCCGCCAAACCGTCAAGAAGCAAGGTGTTCGTATATACGCTTTCGTAGGACCAAGAAAGGCGCACGATATCCCAGCGCATTTGTGAATAATGACAATGGTCAAGATACATTTTTGTTGGAAGAACTGTTAATCGCAGTTCATAAACAGCGGCGTCTGAGCAAGTTTGTATCATGTGGATGGTCTCGCAATAAATGAATATAACCATGCTTCTTTACCAATGTGTTCACACAAAAAGGTGCCAACTTTCTGTGCTTTTCTTTGAATATACCACAAAGGCCTTAGTGGGGTTTATGTTGTACAAGAGCATAGATGGCATAAAAAGGCTAAATAACAACGTTTTTTTTAAACGAAAATCTCAACCACACAGTTCGTTTTGTTGATTATATGGCTGCCGATAAAACATGCTCTTTTAAAGCTGTAAACATTTGATAGTTTGGTGAGGGCAACTTGCTTCGTTACTGAAAAATAAACCTTCATAAAAATGATCTCAAGATATCATAAATATCTAAATTTTGAAAACAAGGAGCCATTACAAAATTCAATGGGGGGCGTAAATAATGATGCCGGTGTTGAGTATTCCTTCAATCGTTGACACAGCCACGTGTGACCCATTTTCACAAAACGCACTACCGGTCACATGGACGAGATGGGCAGCTATACTGCAAAATATTGGTAGTCCTCATGAAAATGCATTTTCTTAGGCTAATGATCAGTGCTCAAACAGAAAAAACTGCACAATCTCGCAGGAGCTCTGAGCATTTCCAATCATATTTTATTCCCCCCCTCTCTCTCTCCATACAATATACAGCAAGCAAGATTTCAAACCATCCTAAGTGAAACACAAAATTTCACGCAAGGACCAATAGCAATATTTTTGTGTATCCCGCATGAACTTCGTTGCGCCGGTAATTGTTCAAAATGAACACAAGCTAAATAGTCCACTTCATGCGCTGAGATGTAAAAGGCTCAGGCACTTCTTCAACTGCGTCCTATTCTAGCTTTACAGAACAACTCGGCGAAAGCGATGAGGCAGGCCAGACAAAGACCAGCAAGGAGAACGACAAACACGCCACCGACTGTTCGCAGGCCCAGCTCGCTAGCTGCATCAGTCCTTGATTTGCCGGCTTCGGTAGTAGGACATCGTTTGTGAGGATCCCGTACGTTCCACCAACGATCCTTTAATTTTTGCAGGGTGCCGTGCTCCTGCAGCCGTAGTAATGTTGACGACAGGATGTTGCGGTACGGAGATCCTGCACGAATAAACCATTATATGACATGGTTTGTTGAAAATAAAGTTCTATTCCAAGACGCATGAAGACTGCTGTGACGTATTTTTGTCCAGAAAATGGCGTAGAAAAATGATCGCAATGAAATGGCAGTGCTATTAATGGTCGCGATGACAGGCCTATTGCTCACGGAATCGAATTCAGTGTTGTTTTATTTTTGCTGCAGAACAATTCTAAATAGCACTTCCTATTAAAAACAAATGAAACGTTTATCAATTGTCTCATGGTTTCGGCACAATCGGCAGTTTACGTCAAAGAAAAAAAAATATTGTCATTTGCCTTGTCTTCACAGCAAGTGTACCTGCGTGCATCTTAAAAGTGAAAGTCTTCATTCGCGGAGACACGTATACATTGTTTTGTGGCCGCATACTCTGATGGCGTTACCACCTCTCTTTTATATCGTACCCTTTCATGTCGCAGTGATCTGGGTGGGCAGGATGATGTCACCATCTGCAAGCAGCAAAATTGAGCAATGCATCGTGACCGGGACCTCCACTATTAGTTCCTGGAGGTCATTGTTCTTATGCTTCCGCTTCATTCGATGCCTTTACAATGATAGAAGCGCAATTTCGTCAACGTCGTGACCCACCACGAGTTGGCGACGTTAGCCCAAGCCTCTACTTGCCTCAGACGATCTATCCATACGAATGATAGCTGTACGATGCACACCTGACTTACTTAGCTAAAACTTGATTAAGTGAAGTTTTGGGTTAGTTGGTTTAGCAGTACAAAGTACTAACAGCATAAATTCAACACGGGTACACAAGGAAAAACACTGGCAAGCGCTGTACAGTCTCTTCTTGTCAGGGTCTCTTCTTGTGTCCCCATGTTGAATTCCCATTGTTCCTAATTTACACTGGTAACAACACCGCCAATACAACGCTGTGCTTCGCACTTAACGTTCACCCTCAGAAAGATCGCTGCCAGGCTAAAAGGTACAATGAACGCGCGCTGCATTTCGCTCCAAAATTCCACGGTATGGCAGCCTTAGCCCAAGATGTGAGTCCAGTCAGAAACGCTCTTCTGGCTTTCGCACAACTTTCTCTGCTTGCGCTCTCAGCGGTAACTACTACAGTTACCACATAGCTCTGTTTATTCTTTGATCATGCTGTTAGGTTGTCGGCACAGAGATGTGCAACCAGGCGCACACGTGCATTGATCTACGTTGAACAGTGCTATAAGTTCCAAAAAACAACAGACATTGAGCAAGCTCGCTTATATCAACGTACAGTAAGCATTTAACTACTTCGGGAACAACAGGTTTTGCTTTCGTGTTATGCCACTTGCTATGACGTCGGAATTACCCGTTCATTTTGCTTTACAGACATGAACCCAGCTTCGTTTTGACACAAACTGTGTGCCAGCGACATGTAACATGGGGTAATTGACACAATATTGCATTACTTACTATATTTTAAAGTACTACCAGACCTGCTTGTAGACAACAATACAACACGATCCTAAATAGAAATTACCGTCAAAGACAAACGCAGCTTTAAATATTCAAATTACGCGCTCAATGACAAATAAGACAATCTAGAGAAAAGAGAGGACAATGTCAAAAAACTATAGGCAGAGCATGTAAACCTGCATACATAACTTTGACGAAATGATAGTACAATAACTTAAATTGACTAAACACTCAATAAATACGTCACATGTAGGATTTTTGGCCTCCTTATGCACTAAACTTTATTAAATTTGCGCGAAAGAAACGTGCCTTTGAAATTCTTTAATTATTGTCACAAGAGGAAGTTTCATGAAACATAGATCTTAGTAATTAGGTATCAACTTGAATTGAACTAGTGCCAATTTTGTTTCTTTTGTGCATTGCTATTTGAGGGCCAGTTGTTTTGGTTTTATCAATGTACTTACTAATGTACTCCCTCCCTGTTATGACCCTCCAGTGAGGGCTTACAGTATTGTTAAATAAATAAAATAAAGTAAAAACGTCATGCGATTATAAGATTGCTGTTTCATAGATGAAAAACTATCCACAAAAAGACATGCTCACATCACCTCCATTAAATGGTTATTACATGGAGCTCCCAATGACATGGTTGTTTATGAGCAAGGTGTCCTTCAATTAGGTGTGGTTAGCGCACAATTGTGGACGATGCAGTGAACCAATGCAAGAAATATGATAGGTGTAACATTTATAGACAAGAAGAGAGCAGAGTGCAGCAAAGAAATAGACGTTCATTATTAACATCAGAATAAATAACACGACGAAATGAGCCTGGGAGGGGCATGCAGCATGAGGTCAGGCGCTCGAAGAGGACGCAGAAAGTTAGTTGGGCAAATGACATTACCAGTAGTCTACAGGAATAACGCGGCCTTAGCAAACACGGCGTCGCATCAATTGGTCAAAACGGGAGCCCCAAAGGGGCACCTGTCCTTCTGGGGTGAGTGGAGTCAACCTCATAATAGAGAATATGACAATAATTATAATGAATATGAAAATGAGACAAGTTTTACAACTTAAGGCTCACCATGCGGCGTTGCGATGCCATAACCCACTGCCGATCTGCTTGGGATGGCACTGTTTTCGTACCACGTACTCAATACTCGTAGACTCCATGAGGAAAGCGTAGCCACCGCGTTCCACGCGCCCAATGCCCTCGGTGATGGACGACACTAGGTCCTCTTTCATGGCGTGCCACATCATCTCGTACGTCTCGTGCCTCCATTCCTGTGAACCAGTGATTCCGATAATTTGAACAAAAATACTTTATTTGAATGATGCATGTGCAGGATGCAAATGCTTTCTGACTTTTCTTTTTCAAATAAATTGAGTTTTCAAATAAAATTAGATATTTTGTCCGAACGTGTACTCTTGAGACACATAATGTCATGCTTCTCTTTGCGCAGAGCAAAAGAGTTATGGGTTCGGAAGTTTCGTGATATGTACATTAAAAGAAGGTATGCTGGGTCATGTGCAAGTTATAAGATAAACAAAAATGTTGCTGATATACCTGCTGGATATATTTGCTGAACGCTCTATTACTTTGATTCTTTTAAGCAGGCTTTCCATAGATTCAAACAAGCAGGAAACATATGACGGTGATCATCGAACGTAAAAATTACAATATTGAACCTTACATTAACCTATCAGATGAATAATGCGCTATCGATACTGCTGTAGGCTTACCACTGAATTGACGTCAAGAAGAATTGTTGTCTCAGCTTGCGGGCTGCTGACCGGAGCCGAAAGTGCACTGAACGCAGACTTGCACCACCTTCATCCTTATATGGCCGGGACATGCAGCTGATACGGTAGGAAAGAACTCTGCTTTGTGGTTCACAATATACACGTTCGTGTATGCTCTTGTTCTTCTTATTCTTCTTCTCATCTCATGGCTCTTACCCAATGAAGGGAATTGTTGTTGTTGTTCCTAATGTTGTTGTTGTTGTTGTTGTTGTTGTTTTCCTCTGCAAAGGGCTCGTAACGAGAGGAGGGGATTGGCCGATGATAAGATAAATTTGCCGATACTTACAGCATTGCTTTATTACTAAAAACTATTTTTATTTATTTATGATTCGAAGTGCCAATTGCAAATTTGTAGATAAAGAAACAAAGAAAATTTGTGAGACTATAATTTAGCAAAAAAAACGTTTAGTCGCAGTGATGTATTCTTGATTGACGAGTAAAACATCCCTGTGGCAGAAACCCAGTGCAGAGGCTCCGAATTAAAAATGATCAGGTTGTGATAATTGCAAGCCCAGTTTTTGAAGAGGCGGTGTTAGTATGCTTCACCTAAATAAATCAGAACAGCGACAATGTAATAAAAATGACTAATAGTTTCTTCTTGATTACATTAAATTCACATAGGGAAATGCAATAAACCTGATCTGTGCAAGTAAAAATTGAAAGACGTAACGCGGCAACGAAATTTTGTGATTACAACTTCCATCATCCTTGAATTAGACAGTTCAAGGCGCCAGGAAAATAACAAGTGATTGTACTCCGGAGAAGCCATCAGTGCAGGGTCTGATAAATTTTGCCTGATTTTAAGTGTGCGAAATTGCGCCGCTGTAATGTGTACTGTAGGAAGGAAAATAGGAATAATGGGTGTCAAAAGTGATGCCTTGGCAAGAGAATCAGTTATTTCATTTAACGACAATTAGCCGAGTGATAGGTTTTTTTTTCTTCGCAATACTACTCGTATATGCTAGGGATAAGTCAACAAATAATTACTCAATAATAATATTTAAAAGTTTAAAAGACTGAAGAATTTAGCTCTATATTCTTTTGGTCTGACTGATAAATTCCTCTATTCCGTAGTAAACAGCCCTGTGACTGTAGCCCAGAGTAGAGGCGCCGAATGCTCAAAGCAACCTTCTTAAAACAGCATCTTCTTTTCACCTATGGCCTGTGGCACATACCAACCGTCGGAGATTGGCCAAGAATTGAGTAGTTTTACGAAACAGTATGAAGCTTCAGAATAATACAATCATATAATAGAAAGAACACAGATTACCTTGAAAACTATGGTCATTGACCCAATGCATACAATTAAATAAAAAGAAAACAAAGAAACGAAAATATATTTAGGTTAGAATATTACCCTTATCTTTATACGTATAAATGTCTTAATTATGTCAGCATAATAATACTGATAAATTAGTCAACCGATGAGTTTCATTATTATGGTCCTTGACAGCCACGCATACCTTGTCAATGGAGAACCCAGATACAGAGGCTCCTAATGACCAAATGACAGGCAGAAATAATTTTTTTCTAATACCACGGAAAAGTATTTCTAAAACAATTTTTCGTTCTGTATTAAACCGAGCGCAGGTATAAAAATGATTTATTGTTTTCAGTTCACCACAGAACGCGCACAGTGGTGAAGGTGCCTAGCCAGACCTGTGTTTCTAGAAATTTAGAATCGGCAGCGCAGCCTCATAACATGTACATCTAGTTTACAAGTTTGGCAAAAACAAACTGCCAGGGACATAATTATGTTCATTGATTGATTGATTGATATGTGAGGTTTAACGTCCCAAAACTACCCTTTGAATATGAGAGACGCCGTAGGGGAGCGCTGCGGAAATTTCGGCCACTTGGGGTTCTTTAACGTGCACCCAAATTTGAGCACGTGGGTCTACAGCGTTTTCGCCTCCATCGAAAATGCAGACACTGCCTTCGGGATTGGATCCCGTGGCCTGCGGGTCAGCAGGTACTGGTGCATGGAACGCCTTTACTAGTTAAGATTCAGCACCAACAGAAAGTGCCGCATTGAAAGATAGAAAGTATGTTATCATGACAGCTGGTGTAATTGCCATATCCAACTGGCGCAAAGCGACCACAGCTGTCAGCCACAAAAACGGGTATAGATCAGATAGTTGAAAAGTATAAGAACAATCTTAATTCGGGCTAAGTATAGCAACACAGCAGTTTTCACCCGATTGTGATGTGTCTGCAAGAACAATAACAATTGTTGTATTACGGCGCAAGTGGTCTTGTAATAAAGGGTCTAAGATAATACGGGGAACTAATTGGGCTTTATTTGAAAAAATATCCTCAAATTGAATTTCCACAAGGTATGACTAATGACTGGTCGGGATGCTATCGCATATATGTGCGTTTATAATTTGTTAGCTGTGAAATCGTGGCCATGAAGCTTCGAAAATTCATACCGGGTTGGAAAAAAAGGCTGTTTCTGATGGTCGTAATAGTGAATCATAAATTGTCAAGAGTGTTTGTACAGTCAAAGGCAGATTCTGCTCAAAATAGAAGGAACTCTCGATTCTAGGTACAGCACATATTGATAGAAACTGTTTTATACAGGCTAGGACATAAGCGCAAAGCTTCTCTTTCCGAAAACAAAGAAGAGGTCTTAATTTTCAAGCTAAAGCCTTAGAGAAAGCTGTACAACCAGCTTCAAAATAGGACGAATGTATATGGGATATATCATTAACAGCGGCTATCTTCTAATACTTATGAGGTAGTTGCTTAGCCTACGTAATA
Source organism: Rhipicephalus annulatus (assembly GCA_013436015.1). Lineage (NCBI taxonomy): Eukaryota > Metazoa > Arthropoda > Arachnida > Ixodida > Ixodidae > Rhipicephalus > Rhipicephalus annulatus. The sequence goes on from WOVY01001554.1 coordinate 46,058, forward strand.
CGCCACAGGCCCGCGCACCTTTTCGGGCGATATATTCAATGTGAGGTCGTCAGTTAAGCAATGTATGATGAATTACTCCTAGTTGCCTAATATATTCTACCTGCCTTATATCCTGATGATAATAAGACAGTGAGATGTGCACGAGGTACTGCAGTGGGAGAATAAGAAGCGCGCATCCACTCGAATGAAGCATAAATCACTTACCATCGAGCAAGCTATCCAGAATGTTAAGGTAAATCTGTAGGCGTTTAGAAAAAGTCTAAATGTTATGTGCGATTGCAAAAAACGCCACATCGTCTGCATAAACATAACTTGTTATGTTCTGGTGACGTGTAATGGTGTGTAATAGTGCATTAAATAGCACTGGGAAAACCACTGAGCCTTGTGGTACCCCTCTCATTTGTGAGTGAGCAGATGATCTATACCCGTCTTTAAAACAGTAAAATTTTCTGTCTGCAAGAAAAGTGCGAGCCTACGTTACTAAGTACGACGGAAATCAAGCTATTCTAAACGATTTATAAAAATACAGTGCTCTACAATGTGACATGCTTTAGCGAATTGTAAAGCAATTAAAGCTGCAGATTCGTTATGTTGCCGAGCAAGTTGCATACGACTTTTCAAATAAAAATGAATATTGAAAAATAAACAACCAGTCCTTAACCCAATCGGACAGAGGCTATAAACTGACCACTCGTCAATAACTTCCTTATTTAAATTTTGATTATCTTGTAAACCAATTTCACTAAAGTTTAATGTCAATGTAATCGGTGTTTTGTTATCCAACATGTATGCTGCATTTTGATTTCAGAGCAACAATATAATTTTAGCAAGTTTCCATTCTGGCGGGATCCAAATAATTCACAAGATTCAGCAGAAGATTAGGCAATTCCTGAAGTAAGACCGTAAACAAAAATTCTTTTTTTTTCATCTGGTCCTGCAGATGTCCTTATTCGGCATAATACTTTGTGACTTACTTCAGCTAAATATTTTTTGAAATCCAAGTGAATTTACTAGCACAAAGCGAATAGCCGAAACTTTAGCAGTGATTCAATGCTCTAAACTTAGCACTTTGTCTTCTAGAGAGTGATTCATTTCTTCCGGCATAAAGACACGTGATTGTAAGGTTAAAGACGTTATTTACTTTCCTTCTCACGATCTATGGGAACAAATCACGCTCTTTTTTTAATTTGGAAGGGTAATTGTAATGTGAACTGTCATATTTTTCCTTCGCACGATTAATAGTACGCTTCAGTACGAGAGCGAGAAATTGATAGTATTTCCAGTTTGTTGAGTACTGATTATTTAGAAGTTTTTTAACAAAATTTAGGCTTCTATAATCCCGCGTACTTCATCCTTCCACCAACAAGATGAAGATCATTTACTCAATTGAATAGTGAATTAGGAATTTTTCTAGATCTCTCTAGTATATAGCCATTCGTACATGCAATCTCATTAGCACTCGCAATTTGAAATTTAGAAATGGCAGAGTGCAAGCAGGCTTGAAATTTACCATGGTTTTCATATGTGCGTGTTGGCCGATCTAAAGTTATGGTTCAACAAGTAATATAAAAAACAATAGGAAAGTGATCGTTGTTAGTTGTTGAGTCAACAACAGCCGATGACAAAAGATTGATTGCATTCAAGAGAAAGGGTTATTCCAATACTGAGCGAGTCTGATTTTGGACAAATGTAACATGGCCTTTATTCGGACACGAGAGGCTGTGGTCAATTCTCTGTTCACAAAGCCGCCTACCACAAGAATTTATCCTTAGCTCCCGAGACAAATGCAGTGAATAAAAGTCTCCTGTGAAAACAGTTTTTCCATCAACAGGCTGCCAAAACACTGGCAACGTGACTAGTACTTTAAACACCAGAAAGAAAATGTCTATTACAAATGAAAAACGCGTGGTATGCGGGGAGAGACAAATGTATTGCTACTATTTCACACCCCGAACCTGACACTGTGAAAGAAACTCTCGCCCTATCGCATAATTTACTTGATGCAATTATCATTAAATCACCCACTTCGTTTGGCGATCTAATCGAAAAGATACCATCAGCTTTAGGACTGACCACTCCATGGCATCTACAACAGCGGAACTTGCTGCTTTGCCCGCTGCACTTTTTGTGGTCAATCGGGAACCACCACAACAATGGTCGATTTTCAGCGACTCAATGGCTGCCCTGCAATCTGTGCTCTCAGCATGGCGTCGCAGGCCTTACGAACATCTTTTTTTTTAAATTCGATGCCTTGTCCACACTTCACACAAGAAAGAGCATCATGTGACGTTTCAGTGGCTGCCAAGTCCCTGCGGCGTCATAGGGAACGAACATGCCGATACTGCCGCACGAGCCGCTCTTGAAGGAACACGAGAAGAAGCCATACCACTTTCGCGGACCGATGCAGCCAGTATTCTTCGATGACTTGCGCGTGAAATTCTGTTTTCACAATGGTCCCCACCAAGCAACGAGACGAATCGTCAACACCATGTCTTTGATGGCTCTCCGCATGCCCACTGGCTTGACCGAAGAGAAGCCACCCTCTTTCATCGCTTATGGCTAAGAGTGGCATTTACAAATTCTTATTCCTTTGCCATAGGAATGGCCAACAATGCTCTCTGCGATGCCTGTCGTTGCGAAGAGACGCTAAACCACATCCTGTGCGACTGTTCGTTGTATGACATTTAGAGACAGTCACTGGCGTCCGTTCTTGCGTGCATCGACAACAGCCAAATGTCTGTGGACACTATTCTGTCAAGTTTCCGAGAGAAGACATTGCAACAGAAGGCGACAAAAGCTTTGTTGAAATTCCTACGTGACACAGACTTAAACAAGCGGCTGTAAGTGCAATGGCACACATGGCGAAAGACAAGACTGGACTATGACTGAGTGTGCGTGTGTGCTGCCGAATGTGCTGTGTTTATCTCTAATCCCTCTCTTATTTTCATTTCCCCTATCCCCCTCCCATGCGCAGGGTAGCAAACCGGCTGCCTATAAGCTGTTTAACCTCCCTGCCGTTCTTTTCCTCCTATTTTCTTTTTCCTAATCGAAAAGAACGAAAAAAACTGATTGTCGTCTTCTTTTTCTACTGCACGATTAGTGCGGCTGATATTTTCTAATAAAGAAACGTTAAAAGATGGAAAGACTATTCCAACATGTTATAATGGTTACAATATCAAGCCGCCCCGATAATGGCACCACCTCGTGTAGTACTATTACACACTTTATGGCACATCTGTAAATAAATAGTCAACAGAGCAAAACACTACCTGCTCAAGAGAAAATATCACCATAATGAACAGCCCTTACTGACCTAATATATTGAGGGGGACTGTGTCACATAATGTTGTTTAAGAGTCTAAAAGAAAGTTATGCGTGGGCAGTTATTGATGTGCCGTGCATATAAAGCAAACAGCACTACTCAGCACTAGTAGACTTCAAACGTTACAAGGATCCCGCTTCACTACTCACCAATGATCAAGTAAAATGCTGAGTGAGGAGAATTCAGCGATAAGGCGCATGTAATTGAAATGGCTTTTGAAGACCGTACACGAAACGCCAAGCGCACGCGGCAAAGTAGACAAGGTTTAGAAAAAGACTGCGGTCGTCAGAGGGAAAAATTTGCTTGCTTTTTTAGTTGTATATCTTAGGTAATAAAGGAAGAAAACGCAATTGTATTTTCTGCATTTTCATGTTCCTTTCAAGAAAAGTTTCGCCTGTCATGCCCATATTTTCGGCTGCAGTGAAAGTGGCGCTCGTTACAATCACCATCAAGCGCCAGAAACTCATGAACACTATTTTTTACCTATCCTGCATAAACTCGCGAATGACAGAATTTTATTTATTTTACTTGTCGATACCATAATGTGCCGCAGCGTGATCAAGTTGTGTTTGGCACTTGACTTGAGGTCAACAGTGAGACTGTGGTCGCAAGAGCACCCATAACCTTCTTACAAATGATTCAACTCCATGTAGATAATAGCACTTTGTCAACTTGTAACAACGGTACATACTCACTACCATAAATCACCATCGTTATCCATCGTGTGGTTGCTTTCTCGTTTCCCTACCCTGGTGTAGACGAGCTGCGAATAAGACACTGTCACCCTCGCAGGAGTCTATGCTTTTCTGTGAATCAAAATCCCTCTATCTAGGTGGATTTCAGCGTTTTCATGCAAGAACAGTGTCACCTCTACGTCATGTACTGTAGCACTTTATTCCTCATCCATATACCCAGAGAAGAATAGCTAATGATAAATGAGCCTTAAATTTCCAATTTCTTTTCTTCGTTAATAGTGAGGCTTTGATTCTGGAAGACTAGTTGTATTTAGGCTGTATGCGAGTGATTATTATTCAGCTGCCAGCTCGTAATATATTCACCTGCTGCGTGATGCCAACAGGCCGAAAAATGTTCTAAACACAGAGTCAGGGTTGCTAGTGGCGCTCACTCACACTACAGTTAAATGAAAATATATACCTCCCGAAAGAGGACAGCTGGATGACCGCTAACAGCAAGTAACTTTTTCGCCTGCTTTTCTTTTTAATTCATAGACTATCCTTGCATCACTGTCTGTTAGGTTTAATTATTATAAAGCATTCCAAAGGAAACCAAGCCCCTCAATTTTTACATCCTTCAATCAACTATTTAATATCCGATTATTCGCTATTGTGGCCTAAGGTGCTAAAAATATTTTAAAAAGACATTAAAAATGACACAAATTGATTACCAGAAAAGATTGAATGTGTAAATCTAAATAGCCAAAAACGGGAACCGCCCCAACGAATATTGCATCTTAGGTTGTGAATGCGGATGACATTCCGGCCTCTGCGCCGTTGATATGGTCATATATCTTGCAAATGATGTCGATCTCGTCAATGACGGCGTTCGTGACCATGTCTATGAAGGCCAGAACAATGACAGCGACGAGGCAGACACCCCTGATGATCATGACGTGCTCCTTCACGTAGCGGTTTGTCGCGTCAGGGCAGCTTCCCGTGTGAACGCGGAACCAAGCCTCGTGATCGGACAAGTTCAGTACACTGCGCCCCCAGAAAATGCCAGTGAAGGTCGACTCGGGGCGGCAACACGACAGCGGAACCAAGCACCGTTCATGGCTCGGGTTTGACGCGTCACAGTGGAAGTAACTGCAAAGACAAGTCAAATGAAGATAAGACGAGTTAAGGAATTAGATACTTGTGGATAGGTTAAGGTTTTTTTCCAAGCATCGAATATCCATGAGTCGTGCTGACCTGTATATTCATTGCTACTATAAACCATCCTGTGGGTGGGTTTGGATATGCCGTATTGGGCTTTTAGCTTTGCTTTTTTGCATCTTTAACAGCTAAAATAACAGTGCTGTATTCAACACAAACGCACAAGAAAGTGAGGGTCAATGCATTTTGACCTTCGGTGACAATAAAGGAGCCCTGAAGTGAAACAACGATTTGGTCTAGATTGACAAACTGCACTCTGAAAGCTCTGGTGACATTCGTTTTACTATCATAAGATCATTATTAGCGAAGACAATTGAGTTTGAAGTTTCGTTTTCAAATTTCGCACTGATGCATACGCGTGTGGCGTCAAACATTTCACCATGCACTATTGTAATTTCAGAGACGTGTTCTCGAAAAAAATTCCTGGAACTTTGTTTGATAAGTACCCACAGGTTATGATGTACTCAAGATGCATAAATTAGAAGCTACCCAGGACCCAGTACACGCCTTCAAATCCCATCACGTCATCGTGTATGTGCAGGAATCTCGAGTGGCGTCTCCACACGCATTTTTGTTTAGCGCGTTGTCTCACTTAGCCAGCGCAGAGTCGCGGCGAAATTGGCGTTTCCGGAATTGTGAAACTGTTTTTCACTAGTACGCAAAAAATAGTCTCACTCTTAAGTGTGCCTTTAAATGACGCCTTGATATATGCACGAAAATAATAAAACAGTCGCTAACCGCTGAAAGTGGCGTTGCCAATATGCAATTTTTTCAGAATATTCCTTCAATAATCATTGCATATCTTACCAATAATATTCTAAAAACTAAATTATCGCGTATAGCTGCTTTAGTATGTGCGAAGGCGACAATTTGCTCTTTTTTGTTCTTTCTAGGTAGATGCAATGAACCACCAGTTTTCGCAAAGAGCTTCATTACATCCGTACATTGCAGTACCTCTTCCGACAACTTTCAGCAAGTAACATTGTTTTTCAATGCCTCCATTATTTGAAGCATTGTAAGCTCTCTGCACCAACACTTGTTTTCCAAAGTTAAAACTGCAAATGAGGTTGTAAGCTCACTTACATGTTGTCGTTCCAGTCACGAAAGTTTCGTGACGCCATGCCGCAGCACTTGAGGTAACGCTGTATTGCGTCTACGAGGTCGTGAATATCCTGAGAATTGCGGTAGTGGACCACAAGCTTCTCAGACATTGTCGTCTTTATTACACTCTTCATGCTTCCTACCGAATTGGACGTATCACGCACATTAGCAATACATTTGTACTAATGTCCATTATATGCTTTGGTCTGCTTGTGTACATCATGTTAAAACAGCACGAACAATGAAACCCTGAAAAAATTACGTGTCGCCCTGTTTTTTTTTACTCTTTCAATTCATCTCTATGCTTTTTTGAAAATGCTTTGAAAAAACCCACAGTTGTCCCAAACTTTGCAGGATAGAAAACATAGGTTCAATCATGAAGTGTTAAAATAAAAAAAGCACGACGCCTCCAATGAATATGGAATATACAATGAGAATATATATTCGTGCTCCGTGAAAATGAGGTACAGAGCAGTCTTAGAAGTATCATAGAAATTCACAAGACCCGTGTAATCCTTTCGGCAGCGTAGCGCAGAAACACAGCATAGTGAGGGCCAACTTCACGCACCACTACCCGTGCCAACTTTTTAGACAAGGCATGTAATTGTGTTTTGCTAATGTATATATATCGTTCCTGCATACGTATGATAAACATGCTGCCAGGAGCTAAAGAAGCGATCACTTCTAGAAATGTGCACTTTTTTATTGACAATGCCGGTTACTCGACTGTGAATGCCTGCACAGGTTTAAAAAAATGTAGCAACTTTTGCTGCACTTATGCGCTTACGGTTAGGTTGTAAATGTCTTAATTGACTCACTGTGTCCCAGCTCTCAAAATTCATCGCCGGCACAAAGTTATCCTGGGTAGGGCAGGATTTTCCTGGGGATCCTGGGTAGGGCAGGAACTTTTATAAGGACATCAGTGATTCATACACTAAATGTCCTGGAGCTTTAAAGAATATATTGCTCAATCATCCTCCTCATTTTCTTCAGCTACCACGCTCGTTAAGCTCCTTTTTTTAATATAATCGCACATCTCGCAATGCGAGAGTGACAGGTGGCATAGTGCTCTAAAGGCCTAAAGGTGATTGGCATTTTTGCCCATTCTTTAAGGCCATTTCTTTTTAGTGTTAAGTGTGAGGCAGTAGATTGCGCCACAAAATATGTTACTGGAACTTGAATTCGGTTAGTACTAATTTTGTTAAAGTGAAATGCTTTAGCATTAGCTCCAATGACGCTTGAGCGGGAAGTTTGAGGTTCGTACGACTGAACAGCCCATTTCACAGACGTTTCGTACTGCGGTAACTTACCACATATATGTAAAAGGTAGGGACACCGTTGTACTCTAATATATATATATATATATATATATATATATATATATAGCTATATATATATATATATCAAAATAAGATTGAACAGACAATAATGCCAAGGAACGTATAGGAGAAGTACTTATAACCAATGTAATGTAAATAAGAAGAAAGAAAAGTGGGTGAAAAAATAACTTGCCGTGAACAAGAATCAAACCTATGACTTTCGCTTTACGCGTTCGATACTCTAGCCACTGAGATATCATGGTGGCTATCCTTCCAGCCACTTTCTTGGGTTATATGTGAGTTTAAACGTGCGAGTGCCAGTCAGTGCCATCTGTAGCTACCGCGCCGATTGTGAAACACTCTTTTACGAGCCTGTGAAGTAGCACGCGAACTTATTACGAGTGGGCAGCTGACCAATAGTCCCTCGCATACAACCTAGCTGCGCCAAGTTTGCCAGTATGAGGCCTTCGTTAATGAATAAGGGAAAGAAGTGTATACCTAAGGGCTCATTTTTAATATAATAATGAGATCTAACAGACAATGATGCCAAGAAATATATAGGGAAAGTTATTAAAACCAATGTAATGTAAATAAGAAGAAATAAAAGTGGGTGAAAAATGTTCGATTCCTGCTCACGGCAAGTTAATGTTTCACCCACTTTTCTTTCTTCGTTTTTAAATTACATTGGTTCTAATAACTTCCCTACAATTTTCTTGGCAATATTGTCTGTTAGATGTCATTATATTGTGTCAAACACGGAAAAACGAGCCCTTAAGTCTACACTTCTTGCCCTTATATAAATATATAATTATAGTACTACGATATATATATATATATATATATATATATATATATATATATATATATATATATATATATATATATCACTTGGAACGGAATAACAGACCGTGACCAATCGACGCCTTGCTCGCCCCCAAAACCAAGGAGCAAAAGTCCTCTTCTTTCTCTACTTCCAAGCAATTTCACACTACAGTTATGGCTCATACCCATTACCTTACCTGTGAGATTACTCCCTCTCCTCGAAAAGCATTGTCTCGATGCTGGTGATGAGCATTAAAAAAATGAGAAAGAAAAGGAGCTACCATGGAATCTAAGAACTGCGTCGTAAGGCAAAAAAAATGGGCTGGTTTCATAGAAGTACTCAATAAAGAAAGGATCGAGTTAGGACAAAATACAATCAAAAAGAAACAAAAGTGAAAAAAGTCATTTAATGGTAAGTCAGTCCACGATCAATTGCTGACGCGAGAAATATGGCTTGAGCCTTGACACATGCACCCCGTCACTTGTGGAAACCGATGGGAACGTCTTTAGGTGTCCTCAGGGAGACTTCGTACGTAACGTCACTGAGCCGGCGTAGAACTTTGTACGGGCCGAAGTAGCGCCGCAGCAACTTTTCAGAGTGACCACGCTGTCATGGGGGTCCACACCCAAACTTCATCGCCTGGTTGGAAGGTAACCTCTTGGTGTGTAAGGTTGTAGCAGCATGCGTCGGCAGTTCGGTGAGCCTGAATACGGCGTAAGGCGATTTCAAGGGCCTCCTCGGCGCGTTGAGCGAACAAGGCAGCGTCCGCGTTGAACATGCCCAGGTTGTTGGGAAGGTGCATTGCGTCAAGCATTGTAGTGGCCTCTAAACCATGAATTAAGCGAAATAGGGTGAAACCTGTACTCTCTTGAACTGCTGTATTGTAAGCGAAAGTTACGTAAGGGAGTGTATCATCCCAGTTTTTGTGATCAATGGCCACATACATTGACAGCATATCTGCAATGGTCTTGTTCAACCGTTCAGTGAGTCCGTTTGTTTGGGGGTGATAACCCGTGGTTTTCCGATGTTCTGTATCACTTAGTCTCAGCACTACTTGAAGTATAACTGCGGTGAAAGCTGTATTACGATCAGTAATTATCGCAGCTGGCACTCCGTTATGAAGTACAATGCTGGCGACAAAGAACTGGGTTATTTCTGCCATGGTAGCTCTTGGCAGGGCTTTGTTTAATGTAACGCGTTAAATAATCGGTGGCAACCACAATCCACTGGTTTCCAGACGAAGACGTGGGAAAGGATCTGAGCAAGTCAATGCCAATTTGATGGAATGGTGTTTTCGGTGTGTCGATAGGCTGTAGTAGTCCTGCTGGTCGGACAGGTGGAGTCTTACGGCGTTGGCAGTCGCGGCATGTGCGGACGTACTGCTTAACTGTCTTCGCGAGGCGTGGCCAGTAGTATGAGCGGGCGAATTTTTTCCAATGTGCGCGTGTAGCCAAGGTGTCCGGACGATGTTCGTCGTGACAAACATGTAAAATACCGTCCGAAAGCGAGGTCGGGCGCAACGAAGAGGTAAGAACCCTGGGTATGGTCGAAACTTTTCTCATAGAGGACTCCATTCCTGATGCAGAACTAGGCCAGCGAACGTGCAAAGTTTCGAGGAAGGCAACCTTTTCGGCCTTCGATGTAGTCAATCAGAGGGCTTAGCTCTATGTCGTCGCGTTGTTGTTGAGCCAAGTGGGTTGCTGATACAGAGAAAAGGAATGTGTCGTCCTCTTCAACGTCCACATTCATACTTCCAATTGGCGCAAGTGAAAGACAGTCAGCATCAGCGTGTTTGCGTCCGGACTTGTGAATGACTGTAACGTCAAATTCTCGAAGGCTCCACCGTGCTAGACAACCGGAAGGATCTTTGAGGTTGGCGAGCCAGCATAAAGAATGGTGTCGCTAACCACCCTGAATGGTCGACCGTACAAATAAGGGCAGAACTTTGTTATAGCCCAAACACCGGCTAAGCATTTTTTTTTGTTGGAGAGTAGTTTTTCTCTGCGGATGATAGTGTTCGACTTGCATAGGCAATCACGCACTCTACGCCATTTTGCCATTTAGGCTAGCCACCTTAGGCTATCGGTCCAAATAATCCCTGTAATTGCATATATCTATTCATGAAAAATAAAGTTCATTGATTGATTGATTGATTGATTGATTGAACCAATACAGCTCCAAGTCCGACGTTGCTGGCATTCGTGTGTAGCTCTGTGGTAGCGCTGTCATCAAAGTGACCGAGTACAGGTGGGGCTCGGAGATGGTTTAGTAGCGTGTCAAAGGCTTCATGGTGATCATGACCCCAGAGAAATGATACGCCGTCTTTTGTAAGTTCATTTAGCGGTTCAGTGATTTTAGAAAAGTCTTGACGAAGCGTCTGTAATATGCGCACAGTCCCAGAAGTCAGCGGAGATCGCGCTTGTTCGTTGGGACCGGAAATGCGACAACAGCTTTCGTTTCTCAGGGTCTGGGTGTGTACCAATGTGGCTGACAACGTGACCAAGAAACTTCTGTTCCTCGAAAGCAAAGTGGCCTTTCTCAGGTTTGAGAGAAAGTCCAGCTGTTAGAATCGCCTGAAGAACTGCCTGTAAGCGCTGGACGTGCTGCTCAAATGTGTCCAAGAAGACGACCACATCGTTAAAGTACACAAGACACGATTGCCATTTTAGCCCAGAAAGAACCATGTCCATCATCCTTTGAAAAGTAGCTGACGCCGAGCCTAACCCTAAGGAAGGACCTTGAACTCGTAGAGTCCGTCAAGAGTAATGAAGGTGGTCTTTTTCGTCGCACTCATGAACAGATATTTGTCAATAGCCGCTGCGTAGATCCAAGGAAGAAAAGTAATGAGCGTTGCGAATGTGGTCCAGCGAGTCATCTATTTGTGGTGAAGGAAACAAGTCTTTCTTTTGTGATCTCTTTCGGTAGTCGATGCAAAATCGCTGGGTACCATCTTTTTTTCTTTACTAACACAACAGGGGACGCCCAGGGACTGGTCGATGGCTGGATGATTTCGTCCTTTATCATCTGTTGAACCTGTTGGCGTAAACGTCTTGTTCTTTTGCGAGACGCTGTAGGCGTGCAGTGGAATGGGTCTCTCTGTAGACTCGGTGATGATACGATGCCTGGCAAGTGGGTTTTTGGTTCACTTTCGAAGTCGTAGCGAAGCAGTCCCGAAATGAGCCGAGTAGCTTCAAAACACTTTCCCGTTGTGCGGCTCTGGTTTACGGTCGAGAGTGCTTGCGAATGTCATGGCGGAATCATCGCACGACGAAAGAGCAGATATATTGAGGGACCAGGGACGTCGGCATTATCCGCAAGGTATGCGATCACAGTGTGTTTGTTAAGATGGCGATAATCCTCGCTGAAATTCGTGACTAATAAACAAACCTGTTTCCTTCTGGGCTGAACAAAACCTCGGGCAACGCAGATTTGTTGTGCAAAAAGTGGAGACAGATTTCCTTCTGCAAAACAGCATCAGAGACGTCTTGGTCACATTCAACGTTGATGAAGGGGCTGCAACAAGGAGGCGTAGTAACAGATTCGGAGGATACACGTAGAGCAGCCTTCGATAAGTGAGTGTTCTTAGGTTCAGGAAGAAATGGTTTCTCGAACGACACCTGCACGTCTCGTAGGTCAATAATTGCGCCATGATCGCGAAGAAAGTCCAGTCCCGGAATGAGTGGACGGCAGCACACAGGTAATACGAGGAAAGACCCTGTGAACGTCGAAGCACAGACTCGAACACGGGCTGTGCACATTCCAGTCGGCATGACGGGGTGGCCCCCTGTCGTGCGCAACGGGGTTCCTTGCCAAGGGGTAGTTACCTTCCTCAGTTGGGATGCCAGGGGCGCTGCTCATAACCGAGTAATTGGCACCGGTGTTGACGAGGGCACTGACGACGTGATTATCGACGTGTTCTGTGATGTCCGCGGAAACAGTCTTATGACTTTCGAAAATGACTGGAAAGTCAGAACGGTCTTCGTCGGGTCTGCGTCGAGGGAGGCCCTTTGACAGTTCGGTGGGACGCTGCTTCACCCCTAGGAGCCGTGGTTTCCAGTTTCCCCTGTGGGGACTCGGTGACAAGCCTCTGAAAGGAGCATAAGATGACGAGGGAACGCTAGGTGACGTGGGGCGGCGAGGTGATGGTGATTGTGATTGGAGGCGTTGACCAAGGTGAGGAGCTTGCTGGGCCGTAAGGTACGCTTCAATGTCGCGGGGACGCTCACCGTAACGCGGGCACCGATCATCAGGGTGCAAGCCACGGAGACCAAGTTGGCTGTACTGAAATGGCGGTAGACGTGACCCGCTTTGCCACAGTGGTAGCAGAGTGGACCAGCCACAGTCGTAGCAGAGTGGATGGTTATCTGGCGTAGGCCACACACTGGCCTTTGCGGTGTTCTGTCGCGATCCAGACGGATGATAAGTTGGTGTAGTCGGAAACCTTAAGGCGGGTGGTGGAGTGCCCTGTAATCGATGGCTAGCCTGATACATTGTCCGCATGGTGGGATCAGGAGCAAGTGGTGCAGGAGATCGCAGAGCCACCGCATAAGTCAACACAGGGGCCTCAGGCTTTGTTGGCGCGTGTGGGATGACCACCTGTAGGATCTCGATGTCTGCTATAGGGTGGTTCTCGATGTCTGCGATGTCTGTGACACGGGTGGTTGGGGTCCCGCTGCTTGGCGTTGGCGCAGCTCGTCGCACACGATGCTTCTTATGAACTCTGCGAGGGCATGCCTCTCGCTGTCAGCCCCGATAGAGCGTGCAGCAGGTGTCACGTCGTGGCATTCATACTGTGACGACCGATGCTGGAGAGTACACTTCATTGTGGTTGCTTCATTGATGAACTCAGCCAATTTCGTCGGTGGATTGCGCCCGAGTCCGGCGAAGAGCTGCTCTTTTACACCACGCTATAAATGCCGCACCTTCTTTTCCTCTGACATTGCAGGGTCGGCACGCTTGAAGATTCGAAGCATGTCCTCGACAAACATTAAAACTCTCTCATTTGGTCGTTGGTTCCGAAATGAGATGGCCTGCTCCGCTTTCTCTTTCCTTTCAGTGGTGCGGTTCGCATCATGAAATCGTCCGCAGAACTCTTGCCACGTCGCAAAGGAACCCTCGTGATTCTCATACCACATTTTGGCAGAGTCTTCTAACGCAAAGTAAACTCTCCGCAGCTTGCGAGCTTCATCCCATTCGTTGATGTTGGCAACTCGATCGAAGTAGTCAAGCCAGTCATCAGCATCATCATAAATGTTCCCACGGAATGAGCGTGGTGTTTGCGGGCGCATGAAATACATGCGGGAGAAAAGAATAGGCGTCATTGGTTTGACTCGCTTAGCTGGTAGTCGAAGTTGTCGTCTCGTCTGAGAGAGAGGACCGTATTTGGGAGATAGTCCTCGCAGGCAGCGACTGCTTCTTGCCGTGGAAGCTGTAGCTGTCTCCAAGTAGCTCGGTGTGTCGGCTGAAGATCCGCAGCCGAGGCGCATTTACCCCGCACCTCCACCAGTGCCACGAACGAAATAACAGACAGCGATGAATCGACATCTTGCTCGCGCCCAGACCAGGAAGCAAACGTTCTTTTCTTTCTCTAGTTCCAAGCGATTTCACGCTACACTTATGGCTCCCACCCATTACCTGTGACAATATATATATATATATATATATATATATATATATATATATATATATATATATATATATATATATGATTGCGAAATATTCCTGACGTTTTTTTTGTTCTAGAACGCTAATTCATTATGCTTCATTTTGATCGTCAGTGTCTTGGTGCTTATTTCTAGTGAGTTCTAAATGTCCCCTTTCTTACCAGGCACGAAGTAAACGAGAACGCCGAGGACAAAGTTGACGACAATAAGGATGGTAAGTGCAAAGGAGTACACTCTGAGCAGGAAGGTGTTCTCCCGCAGTGCCCCGACGCAGCCGCACGAGCTGATGGTGAACAGTGCAAGCCCGAATAGGAAGAGCAGCACCTCCATATGTGGTAGCAGTATTCCCGAGATATCCAGGCGTTCCAGTACGTGCTCCTCTTCTCTGTCCCACGAATCCATGAACATCCTCAATGCAGCCCAGATGAGGGATATGCCCACAAACCAGAGGAGAAGGTTGAGAAGCAGCAGTGGGCATCGCACTTGTAAGTGCGACAGCGAGAACAACTTTGCACTGACTAGCGTGCTCCCTCTAACAAGTTGGTTATTACC
>WOVY01001555.1:0-83656 GCA_013436015.1 Rhipicephalus annulatus
TTCTGCGCAACCTGGCCTCGACGTCGACAAATGCTTCGCCTTTATGAACGGGTCAGTCAAACTCAACCGCTGGGACCCCTAACATGATGCTCGCTAATGTCTCTTCTACTTGGACGGAACCCCGCGTGTCTGGTACGAGACAAATGAGTCCGAACTCACCAGCTGGGACACGTTCAAGGAGAAGCTACGTGACATCTTTGGGGACCCGACCGGTCGCCACGCAGCTGCACGGACAGGAGCTGGTACCGTGTCCAGTCGCCAACTGAATCGTATGTGTCATACATCCAAGAAGTTCTCGCTCTTTGCCGAAAGTAGACGAGGCGATGTCTGAGGCTGAAAAGGTTGGACCGTTTTGAAGGGGATCGCGGACTGACGCCTTCAATTTGCTGGTGTACAACTACGTCTCGACCATCGACCGTGTAATTCAAGAATGCCGCCGTTTCGAAACAGCAAAAAAGCCGTCGGGTGCGCCCTCCTCCTTTTTCGGGTTCCAAACCGGGCGGCTACGTCCACCTGCTCCTTTCTACCGTCACACCCCGCCCTTTGAGCAGACTGTAACGCGTATCGTTCGACGGGAACTTGAAGCAGCAAGTCCAGCGCCGCTTCAGCCCACTCTTTTCGAACATACTATGCCGACAACCCCCGCGATCTCCGTATTCAGGCGGTCGTACGACAAGAATTCGCCAACCGCGGTTCCCTGATGCTTGCCCCATCTCTTGCCCCTCCTCCAGACCAATTCCCATTAACCACCTCGACGTGACCCATTTGTTGCTCCACGATCTCGCAACCCGGCGGAATGGCGAAACTCCTGACGACAAACCGATCTGCTTCCGGTGCCACACCGGCGTTGGACATGTCTCCCGCTACTGCCCTGCCTGCCTCCTGGACGCCGCCACATAGGAGCCAGGTTTTCGCACCTTATAGCCCATATGAAGATCTTCGCCGGTATTCGTCCAGCCGTACCGCCCCGCTTTCGACACGTCTAACAGCCGCCTTCCGCTCGTTCTCCGTCCCCTCAACGCCGGTCGTTCCCCGTCGCCCCAGCCACGCCGCCATCACTCGCCGCCTAACTTTTCATCGTACCCGACGGAAAAACTAGACAGTGCAGCCCCTGGAGGTAGTGCTGCATCATCCCTGTCTGAACCAAACCCTCCATTGACGCTTCATACGAACAAAAATCTTGTCGATGTACACGGGACGGTATTTCTCTGTCGGCACTAGTCGATACTGGCGCTCATGTGTCCATAATCAGCGTTTCATCTTTGTCGCCGCTTAAGAAAAGTACTCACGCCTCCTGCTACCGAAGCTGTACGTTGTGGCCGATGGCGGCACTGTTCCTGTCATTGGCATGTGTACGGCTCGCATAAGCATCGCCGACCGTTACATTCCTGTTCTATTCACGGTGGCTCCAGAACTGTCCTCATGACCTCATCTTAGGGATGGACTTCCCTGTCGACCCATTCTGCTCTGATCGACTGTTTCCGCTGGTACTCTTTGCTTAGACCTTCCTCTTCAGCCGGATATTCACCCTGAACCTCAACACGGCCTTTCTGCCACAGACTTCCTCCGCTTACCGCCTAAAGCCCTCACATTCACCGAATTCGCCACGACCTCACCCGTATTGGATGGGAATTACATCGTCACACCGATTCCTGATGTCCTACTGGCACGTGACGTCACCGTCCCTCACTGCATCGTAACTGTAGCCTCCAACCGGACCCGTCTACCCGTCATAAATTTCGGCTTCACAAAGCAAGTCCTCCCTGAAGGCATCCTAATCGCCACGTTGCGGTCCTTAGCCGATGATCACGTCACCACTTTCGCAGCCGACGCATGCACCAATTTTTCTTGTCGCCCACTCGATGCCACATGCCTCGACATGTCAATACGTCCCATGATCGACCCTGACCTTCCCCCAGAGCAAACAGCCGCTCTCGCACGCCTCTAGCTTCCTACCGTGACATCTTCGACCTTGACGACCGACCACTCGGCCCAAACTTCTCTTGTAAAGCACCGCATCAACACCGGTGATGCTGCTCCCATTCACCGTCGACCGTATCGCGTGTCCGCGTCGGAGCGCCAGATTATTCAAGCTGAAGTGAATAAGATGTTAACTAAAGGCATTATTGAGCCCTCATCAAGCCCATGGGCGTCACCCGTCGTCCTGGTTAAAAAGAAGGACAACACATGGCGCTTTTGCATCGATTACCGGCATCTAAATCGAATCACCAAAAAGGACGTGTATCCTTTACCACGTATTGATGACGCCCTCGATTGTCTCCACGGCGCACGCTACTTTTCATCCATCGACCTTCGTTCTGGTTATTGGCAGATTGCCGTAGACGAGAAAGACCAAGAAAAGACCGCCTTCATCACTCCAGATGGCCTATACCAATTCAAGGTTATGCCCTTCGGTCTATGCAATGCCCCCGCCACGTTCGAACGTATGATGGACTCTCTGCTACACGGATTCAAATGGTCAACATGCCTGTGTTACCTAGACGACGTCCTCGTATTGCACCTACATTTGAGACCCACCTTGAGCGTCTGTCGGCCATTCTCGACGTCTTCCGCAAAGCTGGCCTCCAGTTGAACTCCTCGAAGTGTCACTTCGGTCCCGCCGACAGATTACCGTGCTGGGCCACCTTGTCGATGCTTCTGTGTGAGACCGGACACCTGCAGAAAATTCGTGCCGTCACGAGTTTCCCAATACCACCCAATCCGCCAAAGATGTCCGGAGCTTTGTGGGACTTTGCTCCTACTTTAGGCGGTTCGTGAAGATTTGCGGCAATCGCCCAACCACTTACCGATCTTTTGAAGAAAGGCGTTCCATTTTCGTGGGGGTCCACTCAAGCTGCCGCCTTCTCTCACCTCATAACACTTTTGACGACGCCCCCTATCCTGGCCCACTTTGACCCATCTGCCCCAACTGAGGTCCGAACTGATGCCAGTGGTCACGGTATCGGAGCGTTCTCGCCCAATGCCAACAGGGACAACGACCGCAGTTATCGCGTATGCTAGCCGCCTCCTTACACCTGCAGAGCGTAACTATTCGATCACGGAGCGAGAATGCCTTGCTCTTGTCTGGGCGGTCTCAAAATTCCGCCCATATTTATATGGCACTCACTTTTCCGTCGTCACCGACCACCACGCGCTCTGCTGGCTTCATCCTTAAGAGATCCTACAGGTCGACTTGGTCGCTGGGCTCTGCGACTGCAAGAATACACCTTTGCTGTGATATACAAGTCTGGACGCCTGCACCAGGACGCCGATTGCCTTTCTCGCTATCCAGTTGGCCCATCGGCCACCATACCTGACAACGACGCCTGCGTGTGCTCCGTTTCTCAACTGAACCACATAGCCGACGAGCAACGCCGTGATGCAGCCCTACGAGCTATCATTGAGCGCCTCGATCCTCCCCATCGAACCGATCCTATCGCTCGTTCGTACTCCAGAATGGCACATTATACCGGCATAACTTCCATTCAGACGGCCCATCTCTGCTGCTTGCCATACCCAAACACCTCCGCTTGGCTATACTCCACGAACTCCATGACGTTCCTACTGCCGGTCACCTGGGTGTGTCCCGCACATACGACCGGATTCGCCGTCGCTTCTATTGGCCAGGTCTGGCACGGTCCGTCAGAAGATACGTCGCGGCGTGTGAGGAATGTCAGCGCCGCAAAACCACCATCGACGCTTCCGGCTGGGCGCCTTCAACCACTCGATATTTCTACTGAACCTTTCTTTCGCGTCGGCTTGGACTTACTCGGCCCTTTTCCTCTGTCTTCTGCTGGCAACAGGTGGATAGCTGTGGCCACAGACTACGCCACACGCTACGCAATCACACGCGCCCTTCCAACAAGTTGCGCCACTGACGTCGCCGATTTTCTTCTACACGACGTGATCTTGCAACATGGTGCTCCACGCCAGCTGCTCACGGACCGAGGCCGCACATTTCTATCGAAAGTCATAGCGGACATCCTACGCTCTTGTGAAACACGCCACAAGCTCACTACGTCGTACCATCCGCAAACAAATGGCCTCACAGAACGCCTGAACCGAACCCTAACTGACATGCTTGCAAAGTACGTTTCCTCAGATCACTCTGACTGGGACATCGCTTTACCATACGTGACATTTGCCTACAATTCTTCGCGCCACGACACTGCTGGTTACTCCCCTTTTTTCTTGCTGTTCGGCCGCGAACCCACATTACCCCTCGATACGACGATTCCGTTACCAGCAGCTCCAACTTCACAATATGCTCTGGACGCCATCAGCCGGGCCGCCCACGCACGCGAAACCGCTCGTGCTCGCCTTCTGACCTCCCAAGCAAACCAACGGCGTCGGTACGACCAACGACACCGCGATGTGCACTTTTCGCCCGGTTCGTTGGTTCTGCTGTGGTCTCCGACCAGGCACGTTGGCCTGTCTGACAAGCTGCTCTCTCGGTACACAGGGCCATACCGAGTGCTTCGTGAGGTGACTCCCGTCACTTATGAAATCACTCCTGCTGCCTCGCCGTCTTCATCCACCCCTAGGGCCAGCGACATCGTACACGTCGCACGCCTGAAGCAGTACCACTCGCCCAATGATCTTGACATCTAGATGCGCCGAGACGGCGCCTTTGCCGACGGGGGTTATGCTACCTGTAGGCTGCCACAAACCATAGTGCGAATGCGCGTGTGCGCCCGACGAAGAAGATGAGGGTCGCTGGCTGCTCGAGCTCGGAGCCAGACTGGCCAGTGCTGCAACCGCTCTTGCAAATATATTTTTCGAATATATTCGCAATACTTTGTCTCGTTACTCACGTAACAATATTTATCATGATTGGACGTTAATTTCCTTCATCGTCTATTCATGTCATGCGATACTAAATTTGGCACATGCGAAGCTAGCGAACCGGCCGCGAGCGCGCTAAGCATGTAGTCATGTTTTACATGACACGCATGTCATAATTATGTTTGTACATGTCATTTACCTTCGTTGTCCATTCACGTCACGTAATACCATATTTGGTATACGTGAAGCTAGGGAAAGCCCACGAGCGCGTCATGAGCGTGGTATGTTTTCATTATCTTGCACGACACTCGTGTCATGTTTTGCCACCAGTCATGTACCTTCGTCATTCATTCACGTCATGTAATACCGAATTTCGTATATGTGAAGCTAGCAAAACGACCGCGAGCGCACCATGAGCGTAGCGCGTATTCATGACTGGTCACAACATGAAAATCACAACATGCATGTCATGATTACCACGTTAGGGTCTGTCACTTATGTTCGCCATGAGGTCATGTCATACCACACCAGTTTTGCAATATGCCATGTGAATGAAACCACCTCAAGAACAGCAAGACCATGAAATATAAATCATGACGTTTATGACATACGTGTCATGATTTTCTGTTATGACTAGTCAATTATGTTCGCCATCAAGTCATGTTATGCCAAACCGATTTTGGTATCGATACATTTATCAAGTCGGCCAGGAGAGCTAAAAGACGTAGGCGGCTAAATAGATAGATAGATACGCTCAAAGGCACAGAAGTTCGCTAAGAAATACTTTGCATTTAAAATGCCAGAATTTTACTAGACAGGTTCTGGAATGGGACAGTTCGTCAGAATAGTCTAGTCCGAAAAAAAAATGAACGTTCCCTGGTTGACTCTAGCATGCCACGGTTTGCCAGAAGTGGAAACTCGAATCGTGCATGGTAGAATCACAGAGAAAGTTGCCTTCCACCATGGACCAAAGTAAGAGTTTTAAAGATCTTAATCTTCTTACAAAGAACTATGAGCTCCAACCACGATATCGCACAGTGCCAATCTGTCTCGATTGTGAAAATCGTACTAGCTGATTTCAATTCAAATAAAATTCTGCTCTGCCAATTTACTACGCTGCCCCGCCGCGGTGGTCTAGTGGCTAAGGTACTCGGCTGCTGACCCGCAGGTCGCGGGTTCGCATCCCGGCTGCGGCGGCTGCATTTCCGATGGAGGCGGAAATGT
This sequence comes from Rhipicephalus annulatus, assembly GCA_013436015.1. NCBI lineage: Eukaryota > Metazoa > Arthropoda > Arachnida > Ixodida > Ixodidae > Rhipicephalus > Rhipicephalus annulatus. Next base: position 6,010 of record WOVY01001555.1, read on the forward strand.
TGTAGGCCCGTGTGCTCAGATTTGGGTGCACGTTAGAGAACCCCAGGTGGTCTAAATTTCCGGAGCCCTCCACTACGGCGTCTCTCATAATCATATGGTGGTTTTGGGACGTTAAACCCCACAAATCAATCAATCAAATCAATTTACTGCGCTGATCGTAAAGTAAATGTTCGGCTTTCTTAACTAAGGTATCGCTTCTGCTTAACACAACGTGTAGCCATAAACACGGATATATCCGATAGCCTCCATGTGTACTTGGGAGTACCGCAGGGTTCAGCCCTTAATTGCGCCTCTACTATTTCTTATTTATATCAATGATATCCAATTTTGTATTTTGTCACCGATCCAGACGCGGCTTTTCGCAGATGATTGTGTCGTGTATACAGTTGTAAGACATTCACAGGACCAAATCGGCTTGAATAACTCTCTAAAAAATATTTGCGCTTGGTGCCAGAAGTGGGGCATGAGCCTGAACGCATCTAAAACCAAATGTCTCACATTAACTAATAAGAAGAATCCGCTTAATTTTTCGTACACTTTAGAAAATATTGAACTCCCTAAAAGTGATCAGGTGAAATACCTTGGTGTCACGCTTTCAGCAAACTTAAGTTGGGAACCTCATATCGACACCGTCTTCATAAAAGCGGTAGGGAAGCTATCCTTTCTTACAATAAGGTTGCGAAATGGTCCGGCCCAAGTCAAATTAAATGCATACAAGACTTATTCTCCCTGCCTTAGAATATGCCGACATAATACGGAGTTCCCACCAACAACACCTAATAGACAAAATTGAACGCATTCAGAAATTATCTGCACGGTTCATCTACTCTAATTATTCGCGGCATTCAAGCGTCACTGACCTAATTAATAGAGCGAATCTTCAGCCACTTTCCAAACGAAGAATAATTTTTAGGTTACAGTTCCTATACTTACTATATCACGCCCATTTTAGGATACCGCGCAATCTGTACTTCCGGGACCCATTTTAACACTCACTCAGGACAAACCATAATAAGGTCATCTTTCAACCTGCTAGCCGTGTCAACACACATAAGTATTCTTTATTCCCAATGGCCATTAGTTCTTGGAATAGGCTGCGAGTCAATGCTGTGAATTGTTCTACAATGGAATCTTTTGTCAACTGTCTAGAAGAGGTTGATTTTTCTAAAAATGGATACATGTGAATCATGAAGTATCCTATATGTATCAATACTTTGTTCCTTTTCTTTTTGTGGAGCGTTATTATGTCTCTTGTTACCTCTATGTATCGACTTCTGCATGGGCCCGATTAGGGCCTGCAGTATGTACAAATAAATAATAAATAAAACCCCGCGACAAAATTCATCAAGCCAATCAAACTTCGAACCATCGACAGAAACATGCATCAGTGTAATGAAATTGAAATCCAGTGACGGTGCGTTGTGTGCATGCTTAAATTTGTAAGTGTACAGTAACTCGTCTCTCAGTTTTCATAATCTCGTCAAGTGTGAGGGCCCACGCGACGGCTTTATGCTCTCCCATAGTAGAGTACCAAGTACTTAATATCGTTAACCATTTTTTTCTAAACACACACAGCGTTAATACTTGGTAGTACAGATTCATAATAGTTGGTAGTATAGCGTCCGTAGTAGAGCTTAAGGTGCCATGGCATTTTTGCATTTAGATTGGGACCGCTTACTGGTCTCTCATAGCAGAGTACTAAGTACCCTATATCGTGGAACATGTCTAATCAACATATGCCCTCGATTTCACCAGGAAGTGAAATTTTCTATTTAAAGCAATGAATGCAAATCTGTATGATGAAATATGAAACCAGTGATGGTTGGATGTATCTTCGTGACCAATGCTTCTGAATAAAACTATCACTGCCGAATGGTTACTATTAAGAACATATGACGAAATTCTCCATGAAAACTCTTATTTAATACCATCGGCACAAATGTGGATCGGTATGAAGAAATCTAAACCCAGTGACGCTGGGCTGCCCTTCTATGGTGAAGTTTAATTCCAATTAACTTTCTAGTCCACAAACGGAAAGCGCCCTTCTGTGATAGTGTTTACCTGGACATCGTTTCATTCACACGAGCTCACATAACACCAGCCGTAGACATATTGACCCGCGAATATTACGTTCGTAAAGCAAAACGTGCATCTGCCCTGACCAGAGCTTATAAATATAAAAGTCTCTAGTTACCATCACCGAATTAAACTATTTCTTTTCTGTTGCTTCGCTCAATCACCACCTTTTAAAGCTCCTCCACTAAATTACCCATTAAGAAAACGCGTCCTAGTCAGTATGCATTTTTGTGTTTCTTTGAAAAAATAATTTCTATGCTTAGGATTGCTCCGTAAAACATTTCATCATTACAATATCTATTTCGTATGAAATGCATATTCTGCGTGATATCGTCTTCTTTTTTTGTTGTTCGGTTGGATCTGTTCATATTATTACGTACACGCACTTTCACGTCAATAGAATCATATTTTTCAAACCAAAATGATCAACAGCAACTGAATGAATCCAAAGATTTGTCCGCGGTCACATGAAGTTCATTACAGATTTTTTTATATAACGCTTATATAGTTTATTAACTAAGCTCCGTTATATCATCTTGAAGGCCAGGTGATTTTGATTATGCATTTCAAACGACCAGATTTTTGTTTTTGTGGTGAGGTACAGTCTCAATGGAAAAAAGTTCAGCACAAGTTAACGGTGGCTGGAGCCGCAACAGGGCTACATTCGGCGCTGTTGTTCACGAGTACGCCGGTAAGGAGATTGCTTAGCTCATTCCATTTTCAAAGGTAGCTGTGGCCGGCGGACGGGCGGAAAGCAGCCCAGCTTGCTGTTTGCCCATCCGTAAAGCACAAACCTTGAAACGCTTGCTGACTGCTTATCGGCATATGTGGCTATGCATGAGGTAGAGTTTTAGATGCGGAAGCATCTTATACTCGCGCCTTGTAGTGCGCCGTCCCGCACCGCTTCTCGAACATTAGACAGCTGACGCGCACGCATGCGCCGTCGCGCTTCGAGAACATCGGCAGCTGACGCGCGCGCATGCGCCGTTGCGCTTCTCCCCCTTCTCGAACATTCGACAGCTGACAGTGCATGCGCCGTCGCGCTGTATATATACTCAAGGTCGGCGCTCGCTCGCTCACTTGCCGCTCGTCGGTTGGTTTGTACGGCGCGTCGACGTCCAAGGTCGCGGTGAAATGAATTCCAACGAATCCACAAACACAATGATCGACGTCCCTTCGACCAGCGCCGCCCTTTCGCATACGTGTGTACGTGTTCACTCATTTAACACCCCCTCCTACAACCACGTTAACCAATTTAGCCATCGACCCAAGTAAGTCGCAATTTAACACCCCATTTCACAACCACGTTAACCAATTTAGCCATCGACCCAAGTAAGTCGCACTTTAACACCCCGTTAACCAATTATATGCTCCGCATCCTCCTCAGTGTTCCCCCGAGGGAAGCTGCGGGCAATTTTTTTGTTTTGTCTTGAAACAATTGCGCAGGCACACGGGGACGAGTACTTCAAGACAAGTATGTTCCAACTATAGACTGAATCGAAGTTTTGCTTTTTGTTGTGTTTTTTTTCTTTCACTGAAGTTGCGGGTCACTGTATTTTTATCGCAGTTGCTCAGAAAAAGATGCTTGTCGGTATGCTTTCTGGCGGCCAGCAGGGGTGGCCGCGATCCCTTTCGACACGCAATCCCGTGGTCCGACACATTTTGGCCGCCACTGTACAGCAATGCCAGCTGTGCGTCACGTGATATTTAAATACAAGTAACTCAAGCTCGCTTTCATAGAAGAGTGCACTTACGACAACAAACGAAAGTATAGAAATCAAGAAATTCAACTCGTAGGTAACGATACCGGAGCATAGATTGAAAAACTATGAAGCCTTCCATATTTCTTGAAATCAAGGGTAAGAAAGAAAAAAAAAGACTGACGTAGTCTACAGGCATAAGTAATGCTCATGCTTTTGCTTCCACCGTCTTCAATTCATTTCGACTAGAAGGCGTATATCGGAGTGAACATTATCTTTACAGAACAGATTTGTCATGACATGACGTGTTTATATCGAGCGATTGTGCTTATTAGTCGTCGTACTCCAAAAATTGATGTCGCGTTTGAACCCATGACGATCATTAGCGCGACGCCCCAGCCCCTAAGGAACACAATGGCGGGTATGAGGTAAAATTCGATGCATTCCGCTGCCGAGTAATGACAAGACGATAGTGGCACTTAGCATCACACCAACGCTCGAAGTCTATCATAGGCGTGAGCACGGGAAGCAGTGGGGGGGAGGGGTAAAGATTATATGCTCCCCCCTCCCCTACTGGCCTACGTGGGATCGGAGAGGAAGTGCGCCATGTCTGACCCGTGCCGTCACTCAGTCGGACCCGTCCGTCTTCATTTTCAGAGCAGAATTATGGCGATGCACGACATAAAAGATAATGGCGACGAGGACACGACATCTGATGTTTCAGTTGTGTACTTCCCCTCTTATTTTATTTATTTTATTACACTATTAGCCCCTTTGGGCTATAAGAGCCCCATGTGAGCTCTTAATTAGTCCCTGAAAGCCAGAAAGTTCAGGTACACCAATGAGGGCAGCATGCTATCGCTTAGTTGTTTTTTTTTTCACAGAAACTAATTGGGGGGGGGGGGCACTGAGGTGAAAATGTGCCTCCCCTAATAATATGGAACCTTGCGCACGCATATATGAAGTCTATAAGGCCTCGAGGACAGTTCAGCGGGTTTCGGTAATTGCGGCTGGTCACAGCTCTTCAAATTAGCTTCAAGGCCAAGACCGTGGGTCTCGGCCTTGAAGCTAGACCCAAGAACAGGGCGTTTGTCTCATCATGAACCGTGGGTCTCCTGTCATGGTTTCAAATCTGTTGGTCCGACAGGCACTTAATACGACGCGACTCTGTTACCACAACTGGGCGCGATGGGCTAAGGAATCTTACAATTTGAGTTGCGCAGCTGTCACTCGTACGAAAGAAGCTGAGGCTATTCTAGACATGCGCTTGGCCATGCAACGACACACAAGAAAAAAAGAACGATCAGAACAATACTCACTGTTGACGTGGACTGCGCTGCCGTCAAACTTGTCATGCGATGCGACGGTTTCAAGTCACAGAATTCCTCAGCGGCATCTCCAAAAATATCAACAACGAACTCGCAAAACAAGCGACTCGTTGCATTTCAAGGTCAGCAAAACGCACATGTCCAAGTTCAACGTACAGCGCCGAAGTCGCTGGTGTCGCTACTGTAGGTCACGCCAACGTTTCCTCTATTCTATCAATGCCAGCCAGATGCGCCCGATCACGCTGTTCACTTCCCTCTCCTCTAGCCCTTTTCCGCTCTCGTCCATCACTTAGCCTTCGCCTGTGCTTTGCGGTCATGGGGCGGAGAGCCCATGATGCCGTGCCTCACGATAGGAATAATATGAAGTAATTTTGTTCAGTCGTGTACAGATCCGTCGGGCGGTGTCTTGCATTCTTCGTTATCTCAACGTTGGCGGTCACACTGGCTCTGTAAGTGATAAGGTGTTTTGAGATAGCATGTCGCCGTTCGCGGCACCATGCTGGTAATCAATGCGAAGGAACGCGTCACGGTGACACCACTGCATAAGTATAGCGCTTTGAGGTGGCGGTGGCATTGCTTCCAGCCACAAAAAAAAAAAAGTCACAGCTTTGGCGCAAAGGCGAACCAATGAACGCGATAGCAACAAATTGGAAGGTCACGTTCAGAATGGCAAGCATATCCAAACGTGCCTCCGTTTCTCCCGCACAAATGACGCGCAAAACTTGCTCACGGGTACCGATGAACGCGAATAAGCGTGTCAGTTGTTACTTGGCTGTGTCTGAAAAGCGCACCCTGTTCGCAAACGGAGGCTTTGCAACAATATCAGTGACCTACAACCCGTAACCCGTAACTACAACAGGATCGTTCCAGTAAAGCCCAACGCCAGCCAAAACATATCATCCTCCCCACCGGAAGATAACGGCGCGCGAGAGATCGTCCACTCCCCTCCTCTCCACGGGCCAAAGTACGCGTGACAGGTGAGATCCGCCGCGTGCTCATTGCGCCATCTTGCTGGTAATGCTGAAAACACAATAACGCCCCCCCCCCCCCTAGATGCCCACCAACATCGGGAAGTGGTAGATATAAATAGCTTGCCGTTTGAACGATGAAGGAGGTACATTTCGGTGGCTCAGGGGTTAACGCATCGCATTCACGGCGCGGAGATCCTACGCTGAAATCCATGAGCTAAAGTCTTGTTCCTGGATCCTTTTCTTTCCTTCGTTTTCATATATATACATACGTATACATATACAGCACATGACGCCGACGCCGGCGGTGAAATTCAGCCGAGAGTGTCGATATAATTGCTATCGTAATTAAAGAGCACGAAGGAACAAATCTGACAGACGTGTGATATTGGAGAGGGACAGACGTTTATCGCGTTTCCGTGGGAAAGCGCTCGGAAGCGCGTGTGCTGCAAGCAGCCCTACACCCTTCCTGTGGCGCCACATCACGACCACTCTCTGAACTAAGGCGGACGGACGGTTCCCGTTGAAGAGCACGCGTTGGCACTTGCATTGAATGAAATGGGGGAGGCGCTGGTCCCACCGACAACATGGATTTGATGACGTAATCGATAATTCCCACCGATTAGTCACTGCAGTTTTGGTTTCGAGAAAGCGAGCTAAGGGTGCGTCACTGTCTCATACGATGTGCTGTACAGTCAGCTGCAACGGTAATAACAACACAAAGAGATGGGCGTATGAGACGTTTCGTTTGAGCGATTTATATTGAAAATGTCGTAGTTGCTTCGTTTGAAAAGCTCCAAGTATCCTAATAATGTTCGCCTCAGCAAGTTGCTCTGAATGTCATGTTTTGATGACAACACTTTTGATGCACGTTGTCTTGAGATACATCGAGAAGTAAATCATGTGGAACGCTGCTTTCAACCACGCATTGGGAAACACCAGACATGGACTAACGAGGCCATTAGTTCCACGTTAGTTGCACGAGGCGCAGCCATGTTTAAGCCGTGAATTTTGGGTGACGTGGAACTGTAACAAGCGATCAGGATAACGCACGGTCTGTACTTACGGCGTGTTTCCGTCCAGTGTTACTTTATCCACCAGCTTTTACGTCGTCAAACTCTAATTCCCTGTGCTGGCCAGGTGGTAACATGGGCCAAGTTGGGTGTATTTTTTTGGGGGGGGGGGGTGGAATCACGATGCACGGGCGCTTGTTTACAGCACGACACCAGACACACAGGACAAGGAAGGAGGAAAAGAAAAAATAAAAGACGGTGCCGACTCACAACAGTTCTTTATTGAAAAAAAGGTGTAACATATATATATATATATATATATATATATATATATATATATATATATATATATATATATATATATATATATATATATATATATATATATGCGGTCACACAGCGTCGCACTTGTACGCAAACTCTGACGAAGACCGGTGTACCGGTCGAAACAGTCAAAAATAGAATTAGGACCACCACTAAGTTATGTCCCATCTCTTCCCAAGTACGTTTGGCCCATTGAAAACACTTCTTCAGTGTATATATATATATATATATATATATAGATATATATATATATATATATATATATATATATATATATATATATATATTATTGAGATCAAACAGACAGTAATGCCAAGGAATGTATAGGGGAAGTAGCTATTAGAAAAAATGGAATGTAAATTCTTCCTATTTACATTCCATTTGTTCTAATAACTTCCCCTATACATTTCTTGGCATTACTGTCTGTTAGATCCCATTAATATTGTGTCGAAACACGGAAAAACGAGCCCTTGGGTATACTTGGCTATACACTTCTTTCTCTTATATATATATATATATATACATATAATGATGAGTGAGCTCAACGAGTTCTTCCGACCTGTGGTTGTCGGTATGCAAAAAGATTGTTTTTATTTCTTCATTAAAGTACTTCGTTCTTAAGCCCGGCTTACCGTAGCTCTTCTTTTACGACGTATTGCGATTGCTGCCGTAGCCTCGCAGCTCTGTCCATCAGCGAACATGACACACGACGTGCACCAGAAGACATTTATTCACGGTGCTTCTTCAAACATAATGTCACCCTGCAAAAGACGCCATGAAGTACACGTTTAGAGATTGCAAGACGCTCACTTGTGACAGATCTTAAGAGACCCGCGTAAAAAATGCAAATAAGCCCTCTTCCTTGCCTTAACTGCTCAATGAACAGACATGCTCACTGACACGCTCACTGAGCAGACATAATACGAGCTTTGTGTTTAATGAAAGTGGACGAATAAGACAGCTGGTGATTCTGTTTAACTTAGTTCAAAAGCTACGAAGTACGGCATATGTTAAAATGTCTTTTTTATGCTCGCTTTCAATTCTACGCGGCGATTTTGCAAATGGAATATCTGTGCCAACTAAAAATGCACGCTTGTATTGGCATGAATATGTGCATCTGGGTGCACGTTAAAGAATCCCAGGTGGTCGAAATTTCCGGAGCCCTCCACTACGGCGTCTCTCATAACCATAAGGTGGTTTAGGGGCGTTAAACCCCACATATCAATCAATCAATGGATATGTGCATCAGTGCGCATAGGCATAGTGCTCAAAAATAAAGACTGTATATTTCTTTCTATTTTTGTGAACATAACTTCAATGCCTAGGGGTACCAAATAAGGTGCGCATAAAGCTTGTTCATGCAAGAGAAGGTATTTGTAATTCGAAAATAATGCACGCCATTTATAGAACAGTAGCTTCCATCAGGCACAAAAATAGATGGAAGAGTGGTGGCATTGGCGGTTTCTTTTAGGTCGACAGTATTAATTTCTGAAGTAGAGGTGGCGCTGCAAAGTTAAGCATCAAAAGAACTGAACTATACACAAACAAAGTGCAACTTGGGTCCTTAACTTTGCAGCGCTTCTTTTACCTACAGTATGTTCCAACTCTCCCCCATAAGCTTTTCTAATTTCTTAGGTCTTGTATCCCAAATCCCCGATATGATTGTGGGAGTCGCTGTAGCGCAGGTCTCCAGAAATTTCGACTATCTGGTGTGATGCACCAGCAACGCACAGCACACTCACCACTAAAAAAAATAAACACACTGAATATCCATGGAGGGAATGATGGCGGGTGGGCGAAGCAGTGAGAACCATTGGGTAAATGGGTAAATGTGAATCCCCATACAGTGCCCACTCCGCATTCATTCATTCATTCATTTTTATTTCCTTAAGGACCCCACTCGGGGGTATTACATAAGGGGTGGATACACAGGAAAAGAGAACATTTGAACACGTTAGTTTTCGCAGCATAGGTGATTTGTAAGATTTGTCGCGAAAGATGATGGGCAGGTGGTTGAGGCAATGGAGCAGGGAAGGTCGTTCCAATCCTTGACGGCGCGGGGAAAAAAAGAAGCGGAAAAAGCGGCAGTTCTGTTACGATAACGGGACACTTGAAGTTGATGGCTTGTGCGGTGATCATATAAAGAGCGAGACTGTTTACAATCTTGCTGAATGTTTTTATAATCTTCTTATAGACTAACGTAATGTACCACGGTATGAAAAGAAGTCATCACATAAGAAAACTTAAACTAAAATTCTAGCATGTCACACGGCGTTCGGCACAAGCAGGCAAATAAAGGAGAAGTCGTAGCTTCTGGGTCTATTTTGCGACGTTGACACATCTGTCATCATAACAAACGGTGATGCTTGAACACTTACCCAATTGTTTCGCATCTTTAAAATAGCGGATACTACAGAGACTTTTGATAAATCTGATAAAGAGATCTATCATAAATCTACCGTAGTCGCGAAATCTTAATGCAAACCCGTCTGTAGTGAGCAGGTTATTTTGCATTATGAAAATTGAGAAAATACTAATTTCTCCTTCAAGCATAATTTAAATTCCCACACACCTTTGATGCCGTGACAATTTCAACTCACTTGCCTGCCACGGTGAAAACCTTCGCCAAAGAGCGCGAAATATCAATGCATTCTGAACATACAACGACGCTCCATATTAGCATTTCTTCCCCACACACATGTCAAACCTCACAACTTTATTAGGCCCGAAAACAAAAACATTTGCGTATCTCCGGAAGCTGTCAGAGGCAGCTGCCGTCGTCATTCATTCGTGACGAGCGCGAACTGGCAGATGGCTAGGTTGCGAGATGGGATGCCCAATGGACACATGCATGGCTCGAGGTGCAGTCTTCAGGCTTGGTCAACTTCCCTCTCTCCCACTCACTCACTCTCTCGTTATTCTTCGATGTTCTGTGTTCTCCGGAGACATATTTATACCTGTCTTGCACACGTGTTACGTCATTGGCGGAGCGCAATCAGTCAAAGACAATGCACGACCACTCGCAAAAACAACAGCTGTCCGTTTTGGGAACTTCAGGTCGAGCTCCTCCAGGAGTCGTTTCTGTCGTGCGGTTTACATGTTGCGGCGCGACCGGTACGTCGCGAGTGAACACCATCATCCAAAATGCCGGAGAACCTGAATACGCGAAACTGAATACGAATACGAGCCGACTTCTGCGACGCAGCGATGGAGCTCCGCGTCTTGGCTGCCGTAGCCCTCACCGCCATTTTGCTCACAAAAGCAAACGGCACAAAGAAAGGAGATGACGGGTAAGTATTCGCGGGTGTTCGCAGTAACTCTTTCTCGTGATCATAGCTCATCTGACCAGGACGGCAACAGAGATTGGGGGGAGTGAGGTAGCCGTCGAAAGGAGGCACCAAGGCTGTTCCACACCTTTGCACAGCAGGACCTGTCCCGTGGTTGTTTAATGCACTGCAGAGTTATGAACACGAAGATTTCAGGCGAGAATTGTGACCCGGGTCGCTGATGTTACGTTCTAGGAACTCTCAAGGAAAGAAGTGTAAATATAAGGGATCATTTTCTTTGTTGGATACAATATCAATTAGAACTAACAGAGAGTGGTGTCTAAAGAAGTATTTAGGGGATGTTATTAGAAGTAATTGTAACGTAAATGTGAATAAATAAAAGTGGACGACAAAAAAACTTGCCAAATAACGCATCCGGATGACAAAAACTTCGAATGACGCATTCGATGCTCTACAACTGAGCTGCGATGGCAGCCATTCCCCCGTCCGGTATGTATAGGGAACTCTGTACCAACCTCATTTTCGCCTGGAAAAAGACGTCAGTACTTTATTTAGATTTTCGCATCCCTGTGAAGCTTGTTTTTTGAGGACTCGGACATGGTGTAAGAATAATACACTCAATGATAAAGAAAGAAAAACCGCGGAAGCCTCTGCTCCTGATTTTTGTTCTTAATGGGCGTCGTGTCATTGTGTAAGTGACACCACACAGAGGTTGTAAGCCGACTGGCCGACGTTTCTATAGGTGGATCTGTATCTGCCGAAGACGCCATGCCATTTTTGGTGAGTTGGTTTTGAACTGTTTAGTCACCCACATGCCGTCACGCAGTGTCCCTGTCGGTACTTAACATCACTTACTGCAAAAAATACACACAAAAAAGTAAAAACAGGAACAAGGAAGCAAACAAAAAAACGTACAAGCAATGAACAGAAAGGTGAAAAACAGTTAAAGAATAGTAAAAAGCAAGGAAAGCAGGTAATTACTAAAATATTCACGATACGATATGGATACAAGGTGATCTGGAAGGCCGTTCCAAAGTGCTGTGGCTCGAGGTAATGCTGATGAAATAAATGCCAGTGTGTGACCATGCATACCCGTTAAAACTAGGCGCGTTGTGAATGCGTTGAGATGTGCGCAGAGGGACATGAAGCGGCAAACAGTAGTATTTGTTACTTATAAATGTACTTATGATTTAAGTATCAAAGGGCAATGACGCGGCATTGATCGAGTGACATGAATTCAAGGCCTTGTTTTATTAGGGTGATGCTTGATTGATAGTCGTAGTTACCAGCTGTTAATCTCGCTGCCCTATTCTGGACGGCTTCCAACGTACTGACTAGGTAATATTGATATATATATATATATATATATATATATATATATATATATATATATATATATATATATATATATATATATATATATATATATATATATGTTTAACGTCGCAAAGCCACCATATGGTTATTAGAGACGCCGTAGTGAAGGGCTCTGGAACTTTCATCCACCTGGAGTTCTTTAACGAGCACCCAGATCTGAACACACAGCCTCCAGTATTTTCGCCTCCATCGTATATAATCTTTATGCGGTGACCATGTGGAAGATGCAAACTCTAATTGTGGACGAACATAAGTTAGATATGATAATGCACGTACGTTAGAAGGAGCGTTGCGTAAGTTTCTACGCAGATGGCTGAGAGACTAGGAGGCTTTTGAAGAGACAGCTGCTATGTGCGCAGTCCAAGATACGTTCGATGAAAGGTGAACACGGAGATACTTATACATCAGTGTGGCTGAAACAACGGTATTATCAATAGTGTAGAGAAAGAATCAGTTATTACGCTTTCTAGTGAACGAGATTAACTTGCATTTATAGGCGTTAAGGGACATCTGCCAAGCTTCGAACCTCCTGAAGGTTAGATTAAGGTCATTTTGAAGAGCGGAATGATCGTCAATAGGTTGAATAATGCAGTAGGTGGCGCAATAATTCGCGAACAACCTCTTTGAATACGAAATGTTAGTGGGCATGTTGTTAATGAGTATTAAAAAGAGTAATGGACCAAGTACACTGCATGCCCTGGGGAATACCAGCCATGACATTGCAAATATTAGATGAAATGTAGTTAACCACCGTAAATTGCTGACCGGATGACTGGGACTTGCGTATCCAAGACAGTGTTAATGAATCGGTACCAAGATAAGACAACTGAGATATTAAACGACAATGAGGAACAGTATCAAAAGCTTTGGCGGAATCGAGAAAAAGAGGCAATTGGTTTTATCGTTACTATTCATAATAAAGTGAAGGTCAGCGGTGGCTTTGAACAACAATTTGAAATGTGTCGATAATTACAGGGCCAGATCCTGTCATCGGACTTGAATACGGGTACTACCTTGCCTATCTTCCAGTCCTTAGGGAACTCACCAGATGACTCAGACTAGTTAAAGATAACATACAAAATGCAAATGGAAATATCAGTGATGTTCTTCAGTATTTTATAGTTAATTTAATCAATTTCTGATGTATATACTTTAAGATTCGTGATGAGGTTCTCGATACCTTCTGCAGTGATGGTGATGGTAGTAATGAAAGGGAAGGGCTGATCAGGGACAAATGGCACATTGGAACAATGTTCTTTTGCAAAAACTTAGGCAAAATATGCCTTGAAGGCAATCGCGGAAGCTCCAACAAAAAGCGGAGTTTGTTTAGCATCATGTAATGTAACGCGTTTAGGAGATTTATTGTAAAAAGAGAGTATTTGCCAAAAAACGTTTAGAATTATTTTTGATAAGTGAGGGCGAGCCCTACGAATAATATTTCTTCTTCGCTGTGCTTAAAGCTTTACAGTACTCTCGCAAGCACGCCTTGTATTTTTCTGAGTAGGAAGCAAAAACATTGCATCGTGCGGTATTATACGAACGCTTATTTTTATTTATTAATGTGTGGAGCTTCTTCGTAAATGAAGGGTTAGCCTTATCATTGGATATATAGATTAGAGGCACGAACTGGTCAACTAGCTCTAACATTTTTTCTTGAAAAAGAATGTTGGCGTTTATGGTCCGCGAGGCAAATGACGGCAAAAAGCGCTTGTGGCAAAAAAGCGAATTCTAATGAGGTGTTAAATTGTTCATAATCACCACAGTTGTAATCACGGATAGATTTAATTACTGCACCTGTAAACATAACAGATAAAATGATCTGGAAATGAATTAGCTTGTGATCACTAAATCCAGGTCACTAAAACAACCACATAGACAACACGTTAATAAGTAACACCAGCAGTATGCGAATAAGTGCGGTAGATTAACTTGCTTAGAAGTTATATCATCGAGGCATCTTAGTACCCCGTCAAGCAGAGTGGTTTAGAATACACTTTTAAAATACATCGTCATAAAAAAATATGGGTGAATGAATGATGAACCTGCTCGTCTTTATCGCAGCAACTACGAATCCCTCTATCTCTCTCCGTACATCAAGGCGGGTCAGATCGACGTGGCTAGAAACTTGAGCCGAGTGAAGCTGTTCGAACACCACATCGGAGCGGAGACTCACTCGGGTTACATCACCATCGACAGTTGGAAGAAAAGTAATCTCTTCTTTCTCCACATTCGTGCCTTGGTACGTATTACGCTGCAGTAAGGAGGAATGATCTATTTATTTATTTATTTATTTATTTATTTATTTATTTATTTATTTATTTATTTATTTATTTATTTATTTATTTAATTCTTTATTGATTTATTTATTTATTTATTTATTTATTTATTTACTATGAGTTCTTTCAGTGGAAATTGTGAATAAATACACAACACCAGTACGGCCGATTGTCATGGGCTAATAGGAATTCCAAACTAAAGTATGCAAGCAGAAGCCAGAAGTTGTGGCAGGAGACTACCTAACACAGACAAAAAAAAAACTGTCAGAAACTGTCAAACGCTACACACAAAACAAATGGTTAAGCATTAAAATTTCAAACCAGTGTAACGTGACATTTAGTACTTAGAGGTTACTTTCGTACATGCACATATTTTTCAAGTCATTGCGATCCAAAGCAGCAGCAAGTATTTCCGCATTCATGGTAGATGCGGGGTCAGTTTGAGCCGCAACCATTTCATAGTTCAATAGGCTGTATACGCAAACAAAATATTAAAACAATAAAAACAGCAACAATATTAGCAAAGAATACATCATGAATGAATGGAGCAATGTGAATAACGACGACATTAAAGTTACATGCAATAAAAAACAATAGGATTTACATGCAGTGCTGCGAACCAAACAGGGCATATATACATCTTCACCAATGCAAAGTAAATATGCCTGACATGGCAAAACTATGACTAAGTTTTAATTAGTGCAATAAAACTCGCTAAGAAAGTTGCATGTTCATAAATATGCCCGCCATGTCGGGCTACTTTTCGAGCATCCAACATGCAATGCCAGCCTATTACGGTGCCTTCCAGAAAAACCCGGACGCCTACCCACTTCTACTGTGGCTCCAAGGTGGCCCCGGATTGTCGTCCCTGTTCGGCGAGTTCCTCGAGATCGGGCCCTTGGGAATTGATGGCAAAGGGCGTCTCTTCAAGAGGCAAAGCTCCCTCCAGAGACACGTGAACGTCGTGTATCTCGACCAGCCGGTGGGAGCCGGTTACAGCTTCACCACGGGTCTGCTCGGATACGCCAAAGACCTCAACGACGTGTCCAGCGGCGTGCTCGAGTTCCTGGACCAGTTCATCACCATGTTCCCAGAGTACAGAAACCGGACGTTCTACGTCGGGGGCGAGTCGTATGGAGGTGAACTCATCTGCACACGTGTAATACGCTATCGTCTCACATTAAGAGACACTGGACATAGAGACAGAAGGAATATAGGAGAGTTAATGAGGTTAACTAGACATTGTCCCGTTTACTATCCTACACGTGGGGAGAGGGTAAAAAGGGATCAAGAGAGAGGCAAGGAATATAAGAAAAGCAGGAAGGTTAACTAGACTACCTCCAGTTAGCGCCCTGAACATGGGGAGAGGGAAATAAGGGGGTAAGAGAGAGGCAAGAAATAAAAGAGAGGTGGGTAGGTTAAATGGACTACGTCAAACTTGCTACTCTACAAGTGAGGATAAGAAGATAAAGGAGCAAAAGTGAGAGAGAGAGAAGTATATGAACATTGAACGCCACACATATTGCAGGGATTCACGGGTGGTCGCTGAGTGATGTTGCCTTCAAGAATCGTAGGATGGCTCATGTGGCTTTATGGGCGGATGTACTGTGAGACCGTGCACTCACAATTTTTTTCAAGTAAATTTAAGGGATGGTCGTCCAGTAAAACAACGCATTAGTCATTTCAGATAGATGGGGATTTCTTTAGAAACTGTTCGCATAGCGAGAGCAATTACACGGCAACACCATCCAAATTTCTGGCGCGGTGGTGTTCAGTAAAACATCCATCTTCACTGGGATAGTAAGGTGCGCCGCGTATGATGCGTGGCAGGTGTCAGGCAAAGCGCGCGAAGTTTAGCCGAAGAAGAATTATTTCATGTACGTACTCAAAGGGCGCCTTTTATAAGGGTAGACGAAAGGCGGGGATGTGTTTACAGATGCGCAGAACTTGAAGATGTGCGCACAGGCGGCAGGTGGGCGGGTAGAGGAGTATGTCATGGCAACTGTGCTTGTTCTTACTGCACACGGCTGAACGCCTAAGCGGTCCCACGCATCCAATATTACAGGTGACCAATGGCAAGCGCTAAGCCCAAGCTAAGCGACACGAGTGGTCACCTCGTGTGGACTTCCCACACCGTCCGTAAAAGCTTCTAGTTTTTTTTCAGTTGATGTAGGTGAACCGCGGAAAATTCGGCACCTTTTTCCCATTGCTGAGTAGCCTACTCAACAATAATGCCTCGTTCAAAGCACACGCTGAGACGTTCGGCACGTATTCACAACGCTGCCGGTTTGCCGTCAGTCTCGTCTCTTGCATGCACCATTGTGGCGCGATGATCAGCTACTGGCGACGATGTTATTAACTGTTAAAGACTGGTATTGCTCCAACTCGCCGGTGTCCCACATGCCCTACGTAATACTAAAGCGTGCATTTGATATTTCTACCTAAATGGTAATTTACATTTTAAAACGAGAGGGAGGGGTAAAGAACAGTCATGCGGAAGGCAGGGAGGCTAGCCGTAAGCATACAGTACAGAAGAGGTAAAGGGTAAGACACACATAAAAAGAGAGAGTCTGAGTGCGAGGGAGGGAGCAAGAGAGGCTCATAATCTTTTAGCACGGCAGGCGACTAAAGGCGCCGTCTAGTAACGTCCCACTTACTCGTATTCTCTAATGCGTTCCGTAGCTAGGTTCACCGTCGCCGTTTCCCACGCCATTCTCAAGCGGAAGGAACCACGCGTCCCGCTCCGGCTTAGAGGAGTCATCCTCGGCGCCGGCTTCTTGGGGCGCCTCTTGAAGGTGGCCGACTCGTCCGAGTTCCTCTACGAGATGTCCCTCGTCACCAAAGAGGGCCGCAAGAGTCTCGCCGAGATCTTCGCCGACATGAGGCGAAAGGTGAGAACGCTGATCGGCAAGCTCGCCGCGCTGCTGCGACTCAAGAAGACCATCTTCACGTCGGAGAAGACGCCCACCATGTTCCAGAAGCTCACGGGCTTCAACAACCAGGCCAGCGCGCTGTACTCCGAGAAGCCCGTGAACATGGTCCAGTACGAGAAGTACGTGCAGAGCGACGCGTTCAAGCGAGCCGTGCACGTCGGTCGAGACGTCCAGTTTATGGAAGCCGAGGGCAAGGTGTCGATGAGCCTGAAGAACGACTACCTGACCGACATCAGGTATGCGCTTACGTCAACTTTATAGGGACTAGAAGAAATTTTGACAGTGCCGATGCAGTAAAATCTCCTTAATTCCATTCCGAAGGGGATTACGCATTTGTTCGACTTAAACAGAGTTCGGGATAGCTGACGGGTACAATATGAAAGGGCATCGCGGTATACATAATTTAGGCAGAACCCGGAGAAGCCACCTCTGAACTCGTTGTCGCGAATTAGGCGCTATACTAGCCGTTTGTATTATATTATTTCGTAAATTAGGTATATTGATCTCTAACAGCGAGAAGAGCTAATAGAATAATTAAAGATAAGCCAAAAACAAGCACCAACATGCTACTTGAAATCAAAACACGTTTACGTAGCAGAGTTAACGCAATCAAAACTAAAGGTCATCAGTGATTTCCATTTGCTTGCGTTTCTTTTGTCACGACTCCATAAGCATCTTTTGCAGCTTGCTTAAGAGCAGCGTCAGATTTTTCATCGGCGGATAAACGCTGCTGTTTTATTGTTTTGCATCTCCGGTGCATTAGGTCTGCTTTGGCTTAGCAACACATCGTGATTATTCTGAGCCGACTTCTTCAAAGAGCGATGAAAATCAGGGGCTAAGATTGGCTGGAATGAACCGCTGTGTTTACACTGACGTGTTCGCATAATCGGGAGTTTTCCCTCACAGAGATACACAGGGCTGTCCGGGATCATGTCGTTAGTCAGAATTAAGTGTAAGTTTGAACTAACGATGTGGATACGACCATTTTTTTTTAAATTTGGATGCATATCTACAAATATTGCGTGAATCCTCCTTACATTGCTTTTTACGCTTGTTTCAGCAACGTACGCTCATTTTTTTATTTAATTTTTTTTCTTTCCATTAGCCACGAAATAGAGAACCTGCTCAAATCATGCAAGGTGCTCTTCTACACGGGTCAAATGGACACGCTCTTCCCGTCACAGAACCTCCAGGAGTACTTCCGGTCCCTAAAGTGGCCCGGCGCCACGGAGTTCCGCAAGGCGAAGCCGCAGCACTGGAAGGCGTATCCCTCATATCGTTCCGTATCCGGTCTCGTCATCCGAGTGCGAAACATGACCGACGTGGTGCTCTTCCGGGCGGGACACTACACGGCCGTCGACGAACCGGACGCGGCCAACAAGATGATCTTGAACTTCATCGAGGGCGACGCGAAGGCCTGGGAGACTCCCGATGACGCGAAGACCCACGAAAAACGTGGGTCGACCGAAAAGGGTTAGGCATCTCATGCTACTCCCTGAAGCATTTATGAGATGTCAACTTCGGTACTTTAAAGCCACCCCTCCCCAACCCCCAGCTATTTTTTTACGTTTTAATTGAACGTTCGACCACTCCCCCCAAGATCACTGAATCGAATATAGCACGGCGACTGAATTTCAATAAAGGCGAAATGCTGAACACTCACGCATTTCGAATTTGGTGCGCTTTAAAGAACCCCTAGAGGGCGAAATTTTAAGAGCTTTTCACGGCAGAGGCTTTCATAATCATGTCGTGGTTTTGGGACTTCAAGCCCCAACAATTATTATTATATTATTATTGTTATTATTATTATTACTATTATTATTATTATTATTATTATTATTTAAATAAGCACACGCGTCAGGTTCGGGATGTCATCAGGATTACCTTAACAACGTGAAACACGGCAGCGCTATAGACCCGCGGGCTCGTCATAAAACCGAAGAAACAGTCCCGCAGCCGTCTCCGGGCCTTTCGGTATCCCTGGCATGACGTCACTACGTAAATTTAATCCTGTCAACGACAAGTAGAACACGTTCGTCTGCTCGCCGGTACAGGCGCTCGCTGCTCTTCTTCCGCTCACGTCGAGGAGGATCTCTTCTTCCGCTCACGCCATAGAGAAGAAGAGATCCGGCAACTGGAGCGTAACGAAGGAAAAAGTGAAACGAGCGAAGCGCGAACTTGGATTATTAACGCGTGTAACTCACCTATTACGGCACAGTTTGAAAAAAAAAATCTCGTGTCTATGTGGCAGAGGGGCTTGGCCTCTCTGTCCCGGCATGGAAGCAGCCAGCATCAGTCCTGGACTGTTCCTCAGGACCTCAATAAAGTTCTTCATGTCGTACGTGTTCGTTGCAGACTCGCGTACAACTGCACAACAACAAAATTTGTGTCTGTAGACGGTTTACGGGCCTTCTAATGCAATTATTCCTATAAGGAGCGATATAACACCCTAATATTATCTCGTGTTAAACGTCCCAGAAGCACGATGTGCGTATGAGAGCCGTCACAGTGGCCGGCTCCGGAAGTTTCGCCCACCTGGAGTTCCTTAACGCCAAGGACATCGCATAGTACACGGGCTTCTGGCATTTACCTTCATTGAAATGTGACCACCACATCCGGGATCGAACCGGCGACCTTCGGGTGGCGCAGCACCTTCTGCGTGTTTCTTCTTACGGATCACTGCTTGCAATCCAGCGCCTGTTGCGTGTTTTTTTGTATTTCGCGGGCATTTGTAATAAGCAGAAAAACACTAATGCGTAACAGATATAAAGTTCAGAACTGTCTGATCGGACGTTTTGTAAACCGATCTACAACTTTGTTATTGAAATTTTTAACTATCTTCCTTTTTTAAAAAGTTAGTTATTTAAATATATCTTATTAAATAATAATTGAGAACACACAAAGAAAATAGTCTGACTAACTCTACCCCCATCACGGTCTTCT
Source organism: Rhipicephalus annulatus (assembly GCA_013436015.1). NCBI lineage: Eukaryota > Metazoa > Arthropoda > Arachnida > Ixodida > Ixodidae > Rhipicephalus > Rhipicephalus annulatus. Next base: position 26,235 of record WOVY01001555.1, read on the forward strand.
AGTGGCTAAGGTACTCGGCTGCTGACCCGCAGGTCACGGGATCGGCTGCATTTCCGATGGAGACGGAAATGCTGCAGGCCCGTGTGCTCAGATTTGGGTGCACGTTAAAGAACCCCAGGCGGTCGAAATTTCCGAAGCCCTCCACTACGGCGTCTCTCACAATCATATGGCTGTCTTGGGACGTTAACCACCACATATCAATCAATCTGTTTCGCTGCAATACTCATTTAGCGAGCCCAACCGAGGGCCCACAACGGCGCCATGTCCAGCTTGCCACGTGCCCGCAAACATGACTTCAAGTATTCATCGTGCCTTCGCTTAAGACGACACGGAGATGATGATGATGACCTCTATGTGACTCACACCCACTTTGAGGGATTTGCCAAGGAATGAATAATTTATAAATAACAGTGACTACGTAAGACAAAATCATTCTTCTTTTTCCTTCTCTTTTTTTCTTTCTGCAGTTGAAGAGCCGAAGAGACAAATTGGCAGACACGATTAAAATACGCAACGCCGAAAGTGAAACTGGAAACACTTCTAACAAACCACAAGCGGCATACATGTATCCTGCACCGCTAAGTCCACAAAAATATTTTCTATTCTCTTTTACTCTGATCTAAAATCAAGCCCATAAACGAAATAATTTAGAGGTGACGGGACGGTTCGCCTATGAAAAATGAACCTCGCATTTTCCGCACAGACGACGACCTCTTCATGCGACACGCTGAATAATTTATCAACTGCGCAGTTCCAAAAGGGGACCCAGGAAACCATAGCCATATCGTGGAGATGGGCCCCCTACGCCACTGCGAATAAGCGTGCAAACTACACAGTGGTTCCTCGGAAGCTTATATGGGGCGCTGTAAATGCGATAAGGCACAATCTAAGCCTCCTGTTTGAGGTACGTGATAAAGCTCTTCTCTCTGCAGCTGTTTAAAAGCCGAGTAAATCGCATTTGCCGCTTTCACTCGCCTATAAGCACAAAGTATTTTCCCAAAGTGTCAAATAACAATTTTATGCAAGACTTAAATGAACTCTAAAGAGCTTAATGATTTTTCGCGTATTTGGAAACTATAATTTCACAATCCTGAAAACGCCTTTATAGCAAAGGGGTTCTGACTCCTTCACATTACAAGAAGCTACAAGAAGCTTTCGCAACATGTTTGACAATACATGCTGTGCTATAAGGGACACGTCCTGCAAAACATTAAATTTTGTTTGTAACTGCTTGCAAAAAAGAAATTGCGAGCATTCTCTTCGCCATCAACCGAGGTTTTTCTTCTTTTGTAAGTTCGCTTTGCGGAAATGCACGTGTTCTGGTGAAGCTTCTGGTCTTCCAATGTAAATATATATTTACACGAACGAGAAATGCGCAGCTGTGCGAAATTGATACCCAATAGCCCTCCCCGCTAGCCTCTAGTAATAACCATCTAATTATAATCGTTCCGCAATTAAAGCTGTGTCTTACTAACCAGCTGACAAGCTTCCTTCTGTATAGACGTATAAAATCCTGGTCAAAACCAGCTGCCAAACATCCGCGGCAATCTGCAATCACATCAGCGCGGGACAATAATTGTACACGCACAGCCACAGCAGGATATCAGCTCTAAAAGTCAATTAACTCTGGTCCAGAGAGCGATTGAAAAATAATGTACAGCAGCCTAAGAAAATTATACAGGCGATAGCGTATGTTCTCGCGAAGCTTTCATCAGACAGTTTCAGAACAGGGTTCTTATCGTTAGAGTTCATTTAGCACAATTTTCTGCTTCCATATAACTTAACGTGGACACCCAAGATGATAGCGCACGACGAATGCGTAGTGGCCACAAAGCTTTGCTCGTATAACCTGACTAGAACTGCTGATTAGGTTCCTTTTACATTCTAAGCCGGCTGCGCTGCCCCCAAACTCCTAAATTTTCTGTACTTCCCTCGATTTCCCATTGTCTCGGGAATCTGCCCGTGCACCCTTCACCAAGCCTCACGTGAATTTGTCATCAGATGACGTCCCAAGACAATCCCTGGTCACGTGATATTCTGGTATCATTCGTGCGCTCGCCGACGCCAGTCCTATGATTTTTTTTACTCATAGAAAATATCAGGCTCTTTCTTTAATAAACTACCTCGCAGTGGTAACTACTAAGTTGCAGCAAGTATACACTCGGCCGGTACCTGAGAACGTATAAACGTATGACAGTAAAAACAGAAGGGCAACCTTTAACTGCTTCAATCTTGTGTGCAAGAAAATTAAAGCAGGGAGGCTCGGTTTTTCGTCTAGTGGCAAATGTCCCTTTTTTCCCGAGCCTGCTCTCATCTTTCAGGTGAAATAAAACTTCGAAAATTAATTGAAGTATTCACCGCGATTTTTAACTCATAACAAGTATAGGCAACCTTTTTTACCACAGAACGTTATTTTATAAAGCAACAGCTGTTCCCCATATGTGAGTCTGTAATAGAGGTCAGTCTGGTTCTGAATAAATGCGGTAGTTGTCACTACGAACGGACGGTGCATGCGCTGCCACAAGGTGGCCGATAGCCCAAGTCGATCCGCAAGAAAAACACCGGCCCTTCCCGTCAGCCATCCTGTATCCCTCACACTGCCTCATCTCGTCCGTGTTTCTCTGCGTGATAGCGCAGCATGTCGCGCCACGTGTATATCTGGATGACAATCAGTATGCAATTTATGTGACGTCACATGCCTGTATATATATGAACATCAGCGCAGAATAAAAAAAGGCATTCTATTCTTGCCGGGCTGACTGATAACATTATTACACTCTCCACGGGTGGCCGTCATCCCGATAGCACGACGTTACTACCGTTATTTGCCTCTAGGGTTTGCAACATCTCTAAAGCCACTAAGTGGAGATGAAATTATTTGCCCAACGTTTATTACTGTACCTAGAGTTATAGGCTGCATAGATCCCGCCGTTCATAGCTGTGCTAGTTTGGTCAATATTGAATGTTGTTATGATGAACATGAAAGCGACAATACGTGACCAGATCCCAGAATATGATTTGCACGGATTTCGCAAGCTTCGTACGTGAATAGGTATTTTACAATGCAAATATCTATTTATAGAAATACAAAGGTACTCGCCTATACGATTAGCTAAAAGCTGTTCGAAAACATTTTGACTGGGCCGATGGTTGACACACGGGGTGGCTGTATTAAAAAAAAATAGCAACATTGTCGGAAACTCATAATAAATTAAATACTAACAAAAATTTACAAAATGAGACCTAAATATTATAAAGGTTAATGAAACCAAGTTTGATTGATATGTGGGGTTTAACGTCCCAAAACCACCATATGATTATGAGAGACGCCGTAGTGGAGGGCTCCGGAAATTTCGACCACCTGGGGTTCTTTAACGTGCACCCAAATCTGAGTACACGGGCCTACAACATTTCCGCCTCCATCGGAAATGCAGCCGCCGCAGCCGGGATTTGAACCCGCGACCTGCGGGTCAGCAGCCGAGTACCTTAGCCACTAGACCACCGAATGAAACAAAGTTTGACGCACAAGAAGACAGACATATTGCAAGGCTTACAAGAAATCATGCGCGTTTGGGTCTGACAAATGAATATTGAAAGCGATAATTAGGAAAAATAACAAATCCGTGCAATTCTCACGTGTTTACGAAATGCATTCGAAGTTCCTTTTTATAGTTATTGACTTTTTATAGAGTTGACCTTTTTATAGAGTTGACTTTTTATAGTTATTTAACATATGCGGTAGGCTATAGTGCTGTGATTATCGAAGTCAAGGTGCGCATTGAGAAACACAGGTGACGAAATTTACTCTCGAGTCTATATAACGCAAGACACCAGAATTGCTCGTCGTTTTTTTTTTGCCAGGTTTTCGCATGTTTCACAAGTGAGACTAACAAGATTTTTTTTTTTAGAATCCTGACCGGTTTTAAAAGAAACGTTCATTTCACGGAGACAATGGATCATTTTGACATAGGCGGAAATCCCACGGAACTGGACGTTACGACGTCCTGCCGAGAGACATCACCTCACAGAAGTAACGAATTATCATCTGATTTTTAAATAACTTGCTCAAGTTAGGTTGTTTTATCTATCAAAACAACGACCTGATCACTGTAGATACACCGTAGTATATGCTAATACAAATTAACTTTGACTACCCGGAGGCTCTTTAGCGTGCGTAAGTACACTGGTGCGTTTTTCACTTAGCTCTCATCCAAATACAGACGTCGAGGTAGGGAACCTAACCCACCTCTGTAGACTTAAAGCGCCATAGGCAGAGTCGCTGATTTAGCGCTGCGGATGTTATGGATCTCCAAACCTTGATTGTTTCATATACACCGCGCGTCTATCTGCATATATAAAGTAAGTTCAATCTAAGACATGTACACATCAAAAGAACGATATCGTTGAGAGGCACATCGCATTCAAGCAATAGTGTAGGTAACTGGTACAGTTGGTGTGGGTCCGCGGTAGCAAAGAGCGCAAAAGACAAGATGGACAGATAGGAGGAAAAGACAAGAAGCATCGACTTCCAGCTGAGATATTTCTTTAATCAGAAGCGGAACACATATACATACAACACTCGGCCGTATACGGTGCATGCGCAAAGCAAAATTTTCACGTCATTTCTCACTCGACAACCGAGGCGCAATCATAGCACCTGCTTTCGTGTCATGGCGAGACACAATAACTGGCATATTGTTACGACAGTTTGGATATGCGCGCTGCCTCAACAAGTTCACGTGCTTTTTCGGCTTCAGCGCCGATACAAAATAGATGCGGAAGTTTGTATGCCTCGGACACGTGGATTGAACTGTTACGGGTAATTGGGACTGACGACCACGTGACCAGTTCATTTATGGACTCCTGCTCTCGGCGAAAAATTGCGTGCGCGTGTCTCTTCGGAAAAGACGGGAAAAAATCTCACAGGAAATCGGGGCTTTCAGGTGTAATGAGAAATCGTCCGACAGTTAACGTCGCCGGAGTCAACGCTTTTTGCATGAAGGAGTTGTCTTTGCATGAGTTGTCTTTGCTGATGCAGTGACGTTGCCACTTTCCTCAGCAACACATTTTACAAACGCAATGCTCATTAACTCCTTTCTTGATATTCGAGCAAGCTGATTGGCGTGCCAATTGTGTAGCTATTCTTGCATAATAATTGCGAAATCGTAGTGCAACCGAGCAAAGAGCGTTCGCGCTGGAAGGAAGGCAACGACAGCGCTCGCATCGTTCACGTGCTTCGAATACTCAAGTCTCACTCCGTAGAATATACGCGAGCAAACCCGTCTGCGACGGCCGTTATTGCGTGCTTGCACACTGCCTACTGCACGCTATTATACGCATAGTCCCATTCGGGTAAACATTTTTCCTCATGCTCATTCAATAGTTCTGCCGGCGCCGTACGTGAAACGCTGTCCGTCTGTGTTAACAACCATATGCGTCACTTCTACACGGAGATTACCCATGTGTTTTGTCCCTCGCGCAGCAGAAAAAACCACAGAGCGAATTGCTCCCTCCAAAGGTAAGGGCTCTTCTCCAAGTGCAGTAGCTCCACCATAACAGCACCATAGAGTTTGACGCCATTTTGATTCTTTTGTTCCTTTCGTTCGCCGCTGTTTATCGTACATGGTGCCTCTGTGGAGCCTCAGTATATACCTGATAAGAATCAGCCAGGTCTACCGTTAGAAAACATGTACTCTACACTACCCTGTAGGCAAGGGCAAGGAGGGCGTGTGCTACAATACAACAAAAGCCGTTTTGCACTGAGCTATTACCATAAACTGCCTTTACTTCGGGTGAACGACTCAAGTCGTAAAGCGAATTCCGAAGCTCACGCATGCGGGCATACACATCTCGCCTTCTATGCACCCACGCAGCTAAAGCAGAAACGCGTACCTTGAAGTGAAGTACGTCGTTTTTCACAGCAGAGGCCATCAGTACCGGCACAGGTGAGCGACGTCGTGACTTTTAAGTTGAAATATTTCGCGGCGTTTACATCGATTCATGAAATAAGCTTTCAATGTTGTTGCAATATTTGGGGTTATAGCATATTTTTATGTTACAATATTTGGCCGCAGTGCTCCGGAAATTTCGGCCGTATGGTGTTCTCTAACGCACGCTGACATCGGACAGAGCACGGACCATTTCGCTTCCTGTCGAAATACGACCCCCGCTTCTGGAATCGAACCCGCGACCGTCAGGTTCGGCAGCCGAGCCCCGTATCCACTGCTCCACCACGGCGGACTCTGGAGCCCCAAAACATGTCGAGCGATTCCGCACCTATTCGTTCTCGTACCTTTGTGAGCACAGCCAAGTTAGTCAAAGCTTAGTGGTGTATTTCGTGATATCCTAAGCGTTATTGGCCATTTGTAAATCAGAACTGTTTAGTATTGTTTAAAACATGTAGCACTTTCAGGCGAAATGCTAGAAGCCCCATGTGCTTACGTTCAGACGTACGGTAAAGAATGGGGTTCCCAGGTGATGAAATTTGCAGAGCCCTCCACTACGCGGCGTCTCTCAAAAACGTACGGTGGGCAGTGAAGCACCTTATTCGTCCAATCTTATAGTCCACATCACGGAATCTCGAGTGTTGGAAGGTTACAGCTAACATGAAGTTTCTGCCAGGACCCATCCGGAACCTGCACATCTATTTCGAGCCGGTCTAAAAGCATACAACGGCGGGAACAATATTGAACTACGTCACTTTTCTTGGCGCAAACAGGCGCTCTCGATATTCGAACGCACAATCAGTAGGGGGCGCGTGCACTCGAGAGCTGCGCGAGCTCGCAATTCCTCCCGACAGAAGAGGTAACACCGGAGTTCGCTTACGCCTCAGCGTTCACAGGCATGCGTACGAAACTATCTACACATTGCAGCGTACTCTTTGTTGCATAGGTCAGTGCGAGCACTCAAACCATATCGGCATTGACCTAGTTAACTCGAGATTCGCGTGTAACAACACAGCACGGTCTCGACGTCCGCGAGCTTAAACAGAAGTTTATCGCATCAATGCGAACGTCCAGTTGCGATAACGTATCTCCCACGTATACGTCATCGCTACTAACGTCAGCCAAGCCAGCTATCGCTTGTCTTTTGTTTCATAATATTTCGTCACTCATTATATCCTTATTTACCGGTACGAAAAGGTACCTTCTGAATCATACAAAATAAACAAATTCATTAAGGTAAGGCTGCTTGGTTGCTAGTTACGATGATTGGAACACCTTTTGAAAGGCACAGACAAATGACCGAACACCGCGTATGCCTCATAACCATGTAACTGTGCTTTCATCGTTTACTTTACGCTTGGCTAAGCGTTACAAAGCGCTCGCCCCTATCAGCTAAAAGGATAGAGTGGGAACCTGCAAATGGCACCGTATGTACTATGTCAGTGCGCGTTTAAAGTACATGGGATGGTCGGAATTTCCGGAGCCCTCCATTATGGTGTGCCTTATGATGATATCCTAGATATGGCACGCAAAACCCAGCCAGTGTTCATTTTTCTGGCCACCAGACCCCGAGTTCCAGCTTACCACTGCGCGTTCCCCGTTCTGCATACATAACAAGCCGCGGTCTTGGTGCCGAGCTTGTAAACACGAAACTCGAGTCGCGCGAATCGCACGCGGGGCGCGAAGCGTCACCTGCAGACGCTGCATACCATCTTCCGACGCAACACCACCTCTCCACAAAGCAGCGCGTTCACACTGTACCGTGCAGGACGACCGGGCTCCTCACCCTACGTCGAGGCACGACTGAAATCGCGAGGAAAAAAGCATTGCACCGACGGCAGCGTCGGCTGACGCGCTATCGCAAGCCCCGTTAACCCACAGACAGCCTGCGACCGAAGTGCTCGGGCGTCCAGCCAGACAGCCGGCGCGGAGCCCATAGGCTGCTGATAGCGTGCCGCGGCTCGGAGGAGAGAGCCCAGGCATGCCTGCGTCGGCGCCCCCCGCCGTCGCAGCGGTGGCGGCAGAGGCCGGCCAGTCGCACTCCGGCACGTACCTCAAACATCAGCCGGAGTCCGAGGAGCAGCCGCAGGGCCAGCCGCTGTGGGAGCGCGTGGACGAGGCGATCGGTCGCCTGGCGACCACCATGAAGGGACGCCGCATCGTCATCATCGTGCTGCTCGTGCTCCTCCTGGCCGTCTGCCTGGCGCTCATCGGAGCCTTCGCTGTGCCCAGGAACAGGTGAGCAGACTTGTAGAAGTGTTCAACTTGGGAAGGAGACAAACCTACAGAGTTGGCACGATGGCTACAGAGTAAACGAATTAGATAAGTGACTTTCTTGCTATCTCCGTGAAACGGGACAACGTAAACCTACATAAACTTCTTATCGTACACATGTACGGAAAAAAATTAGTAAACAGGGGCTGTACGGGAGCCGATGTCTTCTTCAATTGTTGCAAGAGCTAAGCAGTTGCAGCCTTGTAGAAAATAAGCCCGCATGTAGAACGTCGGCCAAGGCGCATTCCCTGTTCACGAATTTTTCATGTCTTCACGCTTCTATCTGCCCCTACAATACTAGTTTTTTAAAGATCTCAATTAGACTTTATTCCGCGCGTGGGTAGCCAATAGCAAGAATAACAGCAGCATTTGTGCTGTTGGCGCGACAACGGTCCGCCCTTGCAAGACAAAACGGGATGCGCATAAACTATACAAGGAGACAAAAGACAGGAAGTCTTTCGCTCCTATGTCATATGTATTGAATGTATTCCAGACGAACTTGAGTCCGGCCAGGTTGGCGTTTTGCTGCTCAACATCTTTGACACCTTGACATATTCATATCAAATGTATTCAATGTATTCCAGACGAAGTTGAGTCCGGTCAAGTTGGCGTTACTACTCAACATCTTTGACACCTTCATATATTCAGTATAGCAGCAAATATCGATGTCAGCCCCCACTGCGGTGGTCTACAGTGGCTAAGGTACTCGGCTACTGACCCTAATTTTCAGCCTATGATTTAATTTTTTATGTAAAATAGAGCATGAATGGCCGCAGAATAATTAAATACATGCTAGTTAGGCTTACTTACAAATTCTCGCGTGAAAAAGCATCTCACTTTATTTTCTTTTTGTTTTGTGGAATGCAATATCGAGTGCTTCGAAATCAACCAGCCCGAACCAAGTGCCTTCTAAGTCATGTTGTTCTAAACTGACACATTTGCATACAGTCGATCCTAATTTGCACCTAAATGGGACTATTATTTGCACCTAAATGGGAATATCACGGCCATCCAAGCACTAATGCTGCTGGGATTTAGATTGTTGGTGAACGCCATCTGGGGTTTTCACGTCCCAAAACCACGGTATGGTTATGAGAGACACCGTATAGCGGAAGGCTCCGAAAACTTTGATGATCTGGTGCTCTTTAACGTGCACCGACATCACACAATACACGAGCCTCCACCATTTCACCGCAATCGAAATGCGATCGCCGCTGCCGAGATCGAACCCTCGACCTTAGGTCAGCAGCCGGGCACCATATAGCTGCTGTTCCACCGCGGGGCGGACGTATTTGAGATCGTTCGGACTTATGCTTAACCCGAAATCAGTGTCGAATATACAACGCTTTTTTTTTCTCTAGTCCAATTCATATTGTGTTTCTCGTCGCTTGTAGGACCGCTTATCCTCACAACGCGCCAAGCACTCCCGTACCGCGAGCGAGGTGCTACTTGCCGTCCCGCCAAGCTGAGCCTTCGTTCGCGCTTCGACACGAAACCACTACGCCATGCGCATTGCAAAGGTGTAGCGTTTCTATTGCGGTGCCGTCTTTTGTAAACTGATCCCTTTCCCATCACTGCGGCCGGTCAGTACGCAGGAGTACGTGCACACTCGCAACTGACGTGACGCTGCATGTCTAACATAGATGTAGATAGAATGGCACGCGTTCAAGGCCTTGGGTAAAATGCGCGTATTTAAGTGAACGTGTTCACTTAAATAGGTGCAGTCATTGCACAATATTCAGCGGCGCACCGCTCACTAATGTACAGAATAAGCAGACTTCTTTGTGTTTTTTTTGTCCGTTCGCACGTCCGTGCTTCCATTCGTCCTTCCGTCCGTCCGTTCATGAGCCCATCCACGCGTCCCTACTTCCATCCGTCCGTCCGACTGTCCGTCCATGCGTCCGTGCATCTGTACGTCGGTCAGTCCATCTGTAGTCGGTCTGTCTGTCTGTCCGTTACTCATCACACTAGCGCCACCTACTAGTGAGTCATCCAACTAGGCCGTTACGAACCGGTCACAAGAGACATTCATGGACAGACCCACGGCTTTAAGAGCTTCACCCCTAAAAAATGTGCTATAAGACAAAGGTTCTGTTGGCCACCTGAGCTGGCAATTCTCGGGAAGTAATGTTGTTCAAGTAGCAATAGTGCGATACCCACTCCCTTATATCGTATTAGCTCCCCAGGAGATGTTCGGAAACAAGCTAACCGAGCCTCTCAAATCATCAGAACATTCTATCACATGGTAGGCGTAGACATCGTGAGCGTTCTGTTCCAACGTGTCGATAAAAAGATGCAACACTAGCATCACGAAAGTACTTAGACACCAATTATTTCCCTAACAGTTTTCTACGCCTTGTCATGTTACATATTTATTTATTTTTTTTATTCACAATACTGTAAGCCCTGTCGGGCTGTTACAGAGTGGGAACTACATCATACAATGACAATTCTAATTTATCAACAAAACATTCAACTGTGTCTACATTCTCAAAGAAATCGGCGGCAAGACAGTTCCAGTCGACAATCGTTCTGACAAGAAAAGTGTTTTTAAATGTGTCAATTCTCGGTGTGTAGGGCATAATTACGTGTGGGTGATTAGTTCTTGATGAGACTCTTCCTGGGGGACGCAAATAGAGAGAAGGGTTTAAATTGAGTTTATTGTTGTAAAGCTGATATAAAAACTTTAGTCGATTGATTTTTTCGGCGAATGGCAAGTTGAGGAAGTTTAACCTCAGTGAGCAGGGTTGTTATTGACTGCCTCCTCTCATAAACGGAAAAAATAAATCGCGCTGCTAGCCTCTGAACACGCTCCAGTTATCTATTTGATATTGGTGATGCGGGTCCCAGATCATACTAGCGTATTCTAAGGTAGGCCGAACAATAGTTTTGTACGCCTGAAGTTTAACCTCAGGAGGAGCACCTCTTAATTTACGTCTCAGTAGTCCAAGTTTCCGCTGCGCTGATCCGCAGATATTGTCAATATGTGCATTCCAATTTAGTGTATCTGTAATTGTCATACCAAGATATTTAATTTGGGTGGATCTTTTGATTTGTTTAGTATTCACTGTATAGTCAAACATTAAAGGCGTTTTCTTGTTTGAGACTGTCATGCAGGCAGACTTCTTAGGGTTGATTTCCATATCCCATTTTGCACACCAATTTTGAATAATGTTTAAGGCATCATTTAAACAAGTTTGGTCAGAGACAGTTTTGACGCGTGTAAACAAAAGACAATCGTCGGCAAACAATCGCACTTCAATGTTGGGATGTACACCACTTGCAATGTCATTAATGTTATAGCAGAAACAAAATTGGGCCTAAAACCGACCCTTGCGGCACACCAGAAGGAATGGGCAAAAAAGATGAATGTTCGCCGGCTATTTCCACAAAATGTTGACATATAGTGTACATACTCAGTAGCAGGTCAGGGAATTAATTCAGGACGACTTCTCAGCTTTTCTGTATTAACAAATCTTTCTGTCTATTGCGTACATATCTTGCGATTTAGTTTACTCACATCTTTCTTTTTTCATATTTCTATATATTTCGTTTATATCGCGTCAATAAATTTTTCTCACCTCTGAAATCCTGGCCTTCCAGAGGGCGCGCACGAGGGCGGTCAAGTTCAACCTGACCGTCCCCGAGTGGGCCTACACCGGTGACGTCTAATTAACTCGCGCGTATTGTGAACCCAGTCAAGTTGTTTCACTCACTAACTCACACAGTGACGTCTTATCTTTTTCGCCGCGGCAGTGGTGAAGTCCTCGAACATTGCAATCAACATATTGGCGAGAACTCACAATTACGTACAGCTTATTGCCTTCAGTCATGTTCGTTACTTCAGCCTGTTGTGAACCGATTGTCATGCGCTACACGGCTTGCTGCTACAGGCCCTGCCGAACTTAACAAAATTCTCTCGGCGAATAACGTACAAACAAGTTTAGCAAGGCTTGGTCTAACTGCAAGCAAAAATGATCTACTTCTACTGGTGTAATTTCTGAATGACAATCTACTTTGTACAGGCGGAAAAACATGCACCTTTTTTCCCCTAATAATCCGATGCGGTCTTACCCCACTATAATACGAAGCTATATGGCTGCAGTGTCATTCTGTGTATCCAGGCGTATCACAGTCATGCATTATGAACAGCGACAATGGCTAAAGTTGTGACGAATACAATATCACCCATGTTCCATTCGGAACACTTCAAGACGCCACAATGACGAAGGCGCCCTCTACCTGACTCCCCATGTCCAAAGCGACGAGGCCATCGACGTCCGGCAGCTCAGTGTGGTGTCCATGTTCTCCAACAAGGAGACCGGAACTGAAGCCCACGCAGGCCTGGTCACCGTCAACGAGACACTTCAGAGTCACCTCTTCTTCCTGCACGTGCAGGCCAGGGTAAGATTCCCGTAAGCTTGGCGTTCACGTGGCGTCACAGAGAGGTTTTCGGCGCTGGGTACCCAGACATGGCAATCACCGTAACCTTTTATCTCATTGGCGAGTGCCAATGCAGGGTAGAGCCCGAAGCCGTTCCATCCCCGCATTCTTTTGTGCTCTCTTATCGCAGGCTGCCGTTTTTAGCTGATACTTGGCGACGGCTACGTATCTTTTTTTTTTTTGGATGAACAACGAACTTATTTTGTGCAGTTATTCTCTGTATATATGTCCTCTTTCATCCATCAAAGATTCAGTATTGAGTCTGCACAATTCCAAGTCTAGTATCCTTCCCTCTTCCGTGCCCCTGTTTGCTAGCGCAGTTAGAAGAGCCCTTACGATGAACCGCAGCCAACTAGCCCGACTTGGTGCTCTAGATCTGCTGCAGTTCATAGATCACTTCCAAATAAAATTTCGATGCAATCGCCGGAACGCAAACACTTGAGCAATGTCTGTCACATATGCAACATCTGCACAGCTCCATTACGATAGAATGTCGCGTCGTGGGAATGGTGCGAGGCTTAAGGGTGTGTACCGTGAGATGTACAGTATCTGTCGTGGTGCACTTATGAAATGCATGTTTCGTAAATGAATGAAATCAACAGTGATCGAACATGATAGGAAATATTTCGTTTTGTACTGGCTGTCTTTCAATGAAAGTGAATCGTTGGGAAGATCTGCTCCTATATAGCACGCTTGATATATGATTTGCGCTCGACTCTCAAAAACAGCGCTTGCGCAGAAGCGAACATAAGCTTCCGGCAACGTTGACATTTCGTTTAATATCTACTGCACGGGAAAGGCATTGTCTCACTGCCACGAAGACGAAGTATTATTTTTTTTTCCAAGCATTTCAGGGCAGTGTTTGTACCCTGTTCCCAGCAGAAAACAAAAATGGCAAGAAAGGAGATCGGGATCCCCTGCCCCTATTTGGGAAAATGCGGGCAGGCAACCCAAGCCTAGCTTCTGCGTGCCCGACGTACTTTACCTTCTTTCCCATTGAGTAATGCTCCCTCCTGACTGCTTCCTTCAATCTGGGGCTAAGAACCGTTTCACGCGCTTTCCGCACAGCAGCAACGCACGTGCCGGAACTTCTACCGCACACAAGCGGGGGTCAAACAAACCAATTGGCGACGCTGCGGAGGGTGAAAGAGCGTCGCGAATTGGCTTATTTGTCCCCAGCTTGCGTGCGGTAGGGTGGTACCGGCACGTGTGTTGCGGCTGTGCGGGAAGCGCGTGGAACGGCCTTAAACTCTGCGTTTACTACAGGCAACAACAACCCTCATGCGTTCGCATCCCGGCAACAATGAAGTGTGGCGACGTGACATGATTATTAACCTCAGTAAATAAAAGCAGATTGCCGCATCGTAAACGGCTGATCGCCGAGAAGGAAGCTCACGAGCGAGAGAGCATCAACAACTGAAAACAGTGCAAACAAATATACTTATGCAAACGGTGCAGTTTCGAGGGCATCATTTGCATACCTCCGCATCTCCGCACGCTCGCCGGCGGAGAAATGTTGACGATCCCTTCCGGCCCTTGTCGCCACCGAAATCGATGACTCATGGAACCTTATCTTAAAAAAGGCATACCGATTAGACGAAATGTTATAATGCTACGAGTTTCACGTGTGTGCGTATAGAGCTATTACGTCTATACAGCTTACGACTATTTCGGCACGGTCATTTTAGCGCTATCTGACTTGCAGAAAAACCACTTAGAAGCCCCCCTGCTGCTTTGGCTCCAAGGAGGCCCCGGCAGTTCCTCGCTCTTCGGTTACTTCCTCGAAAACGGGCCCGTTGCCATCGACGCCCACGGCAAGCTATACCCCCGGGAGTATACGCTGTGCGAGTACACGAACGTGATTTATCTGGACCAGCCCGTGGGGGCCGGGTTCAGCCGGACCGACGATCTCAAGGGCTATCCGACGACCTTGGAGGAGATCGCCCAAGACATTCACGTTTTCCTGGCGCAGTTCTTCAAGCTGTTCCCGGAGTACAAGGGTCGTGATTTCTACGTTGCTGGCGAGTCCTACGGAGGTAAATGCGTTACGCTTCGCAGTGTACTTTGAAAGTACGTGACAATATCACCTGTAATTCTTTACTTATTGAACGAAAGAAGGGGAATAGATCCAGGGCTCGTTTCTTTGTATAGATATGGCGTAATGAAGTCGAAGCCAAAGAATGTAAAGGAAAGATTATTTGCAGTCTTTAACAGCAGTACAGTGATCCTGACATAAGTGTAATAATATTCAAAGGGACAAAAAGACAACCTTCCGCCGGCCAGGACCGAGCTTACAAACTTTGGATAACGCGTCCGATCGGCGGTCGTCCTACCGTCCACTATCAAGTATTTCTGTTTATGAAAGCCAATAGGAGTGCTAGCCAGCGCCCTCATTGTTGTTTCTCTTAGTCATATTCACTGAACGATTCATCATAAGCAAGAACGCGCCATGAGGGAAGGAATGAGAGTGACAGCAGTCTCGTTTAGTAATCTGCTTGCGACGTTGGTAGTAAGCCTTACAATAGACGACGAGCACAGCTGTTGCAAAAAAAAAATTCTGCCATATCCACGAAGTGAATGATGATGAGTGGGCGAAGCTCCGGAGGTAAACCTGGTAAACCATGAATCCTCTGTACATTTTGCCCACTCGATTTTATTACATCGCTCCCCCTAGCGTACGTCGCTGCACTAAATCGAACGATTGCCTTCAACCAATGACACGCGCCATATGTGACATCATTCCTATTTTATAAGATCTCGCGTTCTTTCATCAACTACAAGTACCGCTTTCTAGTTTATAACATCTTGCATCTTTTCATCATCCAGCTACAAGTACCACCATCTAGTAAACACTACAAGAACTAAACGAGAGGTGGCTACATACAGGAGACGGTACCGCCATCTAGTGAACACTGCAAGAACTAAACTAGAGGTGGCTAGATACAGGGGACGGTACCGCCATCTAGTGAACACTGCAAGAACTAAACTAGAGGTGGCTACATACAGGCTACAGGGGACGCACAGCCCACGCCCTAAGGAGCTTCGCCCCTAAAAAAACAAGCACTATATAGTGCCTGCTTTCAGTTAGGCACTATGGTGCTTCACAAGATATGAATCGGTTGTTTTTGCTGCCTCCAACACGTCACTTTCTGTCCTTATGCACAAACTCATAATAGCAATGTGATTTATGTGCCGGAAATTCGCATCTTATTATGTGGTACATAATAATGAGCGACTCCAGATAGATTTTAATCCCTTGAAATGTTTTCAGCAGCCCGCCGAACAAAACTATCTACATATACATCTCACCTCCGCAAAGATAGCCATCGATCAACTTTCGTTGGCGTTTATGCCTAAATAAAAAATGAAACTCAGTTATTCATACTGCCGTAACAAGTCCGAAACGTTCTTATTTATAAATAGTAAATCCCGATACCATTTTGTTAGATCTGATACGTACGAGAAAAGATCAACAATAATTTTTTTTTCAGAAATAGAAAGCAATATGACCCTCCACTTGTAATACATTCACGGCATGCCCGACAAAATTTTAACTTCATTACTTACAAAAAAAAACTTCTGTCACATTGAAACGCCAACCATTCCTGTTGGTCACGTTTGGAAAAGAAATGACCTCATCCAAACCCATTTGGAAAGGACTTTGTACACAATCTTAGTAACAAACATACGCCCCGCCGCGGTGGTCTACAGTGGCTAAGATACTCGGCTGCTGACCCGCAGGTCGCAAGATCGAATCCCGGTTGCGGCGGCTGCATTTCGATGGAGGCGAAATGTTATTGGCCCATGTGCTCATATTTGCGTGCACGTTAAATAATCCCAGGTGCTCAAAATTTCCGGAGCCCCCCACTACAGCGTCCCTCATAATCACATCGCGGTTTAGGGACGTTCAAATCCCACATATCAATCATTAGTAGAAAACATGCAGTTTGTACCAGCAAAGGCGCATCCCTCGGAAGCAAAACCTTAGGCTACCTGAAGAACAACATACGCGCCTAATGTAGGGCTGACTAGTGGCTAACTCTGTCATTGTCTTGCCAAATTGTGCAATTTGTAGGCTCAGGCCGAGAGGCAAGCGGACATAAATTATCATTATTCTTCTTGCAGCTAGGGCCGCAGCAGCAATAGCCATCCGACTGCACTCGAACCCGGACCCTCCCCGTAAACCTGCGAGGCGTCACAGCGGCGTCGGTTTTCTCGGGCCCGTCACGGGAGCTGCTGGACTTGTCCGACTACTACCACCAGCTGAGCTTGCTCGACCACCAGGGCTGGCAGGCGTACACCACTCGAATGGAAACCATCAGGCAGATGGGTAGCCGGCAACCGCACCCTGCAGGCACTGCAGCTCCTATTCAAAACCGCGTTCGTCTCAACGGGCGAAGGGAGCGCCCCCGACCATGTTCCAGAGGATGACCGGCTACTCCTACGACGGTAACGCACTGCAGAGCGTCGAACCGGCCGAGTTCGCGGCTTACCGAGACTACGTCGCCAGCGAAGTCTTCAAGGACGCAGTGCACGTGGGTCGCAATGCTGAGTTCCTGCGCGAGCCCCTCATCAACCAGCAGCTCAGCGAGGACTACTTCAGGAACGTCACGGACATCGTGAGCACGCTCATGGACAACTACAGGTTCCTGGGCGTACGCTGGTCAGCTTGACCCTATCTTCTCGGCGGCTCGCATCGAAGAGTACTACAGGAGCGTCGAGTGGAGTCGGGCCGAACAGTTTCCGGCACGGCCGTCGCCTGCCCTTTTACGCGGGACCGCAGGAGGAAGGACTGTCAGGGTACGTGACGTCGGCGGGCGACTTCTCGTTCGTGGTGGTCACTCGAGCGGGACACTACCCGGGTTTCGACCAGCCCAGGGCCGTCGACGAAGTGATGCGACGCTTCCTGATGAACAACCTGACGGCGCGGCACGCATGAGCATCCACGAACCGTTCTGGCGAATGAAGTGTCCTTACATAGTGCGGTGCGAAGGGGCCAAGCAGTGACAGCAATGGCCCGGCTGTGTCGTGTTCGATATGACGCGCCTGTCGGAGATCGCTTCAACGACCGAGATTGAGAGTCATCGAAGTAAATCCTTGGTTCCGACCAGTAACACTCCCTCAAGTGCGGAAGTGTTTCCACGATCGACTGAGTTCACCCTCTTAGAAAGAATGAACGGCAACAACCGCCCGTCCGAGCAACAGGGGCGGCGCAAAAGGAGGGTGGCACGGGTGGGCTGTAGCCCTCACAACACTTTCACCTGCCCCCCAAGAGCAATCATAAGTTCTGTGTTTTTTTTTCCCACA
The DNA here is from genome assembly GCA_013436015.1 of Rhipicephalus annulatus. NCBI lineage: Eukaryota > Metazoa > Arthropoda > Arachnida > Ixodida > Ixodidae > Rhipicephalus > Rhipicephalus annulatus. The sequence continues at coordinate 44,204 of WOVY01001555.1, forward strand.
TGAAGAAACACCATTGTCATCGGTCCCCCTCCCCCCTCTAACCCAGAAAAAAATTCCTTGGCGCCACCTCTCCCGAGCAACCTACGAATCTGCAAAACTTATGCCCATGTTACCTGCTCTGGATCGAGTGCTTACGCGGTGGTGATGTGCCAAGGTTATTCAAGTACGTGGATACGAGCACACTATGAAAGTCAGGCTGTTGCAAAACGCTCGCGCATCTCGTCAAGACTGCCACGAACATTGTTTGAGGCCAACTAAGCTATTGTCTCGTGGCAGTCAACCTGCCTTCGTTGTGGCGTTTTTTTTTTTTCTTAAGACACGAGTCACGATTATTCAATTGTGTGTGCGCATTTCACGTTAGTCTCCATACAATGATCATGGACGTGATGTACAGTACCATATGACTAAAGTGTTTTTTATCTGTCGGTCCTGGCCTGATTTTTATTTTTCCGGTTTATTTATTGCGTTAAGTCTTGCCGTTTAAAACCTGCCTTCATTATCTTCATTTGATATAAAGACACACCTAATTTCTTTCCAGCCGTGCTGCTGTTAACTCACCACGCTTGTTTTGGTGTCCGTCATGGTGTCAGCTGCTGCCGAGAATATCAAAAGCCTAATTGGTGAAAACTTTAACCACAGTTTCTGACATAAATTACGGGGAGTGCCATTACGTGGCTGAAGTTCAGCGTGGTTACGAGGAACTGCGTGTTGTGGGACGCTAGATTAAATTTCTGACCCCGTGAGTACGTTATTTTACTGCGCGCCTGAATTTAATGTATAGGAATGCCTTTTGCGTTTCACCCTCATCAAATTTCAGCAGCTGCAGCTAGGCCAGAACATGCACTTAGCAGCGCATTCCTATAACGACTGCATCTTGTCCGAGCGGGGAAAATAATAAAGAAAAGTAATCAGTGCACCACGGGGAACCGAAGTATTATCATGTCATCGCATTGTAGAACCTGGAGGCGGTCTGGGAGGCAATCACTCGCGAACATACGCTTGAATTTCGTGGCGTTATAACGCCAAGAGGCGCAGCTGTCGGTTGACGGTATAGAAAATGCCGCGGATGGGTGCCTCACGGTTTTTATGCAAGACATGAAACATGCTTGATGGTTCTTATCAAGACCTCGAGTGAAGGGATACGAATATATGAACAGAAAGCGATGGCTTCATTCGCTTCAACACACCGTGTGCATAGTTAGGCGCATGCAGCAAACAAACGAAAAAAAAATCAGTTTAGCCGCAAGGGTGCAGCCGTGAACTCGAGAGTGAAAAATTGGATCTTCTGAGTAGTAAAGCATTAGAAGTTAACACTTTGGAATCAGTTTAGCCGCAAAGGTGCAGCAATGAACTCGAGAGTGAAAACTTGGATCTTCTGAGTAGTAAGGCATTAGAAGTTAACACTTTGGAATACCCCTGCTAATCAATACACACATAAGCTGACAGGCTATAGAGATTACGTTTTTGCAACTTCAGTTTTACAGCCAGTCACATTTTAATTTACCCCCACATTAATTATACTACGACTGCCTTTTATCATAATGTAGAACCACATTTACTCTGAAAAATCATGTATGCAAGATTTACAATTATACCTTTTCAATGTGTCAAAAGTCTCTACATAATAAACAGACTTCATGTGCATAAACAAAGCAAGCTTCATGTTTTCGTCTAAGGAGAGGCAACTGTCATTGTTTTGAATACTAGTTTGTGAGCATCATTATTGATATTAGAAACAAAATTTAGCACATAAGAACCATGCAACAAACAACTTGGTTGGCATCATCTGTTCCTGGCACTGATTGACATTTATTGCATACCAGAATTATTACCTGCATGACACTAATCAAATACAGCCATAATTACACACATATGACAAACGACACTGTTACATTTTTATGAGTGCTATTAGTAGGTCGCAGTGTGTGGTAAAACAGTACTAAGCTTTGCATCCTTATGCCTTTCTACAAGTTCATGCACCAAAAGTACATACATTCCATAACATATTCTACTTGGCTGCCACATTATTCAAAATGACATCATGGCAAGTAACAAAGTAAACATGCAAAGCTAGATAGAACAAGTGCAGTAGTTGCCAATACTACATTTACTACATAGACATGTCTGTCCTGCTTGCCTCGAAAACTACACCTTTTGTCTCTTCAAATATTTTAAATGAAAACGTGCATAGTAATGTGCAGGTAGGATCCATAGAAAATTGAACACCGAAATTCGCACTTTAGTCCCGATACGAGAATGATGTATGGATTTGCAGAATGTGCCTCTTCACTTCAACACTTATTGTCATGAAAGCTTGCCGGCATTGAGCCACTATGAAATCTCAAAAGTTATTTCAGTGTTCTCTTTCATATCTGTCAACATTGCTCAGTATACCTTTATATTACTCTTGTGAAATGGCAGTACTATGCATCATGTGTCAGTTAAAACAAAAAAACAATCATGTTTGTTTCCAGTACTTTCACAAACCACAATTTCATCTTAAGCTTGCTCTGTCTGAAGCTACCAATGGTGAGCAATGTATAGTGGTAAGTCAACAATGCATGAAAACACCAAGATGATGACAGCTCTGGCCGTTGGTCCCTAGAAGAGTGGGGTCTCATTCACTATGCCCAACTATATCATTTTTAAAGCTCCTTCTCACTTGGCACTGTTTGAAGGAGTGATTACAAATATTTAGGTGCATTCCTGTCATGCAGAGAGTTGTTGAGAGTTTGCAGCTCCAAGAGATAGCACTGACAGTGAGAGTAGCAAAGGCGGACAAGAAACCATTGTGGCCACGTGGTCGTTCAAGAACAAATTTGCAACCTTGCCATTATTAAACAATTTCCAAAAAATTATCTCACACAGCTTTTCAGTGCAGCAGCAGCTATACAACCTGTTGTCGACAGCACATTTCCTAGGAGCATAGCTTACCCATGCACAGGTGAAGTGCGTTTCTTTTATTTTATTTATTATTTTTTTTATTTTGAATACCCTCAAGGCAATTGCATTGAAGAGGGGAGTGGGTGAATACATTACAACAAGTCAGGAAACTGCAGTACGAACAGCAGAACAGAAGTAGCTATAACCTCTACAAAACAAGTTATACGGTTCAGAAAGGTCGCAATATTCCTGTTGCGTCGAGAAAAATGCGGCTGAGGTTAGCATAGGTGACAATTTTTAGCATTCATTAAAAAAAATTACATACATTGGACAAGTGAATTTAACAGATATGAATGCAACGTTATACAGAAACAAATGGCCCAAAATTTCATATTAGACACAGCGGTACGAAACACATCTGGGTTGAAGATTGTAGCAATGTTAGAAGGAAGGTGGTTCCAGTCACTAGAGGTATAGGGAATGAAGGAATGGAAAAAGTCCTTAGTGTTGCAAGAGGGAACGCCAACTTTATGAACACGATCTAAATGCGAGGATATGCATGAAGGTAGAGTAAGTAAAGCATGGCGAAGCATATTCTGTGAGAATACTTTATGGAATAAGCACAACCGTGCAATTTTCCGACATGGCGTCAGAGATGTTAGACCCAAGTTACTTTTCATTCCGGATATGCTGGCTGCTCGCTGATAGTTAGAAAAAAATGAAATGTGCGGCGTTGTTTTGAATCATTTCGAGTTGATGACTAAGAATTTCAGTACATGGATCCCATATCGGTGATGCATAGTCGAGTTGTGAACGTACAAGAGATTTGAAAAAAGAGTAGCTTTATCGAAGAAGAGGCGGAATGAAAATTTCGCCTTATGTAGACAAGCATGCGGTTGGTTTTGTTGGTGATGCTTTCAATGTGAGGATTCCAAGATAGGTCAGTGGTGATATGAATGCCCGAGTATTTATCACAAGTAACCGCTTCAAGAATGTTACCATCAAGGTAATATGAGTGTGCGTTAGTAGAGATGCGAGAAACTCGATTTGATTTGCATTTTGTAGTGTTGAGAACCATCTGCCATGTATTGCACCAATGGGATATCGCATTATTGTCAGATTGAAGTGCGTGTATGTCACTATCATTAATAATTTACTGAAAAATGACCCAATTGTTAGCAAATAAATGTATTGAAGATGAGATACATTTGGGCAGATCATTGATATAGATAAGAAAAAGTAATGAACCAAGGACGTAGCCCTGGGGTACACCTGAGATAACCGGGGTTAGAGACGAACTGGTGTCATTAGCTGTGACAAATTGCTGGCGATGTACTAGAAAGCACTCAATTCAATTTATTATGCTAGTATGAAGACCAATATTTCTTAGCTTGAATAGGAGTAACGCGTGTGGAACTTTGTCGAATGCTTTAGCAAAATCGAAATAAATGCTATCAGCAAATGAATGGTAGTCAAGAATAGAGTGAAGTTTGTGAGTAAACAAAGTTAAGTGGGTTTCACACGGAAAAGACTTTCGGAATCCATGCTGTGCAGGGTAAAAAAATGAATTGGTTTCGAGAAAGTTGGCAACACGAGAGTAAATGATGTGTTCCAAAATTTTGCATTATATGCTAGTGATAGATATTGGCCTGTCATTAAAGGGGGACTGTATGTCTCCAGATTTAAAGACTGGTACCGCCTTCCTTACTTCCCAATCAGCAGGGATTTTACTTTGTTCTAAAAATTCTTCAAAAATCTTCGCTAGTATAATAGAACAGTTTTGTTTAGTACCTTTCAGGAATTTGGTATTAATACCATCTACACCGGAACTGGAAAAAATTTTAAGGGAGTCAATTATTTTAATTATTCCATTAGGGTCAAACTGCAGAGGGTATATCGGTATGTAGTCGTGGCTTTTAAAACTGGGTAGACAAGAAGTGGAATTGTTGCAGGATGCACCAGAAAACACTTTGTTTAGCACACTAGCACATTCTTCATGAGGTATAGGTTCACCGTTTGTGTCAGTTAATGTAATGCAAGAGCTGTCAGCTGGACTAACGATGCGCCAAAATTCCCTAAGATTATTTTGCAAAAAACTAGGCATCGTACTGGTCAGGAAGTTTTCTTTTGCAGTTTTGACAGTAGTAACATATTTATTGACTGCTGAACGGCACAATAACCACCTATAACTACTGCGAGATGTTTTGGCGTGGCGGTACAGACGTTTTTTCCGGTTAGAGAGTAGTTTTAGGTTGGAGTTATAGCAAGGAGCCGTCGGATTACACGTAATTTCCCGAGTAGGTATAAAGCGTTCTGTCAATTTAATGATCTTGTTCTTAAATAATGGCCAGTTGCATTCCACTGATTGCTCATCAAATCCCTCTAAGTAATCAATAAGAAATAAATGAAGCTCACAATTAATTTCTGAGAATTTGGCATTGTGATAATTTTGAATGGTTTTTCGTTGTTTAGAACATTTTCGCACTGGTATTGTTACGGTCAAATTCAAAAGGACATGATCACTTAGTTTGGGCACATATGTTATTTCCGAACAGAGATCTGGGGAGTTTGTAAGAGCTAAATTTAATATATTTGCAGTAGTTTGCATAACACTTGTAGGTTCTGATACTACCTGTGTGAGGTTAAAGGCTAAGAAAAAGCCTATAAATTGTTGGGTACTAGATGAAAACGGTCTTGGAAAAGGTACTGCGGCCGATCAGTCAATGTCTGGGTAATTGAAATCACCCAATAAAAAAATAGGACATGTCGTGTATCGGGATACAATTGCGTTCATCGCATCGTGAAGGTCAGCAACGAACGTAGCTGACAAATTAGGTGTACAATAGCAAGCACCCAAAATTATCCTATGATGTCACAGCTTTGCAGATATTCACACGATTTCTAAGCCAGACGTCTGTATGTTGAGCGCAAACGATTCGAGTTGTTTTTTCACAGCCACGAGGACACCGCCTCCCTGCCTTGCCTCCCTACCACGACGGTAAAAATGGAACTGGCTATAAGAATCCAAGATTTCACAGTCGCATATATTCCTATGGAGCCATGTTTCAGTTAAGACTATAATATCTGCAGATGAAGAAATAATAGCCGCCGACAGTTCCGTGAGCTTGCTGATTAGGCTTCTGATATTTGTGAACAAAATAGAAGCGTGCGGTGCATGAGAACCAGTACCACTACCCCTTGTTTTCTGTTATCTTGGTGATACAGCAATTTATTTGTTCATAAGGTCTGGCAGTCACTTCCTGAACATCGCTTTTGTGTGAACGAAGCATGGCTGTCTCAAGCACCATATCGGTTACGGGGTCATAGGAGTAGTGTGTATCGTTTAAAAGCAGTCTGTTATATTTTAATTTCAAGGACGAAGAGTCAGGCTGAGGTTTAGCAAAGGGGACTAGTTTTCTGTGAACTAGGCGCGTTGCAGGCGAAAAGCCCTCAGTAATGCTTACGTTGCGCACTTTAAAATTACTTCTTTCATGAAGAATTTTTTCTTTCGTTTTAAAGCTGGAAAATTTCACTATTATCGAACGGCATCTGGAAGGCGAAAACTTTCCGAAGTGGTGCGCACGTTCAATGCTGGTTATCTCGCTCTGAATGCATGACGACAGCAAGCCAAGGATTTTTTGCTTCCGTTTGATCCCAGGTTTCTTGTTCACCAGACAAGCCTGGAAAATCAAGTTATCCCTTCTAGCCCTATCTTCAAGTTCATCAACGCGAGATTGGAGTTCACGATTTTGGTTTTGAAGATCGTCAATCGAGGATTGTGCACCACCCTCGATGCATTCTAAGGCTTGCAATTTATTTTCAACCACTGTCAGTCTACTTCCAATAGCAGCCATTCCTGCCTCTATACTATGCTGGCTGGCGCGAACCTGCGCAACACTGTCTTTTTATTTCGGTGTTGCTGATTTGTATGTTTATTAACTGCATTTGCAAAGTATTCAAAATGATCATAATCTCGCTGTCACCATCGTTACTGGATGTACCTTCGGTACTGCTACTACAACCAGTGCGAGTTTTAGAACGAGGACCAGGATTTGTTTCGACGTCCCCGGACAACTGTAGCAGTTCAGCACAGGTTAAAGATTCTGTCAGAACGGCACAAAGCACCCGTGGGCACGGGAACAGCAATAAACAGCGACTGCTACTTCTTTTCGCGTACAATGGGATGTTGTTACACACCTGTGGTACAAGAAGAGGCAGTTTTTGAGCCATTGTGGCTTCTTTGCTGCTCCTGTGACTACGGACGATGTCGGCGGAATTCCAGCCTTTTGTTGTTCCATGACCTGCCAGCGTGCCATTTTGCGCCATTCTCTGGGTTTCAAAATAAGTATATTGTCACATAAATAGCAAAAAATATACAGTTGACAATTTCGCATTCAAGCTAAAGCTAGCCATCTGCTTATCATAACAACTGCACATGAAGCTTACAACCCACCTTATGAAGCTATGACTGCACATCAAGCTCCTTCCACAATGTTTCATTGACAGCGAGCCCCTAAAAGCAGCCGAGTGTGTGAGTGCTAATCATATTATGACTTAACAAGGCTCAGGCCAGTACACACTTTGTGAACATACTTTTATCTGCACCTGCGCTAGGGTCGAAGCACTGCAGCGTCTTGTCTGTCGTGCTCGTAAAGCCGAGGGTTCCAACACGTCAGCCATCGCACAATTATAGCGCAATGAATTGTTTGTTCACTCCGATTCCTTTCTCAACCTTTGCTAAGCAGCTCATTACAAGCTGCTCCCAGTAAGAAATGACTGCATACTTGAAACAATGTGACATGAGTGTTTCATTTCAACCTTTCACTTAAGCCACTGGTGCCTGCCTACTGATGAACCATGTTGTTTTTAGGGTAAGAGTCCACGCAGTGTTCTCAGGTTTCTGATCGTCGAGCGGGAGCACTTTCACTTCTTCTCTTCGCAAATTTGTCTTTGCGTCAGATTTTGCACATGTTTGCAGCGCTCACACGAATCACCTTTGGCACCAGCAATAATGAGGCATCTCTGTGCGAAATACATTTTTCTGTAGGTTGTGAACTTCGCGGACGTCGGCCTTACACTACATCCCTCACACAGGGACACCACATCGATGTCCTTGATAAATTCCTCCGCTTCGCACCGCGACCCGAGAACTTCCTTGAAACTCTCCCTGCCCCTCAGGTAAACGGTTGCAGTGGCCGAGCCGTCATCGGCCGATACCGCTCCGAAGACAACCATCCTTTCGATGAAGAGGGACGAAAAATTGTTCGCTTCCATTTCACAACGGGCGTAGGCTAGGCTGCCTTCGGCCAGACAAGGCACCCTCGACCACGTTGATGGAATTCGAATTCCTTCGAATGCGTGACGGACGGAACGTTCAGGAGACGGGAGCGTGGGACTGCTGTTTTGGTCGTCATCACAAACGGTGCTACCCTCATCTGCGGAACCAGTACATTCAACGTCCTCACTTTCGGCGGACGATATCATCGTTTCATCCGCAAGATCATCGTCGTCTTGGCCGTCAGACTCAGTGTCGTCGACTGCACCCGCAAAATCGACTTCGTCTCGGCTGTCGGCGCCGACGTCCAAGCACGCTTCGCCAGTCCCGTCCCCTCCGTTCGATTCGCACGCCGTTTGTCGTTCGCCAACGCCCATCATCAGCTTCTTCCTCAATATCTCGCGGCGGATACTGGGAGGGTAATCGTCGAAAATGGTCGGGACGGCATCTCGCTTCAGGAGAGGTGCCTCTCTGGGGATCTCGTTGACCACTCCGTTGACGACTATCTTGAACGTGCGTTCGATGTAGCTCTCTTCGAAGTGCCTTTCGCATACCACCGCAGACGATGTCAACTTCTTGTCCGGTCTGGCGATGCTCTCCTCCCACTCCGCGAGCCGCTCCGGGTCCCGTGGTGCGCGGAACAGAGAGGCGCGCGTTAGGTTGGACCGGTAGCCGCTCCTGCAGTACGGCACGAAACAGCAGCTATCCTTGTATCGCCCTTTCGCGTTTGGCTTTGACATCGTCGAACGCCACTCGAATTTCGTAGAAGGCACACCTCTATCAAGCTGCCGGTAGACCTAGACGTCCCGCGAGGAACGAGCGCGGACGTATGAAAACCACGTGGAAAACCGCGACAATAACATCGACAAGCGCGTTACAAATAGAGGTGTCACAAAAGAGAAAAGCAAATGCCTACGAACCCAACCCCATGTTGGCTACGACGTAATCTTGAAAGACAGTCAGTAAGCCAAAAACACGTAGTGCGTAACATGACCTACTACACTCCTGACCTGTTCAGATAGCGGGGGTTCCTATGGGAGCGCGTGTCCCCGCTCTCGTTCAATCGCTCGCCGTAGGTGGCGCTACCTATAACCTGTTCGTCTGTTTCTTTACGGTTGTTTTGTAGGCGCTGGTATAAGAATGCCTGCATTCTGCAGTGAACTGGCGGCATATATGTGACTATTTCTTCCCATACATTGCTGGTTAAGCAAGGTGTTCAGAGCGCTTGAGTATTTATAGCACACTGGTTGACAAACGTGGGAACCCGTAGATTTACACGATGTAGGGCAGCCTATGCGTGGTCGCGTGCATTTTATTGCAAAAAAATTCTGAATGTCTTTTAGTATTATTATTTCTGAATAATTCTAAATTTTGGATCATAAATACGCACTACGAGTGCTTTGTTGGTCAAAATTTGACCACAAAGAGTGAAGATGACGTCAGCGAGCAGGTGCTGCCTAGCGCCACGCCGCTCGTAGGTTACGGCCCTAGCGGCAGAAGGTATGAACTAGAACGTGGGCGCTGGAAGAGGTGCTCTCTGGGCAGGTCAGGAGTGTAGTAGGTCATGGTGCGTAAACCCTACCATTGACCCTACACAAAACACAATGAACGAATAAAGCTTGCGCAGTCTTTTAGAGCCTGGTGACATTGACTATGACAGATGTACGATAAAACTTGATGTTCAAATTTTCCAGAATATAAGCGCCCTGTAATATCTATAACAGCATAGCTGACGCAGGCGCAGGTTGTTGTTCCATTTATCATCATCATCTCGTACAAAGAACTTTTGAAAAACAGTTTCACGACTGTGTTCATTTGCCAGCTTCGCGAGGATTTTCCGCCAACGTTGCGGTTGCGTGCTGTGCGTTGTCTCCGCGTGTCTCTGCTCGTAACGTTCATTTCGAATTACAAGTCTAGCGGCGCATTCGTTCGCTGTCTAATCATGGCAGCGGCAGCGACCAACACCGGAGAGAAAGAAAAGAAGCGGAAAGAGAGCATCGTCGACCTCTCCAAGTACCTGGACAAAGCCATTCGCGTCAAGTTCCAAGGTGGTCGTGAGGCCACAGGCATCCTCAAAGGTTACGACCCGCTCTTGAACCTGGTCATCGACAACGCCACGGAGTTCCTGCGAGACCCCGACGACCCGTACAAGCTCACCGACGACACGAGAACTCTCGGACTGGTGGTGTGTCGTGGGACGGCTGTGGTTGTGATCTGTCCCGTTGACGGCATGGAATCCATACCCAACCCCTTCGTGCAACATGATGGCTGAGATGAAAGCCTGTGCTGTTTCATGGTGCATGTTTTTGTTTGCTCATCCGGTCCTGAATGGTGCGACTGCTTTATCGTCTTTATGTTTATGCGTGCGCGCGTGTGTGAATAAATGATCGCACACTTACCTCATTGATCAAATTTTCGGCTCATGCGGCGTTGTTCCTCTAGTAGTTCGCGGGGATTTAGTTCGGTCAGCCCAGACTCAAAATAACAATAGTTCTGAAACGACGCTTTTGGCGCGTGGCTTGTCTAAAACCGCGCCGAAAACTTGTAAACATGCGAACGCACATGAGGGCGCCCAAGGCAATGAAAGAAGCTTATTGGTCACGTTTATGGCGGACCAAATCGCGGCTTAAGATTTGAACTCGTTTATGAATACGCTGATTAGTGTCGGGGTCATAGTTCTCTCATGTCGCAACGTTTCGATTGTTGGTATGTAATATATGCTAACAGAGTTTAAAGTTAACTGTACTGAACCACTAACTACCACCAAATTAAAAGCCATAATGTGTGCTTACCAATATAAACACCCATTGCAGGTGTTAAGTGGACATATGCATTGTCTCGGTGGATGCATATGGTAGACTAATCAAGCAAACCTTACGCTTGTTTGAATTCTGTGGTAATATAATGTGATACATGTGTGACCCTACTACAGTGAGTTACGACCCAAGAAAAAATGCACGCTCTGCCGCCAGTACTGCGCACGCCTGTCATGAATCTGTGCAACGAAACGATTGGCAATTTCAGTTCTAACCATAAGCACGTTTTCGTTAGTAATTCAAATACTATGCACATTGTAAATCAAAATTTCATCATTCCTTGTTGAAATGTTATGTTTTGCAGACCAGTAACAGGCAGAAATATTATTGAAATTTGCCAAGGAACAAAATTTTTCAACCTAAACCGACCGAAATGAACATGATTCTGTACGGGCAAGTGATATGCTTGAAATGTGTGTAATCTGCCTTCTGCCCGACGTCATGTAAATAACAGACAACCATTCAGAAAGACTATGTAAATTCTGCCTGGGTAGGACAGTGACCGCTATAGATGGAGCTTGCATTTATTCTTAGGCTGTAACAAACTATAATATGCATCAGGCTAACTATCTTTAGCATACTAACTAGCATTAGCTCATTTAACTAGAAATTGTGTGCAGCTTATCTTAAGCCTGACAAACACTTATACGCCAGTACCTTTCAAGCCACGTGTGCTGCCACATGCAACCAGCCAAATGTTGGAACGATGATCTCGCACATCACGCATTCAAATGTTGTCACCTCACAACAAGCACCTTGTAGTTTTTATTTTGCATAAAATATAAATAAACACACCACTCCAAAGCAAGCAGTTCTCAAGAGAGTCCACAGAGACAGTGACAGAAAAAAAAAAGAACGCTGCATTTTGGACGAAACTTTGTCGGTGCGCCCTGCGATGCCGAAAAAAAAAAAAAAGAACACAGCAGGACGGCCAACTCCAGACGTTATTTCCATTCTTCCACTTTTTCAACAAGGCCATGCAGAAGCACTGCAGGCGCAATGTCCCAAAACAAAACCACAATATCCTTGGTAATCAGTACCTCTCTTTTTTACAAGTAGTACTGCCGTTCTAGAAACACTCAACTGCACATCATTCAAGCCTCGGGGAAGACGGGAGACAAAAGAAGAAGAATTGTACAAACTCAAGAAAGACCGGGGGAGGTGGGACATGGGAAGGCACAGTCAGTAGTTAGGCACTTTTAATAGTTCCACTACATGCACAGCACACACTCGCGTAGTTTCTCAGGTTGTTGGCATCAGTCAAATTCGTTTTGGTTAACTAGTCTAGGAGAGGTGCGGCTGATCGAAATAAAAAGTCGTAGCTGCAGCGGATTGCCCGTATCGCAAAAGAAAACGTTCAAATGCAGTTGCACAGATCATTGCAAAAACAGGAAGCGGTCCTCAGAAAACATGTTCCGACGCAAACCCCGTCCTTCGATTCCAGCTTTTATAGTCGAACCAAAGCACACTGCCAACTACAAGAGGTGCCAGGCCCACAACGAGGTATCACTTTGACTGAAACTATCAAACACATAATACGTATCACACGTATTCCAAACAGTTCATTAGAGGCAGGCATGTAAGATAACTTATGATTAGCTGTTACAATATTAGCCAACAGGGAATCTCAGCGCATTTTTATAGCTCTAAAATGAACAGTGTGTGCTAGTGAGCAGAGCTAAAAACGAACATAAGAAACTTCAAGCTGCACACAAAATTCATTTGCTCTCCATACACTATAAAACTAGCTAAGCTATGGCCAGCGCAATTGTATGTAAAAGAGATAAAGTGCAAAAACTACCACTGTACAATCGTCCGTAGCGCGTAAGCTGCCACCAAATAATGCCGGTGAGTCACTAGGGAAATCATTAATAGGGGGCAGGGTATAAACTGCCCATCGTCGGTACACAGGCAATACAAGAAAGTGCCCACACACAAAAAAAGGACATGCTACTGGTACCTAGCCGAAAAGTAAACTCATTTCTTCCATCGCGTGAACTTGTGTATAAAATTGGACGACAAACTGTAACACATGCTACCTACGTAAATATAAAACGAAATATTTTAATTATATTAACACAATTCACACACACTCTTGTAAATACCACTTTGGCATTGGCCTTGGCCCTCCCTAGCTCTCCCGTCAACTGGAATGCACTCAATTCCATAATATGGGACAAGTAAAATAAAAATTACTTCTATGAACATCTGTGATTGCTGATCATGGACAAGTGTTCACCGCGGTAATAAAACGAAATCGTAGGGTGCAGGTGTCTTAAGATGCTAAGTGCTACCTGTTATCCACTCAAAAAATACTGCACGGTGAAGCGACAGGGCGAATTGGCGGCACCGTAAATTTCCGTATTAACGTCAAAACAGGATAGTGCCACGCAATAAACCTGCAGCCATCTACACCCAGAGCTCTCGATAATGTCGAGCTTGCCGACACCCCGTTTAAGTACGAACCCACCACACATTTCTATCGCGAAGCGTACGCATTATTTAAGCCTATTAACAGCAACAGTAGTGGGCGGCGTAACGGCCAAAGACAGTGCACCCGAGTAGCTCAGGCACCTGGCCATGTTCGGCTGACACAGTGCCAAAGAAGCCCAATCTGAAGAAACTTCAGTCCCGTGGACGTCTAGTCGCTTTGCACAACATCCCAACACAATAGCAAAAACACTTTTCAGCTGCTGCGCAAGTGAAAAATAGCTGCTTCAACCCTGGCGCAAAATTTTGCTTTGAAGGTTCTTTTCAAACAATCTTCGAAGTAGCCAGCCCAGGATGGTTTTGAAACCGGCATAAACTGTCGTGGACTCGTTCGACGACAAGACTTCGGAAAAACACCGAAGCAATGTAACGCACCTTGGACAGATTCATCGTGACTGGGAATGTCGGGACATTTGTGAAAAAAGTCGCACTTATTTTTGCTTGCACTCATTCCCATCATGCTGATAGAAGGGTCTGAAAGAGGGGCCGGATGAGTCTGTCTCGCATTTACTGTGGTCACGCATGAATGTTGACGTAAGCACGACTTAAAAACAAGTAGTTTCAGTCTGTGTCGAACTATGATGCGCGTCTTCAGAATGATGAGAGCGAGCACCGAGCTTTGCCAGATAATGCTGGCACAACCCCGCGAAAGCCAAGGACTTCTTGCCGAGCCATACCTCCCAATCACCAACCGGAAGAAGATCACTCCGTCGTCTCAATCGGAAAATGTAGTCGGTGGCCATGACTGCCGTACATCTTCATGGAGTGCCTCATGGTAGACGCCATCTACTTGTTTTCATAAAATTCATATCAGTCATTTCTATCGTGGCTTGTAGAGGGAGCAGTGTCTATTAGCTGCCCTTGCACTATGTTTATGCACGAAGAAATAGCAGCTACCGATTTTCTGCTTTTCCACAAGCTGCCCAAGTAAGGAAAACCACTCGTTTTCGATGTTTCCCTTTTATATCTCGGAAGCTGTTCAACAGCCATGGACAGCCATCAACAAGACATCGGAAGAGCTGTTCTGTTGGCTGTGCTGCGACTCGTCAAGGCAGCTATCCTGGTGCAATGCCTGTCCAATTGCTGCACGGAGCGCGCTGCTCGAATTGTGCGTCGATCATTGCTGCAGCTTCCCGCATTCAGTAGTCCCTACGCTGGTGACTGCCGCCGTAACCGAAGAACGGCAACGAAGAGTGGTGGGGACTGCCTCTCTGCTGCTGTTGCTGCTGCTGCGCCGACGAGCCGCTCTGCTGCGAGGGGCCGCGTCGCGGCGTGCCCGTGTGCCTGCGCATGTGCGACCGCTCTCGGTCCATCTCCATGTCTTCGAGCCTCTGCGTGAGTGCCAGTTTTTGATGGATTGCCATGCGGAGCAACGAGTTGAGGGTCTTGCGCTCATCCTCGGTGGCCGCAAGCTGCCGCTGGAGGTCGTCAAGCTGGGCGACGTACTCTTCGCAACGTGCTGCGAACATCGCTCGCAATGAGGCAAACGTCGCAGCATCCTCCTTGAGCGACTTGAGCTCGTGCCTGAGCTTCGACATGGTCTCGCTGACCACTGCCTTCTCGGTCTCGTACTTGGATTTGAGGTTAGTGAGAGCCACCTCGGCAGTCCGCTTGTTGGCCTTGAGTACGGCACGGAGAGTCGCGATCTGCTCACGCTTCGTCGACAGGAGCGACTTGAGCTTGATCACCTGCTCCTGGAGCTCTTCCTCTTCGGCAGTGCCGGCCATGCCGTCGCCAATGGGGGGAGCGCGGCTGCGCCCCATTTCCATGGTCGTCTCCACGGCAACACGCAGGTGCCGCACTTGGTCGCGAAGCGTTTCGCTGAGTGTGGCGCATTGCGACGGGTCGACGGCGTTTTCGCGAAGCAATGCCTGTCGGAACAGTTCCGTTTTGAGCTTTTCGATTGGAGAGCTGTCAGCAGGTGCCTTCTCTGAAGAAGGCGCATCGTCAATGGCCGCTGCACAAAAATGAAAGAGAATGAAAGGTTACAATTCTTTCAATTCTCCTACCTATTAGCAGCCAAACTCGACAGAGAGTAAGAACACTGAAAGAGTTGAATAAGCACAGTTAGGCTCAAGGCATTATAATCAGCTAGAGAACATTGGCTGATTTAAATATCACGAGCTGCATAATTAGTGCTGTCATCATGGTGTGCCGCACAATGCCCTCATAGCACTTTATGATGCTATACACAGTATGAATCACACCAGTGAGCTTGCGATGACATTCAAAGTCAGCCACGCATTCAAAGGCAACAAGAAAGCACTCAAGGACATGGCGTACACAGCTGCTGGGATAAAAAATGAGAAAGCACTTGAAGCTTGTGACTGATGTCTATCACTCTGCTCGCACAGTGAAACCTTGATTATACGACTTTCAGGAAACCATGACAAACCGCCGGATCATAGAATCGAAAAACTAAAATCATAGGTACAGACACTCAGCCTTGCCCAAAAAACAAATACAGACTGCCTGAATATGCCCACGGCACAGCCTTGTGGCTCTGCAGGGATGATAGAATAAATTACTTGTGCCAGTAGAAGCTGATGACAGTATTACTTAAAGGACACTCAAGCCAAACAACAATTTACGTGAGAGTGAAAGCTCAATGTATGACAACATCTAAAAGACAGTATTATCAACAGCAGCGCCCTACTTACTCAGCAATTAAGGTAAATGCACAAACATACAAGCGCCGCAGTAGGACATTCTCAATATGATCCCAATGTTGTCAGATGAACCGCCTACAATTAATTACTAGTAATTGAACTAGCTACAATAAATAAAGAACCTTCCGTGCATAAGAGATGTATAAAACGCTGCTGTTCGTTTCTGCTTGAATCATGAAAAAAAAGAACCACGGGACATTACAATGGGGAATGGCGTGAGTAGTTAAAAAGTTCAATTTTCGCCTGGTTAAACAGGATCGGTCATGCCATCTAGCGGGACCCAGTTGAACCAAGCAAGTCTGCCATCTTATCAGAACCAATGGCAGGGAATTGTTCAAGGGCCGTTATTGCTGCTGTGGCTCCCGCTGCTTTCGTTCTGCTGCTACTGGTGTCGGCGGCTGCGCAGTAAAGCCGGCCAACAATGTGCATGGCAACAGTGACGTGCGATGTTCTGCTTGAGGCGGTAACATCAAGTGTACTAACCTGATGCGGACCACTAAAACATGATTTCATCTTAAAATAAGCACTTCCTTGGCACAAAAGTAACACTATGAGATTTCTGGACCGCTATTTCTATAATCAACGTCGACTAATTAGTTGCCTTTAGTATCCCTTTAAATTGGAGGAGAAGTGTGATCGTATCTTTATTCTCAATGTTAAAAACATAGAATCCAACGTGCATCTTTCTGCCGATAACAAAGTCCAAAAAATTGCTCGCACACGGAAACAAAAAACCGAAACCATGCTACCAACAGCCTCCTGTCAGAACAGTCAGACACAGTGTCATCACTATCACATGTGGCGACGGACCACGAGTTTGCGTAGAATGCCTTCGTGCACAACTAAGTTGTGCGCGTTGTAATTTGTGGGCTTGTGAAGTGCAATTATTGATGTCCTGCTTTTATTCTGAACGATGAAGCTGAGTGAAAGTGATTTTGCACGGTGGAAACAGCTTTGTTGCGCCCTTGTGCTTGCGCAAACCTGTGACAGCGAGTGCGACAAAAGCAGGATATCAGCTGTATGTCGAAAGTTTCTAGACCGAAAGCTTGAAAGTATCAGCTTTTCAGCCAGCTGAAGCTACTCTGCGTTGGTAGAGCTTGATGATGTAATGGTCCCGAATACGTATGCACGCGATCAAGGCACATGTAGAAGCGCATGAACTTCCACGAGAATAAATTGTCAATGTAGGGAAATGCAAGTTCATATTTCGCCCTCGTGTATATTTGGACAACATTCGATTTGAGTAAAAGTAGTTTTTTCTTTCGAATGAAACCTGAAAGTCGTCGTAAAACGAAGTTGTATACAATAATACCTCGTTAACTTGAACTGACATATCTCGAAAAATTGACTAAGTCGAAATTTTCCATGGCACCAAACCTTCTCCGTTACGTCCCATGTATTTTTTTTCCCCCTTTAACTCAAATCATTTCTGGATCGGTTTGTGGATATCTCGAAATCTTGAGTGAGAGTGGAACGAAAATTCCACCATTGGTCCATTACACAAAATTCGCGCGGTGCTGCTACGCCTGAAATCTTTAAAATTTTTACTTTTTATTTCTTATTTAGCCACGCCTGCCGCTACGTCAATACTTTCTGCAAACGTGTAGTCTGAGCCTAGCGGCATATCAACTTTGTCGAGCAACCAGGTTGCACGTCATGTGATTCCCACGCAGCAGGAATCGCTCTTTGCCCCACACGTTGCATAGTCGCGTTGTTTTTCTCATTCGTTTGGCAGTGCTCGTTGTTTTTCTAAGGTGTGATTTCTGTGCAGTCTAATCTGTGATACCCAGTGGTACGGATGTAACGCTCACTTTGAGGAGCTGCGATTTAGCGTTAGTGCGGCAAGCATGGCGTCACAAAAGCAGTGCAAGTCGCTAAAGCTAGAAAATAAGGCTGCCCTAATTAAGGAAGTGGAGAAAGGAGGCCGAACGAAATGAACCATCGCGCAGGAGTTTGGAATCCCTTTGACTACCCTTGTGACGGTGCTGAAGAACAAGCAGAAAATGCTCGGTGGATATCAGCAGAGCTTCTCCAGCCAGCGGAAGCTGGTGTGCCCGTGACCGCAGAAATGACGGACGCTGAAAATGTTCAAACGGCCACAAACGTAGGGGGGGGCAGCGGAGACGCCACCGATGACGAACCACCTCGAGAGGTGCCGACATCTGCAGAAGCAAGAAATTTGCTGCGTTTGCTTCGAAATGAGGTTGAGTGCAGCGGTGGGGAAGATTGTCTGATGCAATGCATGAAAGAGCTGGAAGACTCCTTCCTAGTCCCGAGCACGACCGCAAGGCATACGAGCATTAGGGAGTTTTCCCTGCTAAACAAAATGGCAGTGCTACAAAATCCAGCTGGTTAACGTCTCATGTGTGATATTTTTTTTTCTTTTAAACTTTCACCAGAAGAAACATTTCAACCTGCTCCTGAAGAGCCGGTAAGTAGTGGTAGTTTTGCTAAAAAGCGCTAAACTTTTCCCAGCAATTCGCGCAACTTCGATCATCTCAAAAATCCGCTTATCTCGAAATTTTCTTTGGTTTTTACAACTTGGAGTTAGCGAGTATTACTATAACCATGTTTTTAGTACATTACTTCTATGGAGATTTTGCCGAGAACAAACCAATTCGTCGCAAAATGCGGGTCATCTCTAAACCAAACACGTATAATCGATGTTCCACTGTACATGATAGTCCTAAAAAATTTTTAGGTAGTCAATTTGTAAGGCAGTGAGCTCAGATAGGCCATTAGATGATCGCTTGGAAAAGTGTTGAAGGGCCCTTTTATCTCTCTGTACCACTTACTTAAACACAAAGGACACATTTTGTATCCTTTAGCAAGTAACTCACCTGGGCTTTCAGATTCCTCCCCAGGCCGAGAGCCTTTTGCATGATCTAGAACAACACGACTCGGCGTCTCGCCGTTCACAGTGCACACGTGGTGATACAGCTGTGCTAGGTCCTCAGAAACTGCCAGGAGCTCTTCCTGCGGAGAGAGTGAAGAACATGTGGCACTTCTTGCCTGGATGCAACTCCAAAAGCCACTCTAAAAATGTTAAAAGAATTCAGTAGTACCAGAGTCCTTCAATGATTTCTGGTCACGAAACTCTGCCCAAAGCTTGATATAGGGACAAATCTCCCACTAGCGGCGCCACCAGTCGTAAGGGGGCCACAAGCTGCCGCCAGTGCTGAGATGACATGCGCACTATTGCCGACACTTCGATGTGATTATGTGCGTGCTGTTCTTCCTGTTACCTTTTATTAAACAACACTGAACGCAGAAATGCCATTCGATCAGTATAAACATGATCCAGTGTCGATGACGAATGAAAGCTGTTTACTTAAGAACGCACGCGTAGTTTGCTTAGGAGTGTGGACCAACCTTATATATAGCAGCGCGTTTAAAGTGTTTTAACACCGCACAATAACGCATTGTGTTAAGAATTACCTCATAGCCCAATTATATGCGTACTCACGATGCCTCGAAGCGGTACGTCGTTGCTCGCCAGTGTTTAGAGACGATGCTCATGCTCCGTGCTCCTGATGCGAGCAGCTACTGCTGGATCTGCTGGACAATGTGTTCGTGCCTGACCAAAAGGCGATTCTGTTTATGCGGTAGTAAAGCATTCTATTCTGGCAGTGCCGCAAATACGGGGAGGAAGGTGAACGGAATGAAACACGACTAGGTAAGACAGGGGTGATTGCATTGGCTTATATCCGGCTCGTCCCTCGCACGCTGTTACGCAAGTAATCGAATGAAGGGAATGGTCGAGCTAGATGTTTTATTCTAGACCTTTCAATTGATTGAGTCTGCATCCAAATGCGCAGTTGTTCTGGACACATGTTTGTGAGCGCCGATCACTTTCTTGACGCCGGTACTTTCGATGTCGCGGTTATAGCAGCTCAGTGCTTTTGCGACCGCTCGCTTCGGTTAAGGGTGCGTCTTGAATAGGCACGAGTTTCCCGTGCCTAACATCTGAGTGATCCCCTTTTACATGCAATTTAGTCGAGACACCCGTCTATTGACATTTCTTTATGTTTGCTGCTTAGAGCAGCATCAATTACCGGCCGACAACCCACAATATCTTCGGGAAGGGAAGTACAGCAGCCTAATCTGGAAGTTCCTTTCGATGCCAGTGCTAGCTGCTCTGCGACCTTTGCCACACTACCTAGGTACCATACCATACTTTTTTATGTTTGGGGGAGGGGGGGGGGGCACGGTTACTATTTAAAGCATGCAATGAATCTGACATTTGGTACTAATGATACGCCACTTAGTATTTAGGTGTGTACTTATGAATGGAAGCTTCCCACCAGGTGCATTTAATGAGGAGCAAGTTTGAAAACACGTTTTATTTACACAAAATACACAGAGAACAACACCTTGGAGAAGAGAAGCACTAGAAACTATTATCGCTGTGTTCAGTAATGTTACACACACAGTGCCTTGTAAGGGGAGGGGGGTGGG
The DNA here is from genome assembly GCA_013436015.1 of Rhipicephalus annulatus. Classification (NCBI taxonomy): domain Eukaryota; kingdom Metazoa; phylum Arthropoda; class Arachnida; order Ixodida; family Ixodidae; genus Rhipicephalus; species Rhipicephalus annulatus. The sequence goes on from WOVY01001555.1 coordinate 64,795, forward strand.
ACCCAGTCAAGTTTTCTGCTTTCTGTCCTACTACGTCACCTGGACCCTGGGGCATCAAGAGATGGCGGGAAACGAAGCAGCGCACGCTGCAGCCCGAGAACATACACAGCCATTATGCCACTGTGGTTCCCGCCCCCCACTTGCCTGGCATGAACCGCACACAGTTGCCCGCGAGGCTTTGTTTTTTTCTCGCGTGAAGAAATGAAATCTACATTTCTCCCGAAGTTCGGCGCTACTGTGGAAACAGAAGAGCGACACCTTTTCCTTGTTGCTCCTGTATCCGGAGCTGCAGCCCGTCACACAGCACGCCTTAGGCATTGCTCCTTCGAATTTTCATGCCGTCGACTTTGAACGCGGAGAACTAGCCCTTTAAGTTTTCGTGCCTTTGATGCAGAAACTTTGTTCGAAGGAATACCGCGAGCTGCCTTTACACAACACCTTCGAGCTGCCGCCGCTGCCAATGCGTTCCGCCGGGCAATGGCCGGGCGCAACAGAGCGGTGGCCCCCTTATCCCAGTTTGCGTCGCGTAGCAGCCTCTCTTGGCAGCATATCAAGCTCTCCCATAGAGTGACAAAGAAGTTTCGTGACCAGAACGGTATCAAAGGACTTTAGTAGTACTAACAGATACGCAAAGAATTGGTGCTAAAGTCTAACATACAACACGATTTTGGCGCTCACAAAAAGCTACTTCTCAAACTATTTGCAAACTACACACAGTAAGCACTCCTTACAACAAAGTCACTTTCTTTGAATTATTGCTTTTGTCGAAGAGTCACGCAGTCCCGACACCAAAAAACGTCAGGCCTGCGCGGATAGCGCAGCACAGTCACAGTGAAAGCTACAAGAGCGCCTTTCAGAGCCTTTTCTAAACACTCATTGAGTAACTACTGCGAGCACACTTGCTTGATACCCACTAATAATGAATTTTATGCTAATTAATTAAGTTAAGTTAATAACTGAACAAAAACAAGCTTTTGTAATGGTTGGAGCATTGGACGACCCACTCGTTATCCTATTCGCATTGTCTGATGACTGCTGTTTTAAAATGCTTTATAAGTCTTATTAACGTGATTGCTTTCATAACATCAAGCCTGCCTAAGGCAAGCTTGCCAACAAGTCACAAGCACTGGTATAATTCAGTAGTAGGATATTGGGCTGGCACCCAGCAGACGTGGGTTCAAGTCCCACTGTCATTGGTACTAGGCTTCTTTTTTTTTAATTTCGCACAATGTGGTTACGGACAACGGCAGTGGTGGCGAACAACTACCGCGCTGCGCGAGACCCGAGTTGTGATCTCATAAAAGCTTTCGCTGAATTATGTGTATTTTAGACCAGATTACTCGAAGCATGTCGATAGCTTGCTCTTCTTAAAGCGTAGTAACAAGTTGCGCATCTGTATCCGCGGCGTGGCAAACAAACAACGGCCCCGTCCGTCAAAGCGCCTGCGCGCTTTTTTCATCCATGTAACGCGTCGAGCGGACTTATCTGCGCTAAACGAGCGATGTTCGTGCTAGCGTCCCCAGGCTTTGTGCACCAGTGCAGACTGGTGCAGATGGCGTGAGAGCCTCCACAGCACGAAATTTACCTTTCCCCTCCGCACCTTTCTCTGGTACGGAGGCGCTCACTAAAAAGCCGGCTACTCGCCGCTATTCACTGCTACAGCAGTGGCGTCATGTGACCAGTAGGGAGCCTTGGCATGCTGCCTGATCCCTCGTTTTTTTCTATCTGTGTTTGGAAGACGTGTGTATACGTGTGTTCTGCGGGGTCTGAGCGGGAGCCCGTAAAGTTTTGAGTGCGCATCTTGTGTGTTTAGTGACTGTCAAGCGAAAATGGCACCAACGGTGCCTGCACGGAAGTGTCCAACATTTGAGTGGAAAGTTCAACTGATACGTGAGGTAGAAAAAAAGAGGCCTGTAAAAATCTAAAATCCTGAGACAATTCAGATTACCGGCGTCAACAATACATACTGTTCTGGGGAATAAATATGCCATACTGAGCAGATTCGAGAAAAGTTTCACAGCAAAATGAGCTCACAACTGTGATTATAAGTACCCTCAAGTAGAAAGAACCCTTCTCGAATGACTGAAAAACGCTCGAAGTGCAGCCCTTCCTGTAAATTGGCCTGCATCGACCGCAAAAGCCAAAGCTCTAGCTGCCCAAATGGGCAAGCAAGATTTTAAGTGAAGCAATGACTGGCTTGAACATTTCAAGAGAAGGCATGGCGTGTCTTCAAAATCAATCATTGGTGAAAGTGCCGCCGTGGACCGTGATGTCGTGGACAAATTGCGCAAGCATCGACTGAGCACTCTACTTCAGCAGTATAAAGATTGACACATTTACAATTTGGACGAGCTAGCATTCTTTCATGAATTATTGCCGAAGCACACGTACACTACACCGAGCGGAACCTCATCAGGATGTAAACAAAGCAAAGAACTCGTTACAATACTATTCGGTGCTAACGCAACGGGGGAGGACAAGCTTCCTTTGCTGATACTGGGGAAGGCGGCAAAGCCCTGGTTGGCTAGCCAGCCAAAACAGTCAACTTGCAACCCCGATGAGGAAGATGAGCCGCTAGACGAACAGCCTCGCGAAATACCAACAGTGGCACAAACGCAGAAGAGACTTCGTCTGTTGCGGAATAGAGAGGAGTGTGCAGGCGGCAACCGCGACCTCATAATTTGCCAAAACAAACTGGAGCAGGCACTCCTCGCACCCAGCCAAAGCAACCAACAAAGCCAGCTGACTGACTTCATTGTGCGTGAATAAATACTAACTGTTTGTTTCGCTGAACACCACATCTGGGAGGTTGTCATAGCTGATTTAGCTGCACTTGCTTTTTATCGGGAAGTCCCGTATATCGAATTACCGCTTATATCGGATTTTCTTGTCGTCCCACTGACTTCCGTTATAATGAGGGTTTACTGTATGATGGAAAAGACTTGGTTCGGAACACTAATAGAGAATTAATAGAGAATTTTTTCGCAAAAAAGCTTGCGACTGAAGTACGCGCGGGTATGCCATGAAAGGTTTGCGATGAAAGAAAAAAAAACATAGCCAATAGCATCCTGGATCAGGCCATCACACTGAGATACCCACAACTTGCCTTTTCTTGGATGCGACTTACCCGGATTTACATATTTGCTAACAACCAGGTACACAACTTGCCTGTTTAGTTGCTACTTCAAACTATCTAAAAGAAAGATAGATGCCTAACAGATCTGATGCTTAGCCAGAAGTACCTTATTAGTACAGTCGAACTCACATATAACGGCCCCACTTAAAACAAACTTTCCCTTAGAATGAACAATATCCGTGTGGCCGTGAAAATATAAATTGGTTCAATGAGACTGAATCACACTAACAAACGAACGTTTCCGAGCGCCCCTGATCGGTTACAGCGAACGGGGTCGGCGTTCTGCCGACTTCCCGGAAAACCACTTTCGACCACCGATCAGGCATCGGCAGGTGCCCATACATCCTTGTTCTTAAACGCCGACCCTGCCTCCCCGCCCCTCTAGTTGCTGCTCTCCCCGACTGTTTTTTGTTATGCGCCCCTTCGTCCTTTGCCCCCCCGCTACTCTGAGCAACCTCCATCGCCAGACGAGGCCCGTGTTTTCACACTGCCACCGATCTTTTGAAATCCGGTCGGCCATCTACCCTGTTTTTGATTGCTGGTACTGTGATTGGCGCCGCCGGCCTGGAGTGACCAGACCATTTTCCAACATCATTGGCCACCAACTGTATCCGATCGTCGGTGTCTAGTGCACGCGCGTACGCTACCCCCCCCAGACTTTGATAATTCGCGATTCGTTTGGTGTTTATGACCTGTTCTCGCTCACTTCACTCTTATCTCAGCATGCCCTTCGCACGCGGGCGGAAGCGCAAAAACGGCTGTTAATTTGTGCAAAATGAATCGCGAAATATCGAAGTCGGTGAAGGCACACACACCGCCAGCGCAGCGAAACGGTTTTTTGACCACAGCCGTCGATTCTTTGAACACCGCCGTGCGCGCTGATTCAGACCGCCATGTTTTGACTTCTCGGCGCGTAGGCACTATTTCAAGTTTTTCTATGCACGAGTAGCGCATTTTGTGGACCTTTCAAGCAAGCTACCCGACCTGCCTGCTTCCTGCGTGTTTTGATTTTCAAGCTCGCCTTCCCGCCGTATTCTCCCCTCTCCTCACTCTATCGCAACTCCTTGCCCTTCGCTCGCAAATCTGCTCTCCTGTCTTGATCACAACCCCTTCGCCCGTCTCCACCGCTCCGCGACGCCAGCCACCCTGGCTCGCATTAGTTTCGTTTTCCGACTAGAAACGGGCCCAGAGCTGTTCCATGCATTCTAGGATATGCGTCTTGTGTGCGCATCTTGCTCGCTCTTGGTGTGCGTGCGGTCACGATGGTAGATGGGAGAACTTGCACCCTTTTTCTTGCTGCTCCACAAAACGTCGAAAATGTGCCCGCTTGGCTTGAGCGTAATCCGCGCATTAGGTGCCGTGTTGCAGAGTGCTTGCTCATAGCTGTTGACCACCTGGCAGCTAACTTGCCGCTTCGGGCGTTCCGGTATTCAGCTGAGGAGATAGTGAATATTTCGTGGGCGGCGGTGACGGCTGCATGCACGCGAAACTGTTTTCGCAAGGCCGACTTCGTTCTCGACGTCGGGCCCGATGCCGAGCCTGAAGCTTTTGAACAGAACCACTGCGGCGGCGATTTGTGGCAGCGTGCCATCGACTCTGACATGGGAAAGCGGGTGGGAAATCTGTTGCGATTGTTTCATTACGGCCGATGATAATGCCGACACCGCAGAACCGTGCATGGATTAGGGCATAGTGAATGAAGTAGGCGGCAAGAGCAATTTGGAGGAATCAGACTGCGAGAACAACGAAACCTTGGAGCCAGTGCCTAATGCAGCTAATGGCACGGGCCTCCGCAAACGAGCATGCTGCCGTTTGAAATAAACTCGAGACCCCCCTTATCGCTTCTGCTCTTCGAAATACGTGCATCACGAACTTTTGGGGACAAAAAAAAGTTGGTGTTCTCACTCACAACTTTTTTAAAAGCTGTGTTTCATTTACTACGAACTTCAAGATACAGCGAACGGATGCTGCGTCAGGTTCAGGTTCGTTGTAAGCGGGCTCGACTGTAGTAGTACTTAATCACTTATAACTGATATAGCAAAGTGAAAATTTTGTGCAGTCAGCCTCTTACTAAACCTCCTCTCATGTTTCTACAATAATACTGTATGACAAATGATTCTGATAGCAATTTATTTCACACAGGTGAGTTGGCACATAACATGTTTATACGTTCGATAGTGTGTTAAGACTCAAACCAGGCCTTTCTCAATGTGATGAAAACTTACCTGCGCAGCGCCCAGCCTGTTGCGCGTTTCGTCGGTGAACTCGCTGACGACACTCAGGTCCTCCTTTATTTCGGCCATTATCTGTTCATAGTCGTGAACCTGCACAAGAGTCACAAAGTGTGCCTCGTTCATACAAATGGCTCAGTAAAAGATGCTTCCAGTGCACTCTGTAACCAAAAAATGTGAACCGAATTCACCTGTGTTGAATGAAAAAGTGTCATTCAATCAAGGGTAGTGCGAAGCTATAGCTAACGCACGCAACCTGCTCACATGAAAAGCCCAGAGCTCTACAACAGTAGCAGCGCTTCCGTTGTTCTGGAAATGGAAGCTGGGACCAATGCCATGCACCTAAAGCTGGCACTACATTCAAGCCTCATTATAAAGAAGTTGCATTTTGCACAAATATAAGTTTGTTATAGTTAAACCTCGTTATAACGAGACGGGCTATAACGAAATAATGGATATAACGAGCAAATCCTAATTCCCCTTGAAAGTCCCCATACAACCAATGTATTCAAAACCTCGTTTTAACGAGGCAAAATTTGCCTGTTATGGGATATAACGAACAAGTTTTGTTAGAAAGTAAAATTGTGAGCCGATGTCACGACAGTGCACAACGCGAATTTGAGACGGCGGGGCAACGCGAGAACTGTACTAAGCAGTTCAAAATTCCCGCCACGCGCCCTCCAGCAACGCGCGCAAAGCAGACAGCACGCGCTGTTTCCGGAGGAGAGTTCGCTGCACGTACGCCGCTTGGCTACCACCGACAGCGGAGCGCTCCGCGAACGTCTCGCCCTTTTTCGTTTCTTTTGTGTCTTCTTTATATTCTCCCTCTTCCCTTTCTCATGGCGCTGAGGCGCGCTTCCTAATCTTACATACCCCCTTCCCCTTGAGTAACCGGTTCCTAGAGGGAAGCGCAAAAGAGCGCCCCTTCCTCTTCACAGTCACTTTCTCTGCAAGTGTTGTCGCTCGCCGACGTGGGCCGCGTTGCTTTTGCGTGCGTGTTTCTTCTCTTTTTCGACCACTTCCGCCTTTTATTTTATCGTGCTGCGCTCGTGATTCCAGCAACATGAATGCGCCAGGCGGGAAGCGAAAGCGCATAACGCTAGATCAGAAGGCGGCTATGATAAGAGCCACCGAATCGGGGACCAAGAAAGGCAACGTGGCAAGAAAGGCAGCGTGGAACAGGAGACAAACGTGCCGACGGCGTCGGAGGCATTAGACGCGGTGGACGTATTGCGCCGCTACTTCGGCGCTCACGAGGGCGGCGAAGATGGCTTGAACATTGCGGCCGCAGCTGAGAGAGCCATCGTTCGCATCAGGAAGATGCATCAACGTCCAATTACGGACTTCTTTGCAGCCTGAAATGCAAGCTGTGTATTTTGAAGTGCATTAAAACAGGTGCATGACTTTTTTCCTTTTCATTTGGGAATGCGGTTATTTTGTTGCATACCACCGTGCGGCGGGATGCTATTTCGCCCGCTATTTTTTTTGGGGTAAGTACAGTGCATAATATTTGCGGTAAATGCCCGCTACGGCTATAACGAAATATTGATTATAATGAGCAAATAGCGGCCAGCCCTCCAATTTTGTTATAACGAGGTTTAACTGTATATCCAAAAAATTGTTATAAAGGTATATTACTAATGCTATACTACAGGTTTACTTCCTTATAACGAATATTTTGTTAAATCCAGTTTTGGAATATCGAGGTTTGAGTGTACTATACCACCTCCATTCACGCTGACATGCAATCTCAGCGCTTGTCTCAAGCCTGGAAAAAGAAGTGTGAGGTTTAGCATGAGCCCTGTGCACGCCTCATTCTTTGATAAGCGCAATGCTTGCTAGGCTACCTTTACGGTGGGAGTAATGTGTCGCAGCCTGTGCACTGCCCTCAAATGTAACATCAATTAACAGCCTCGTAACAGTGCGAGCTCACAACAAACCTTGTTCTTCAGGTTGGCAATCTCGTCACGCAGCTTGCCGCTCATGACCGTGTCCGCTTCCCCATCGACACCATCCGTCATGCCATCCAGCTCAGCTTGAAGCTGGGCGATCTGCTGGAGGGCCTTGCGGTAGCGCTGTTCGTGCTTGTCAAGGAGCTTCTGCAGCCTGGTCACATCGTCCACACCCTGGACAACCAACCACATGTGGAGGTAACCCGATGCTTAATAAGCGCACTGTGCCTCAGATGAGTTCCTGCACAATTATCTTGTTCCTCGTGCAGATGCAAGTTATCCGCAATATGTAAATTATGCAAACAGAGCGACATTGGCCTTTCTCTTTCAAAGGCAAAATCTAACTTGTCAACCTTACCATTTCGTCATCGTGCAGCCACACCATTTTTTTCACAATTCCTATACAGCATGCTAAGCTCGCCACCTTACATCATGTCATCATCTTCCTGCACATCACGGTGCACTAGCTATCAACTGCAAGTTACCCGTCCACAAATATTGAACAGTTAACATTTCAAGCCTCGTTCTTCCCTCAGCCTGCCTGAGATGCCCACAATGCTGCGCCATTAGAAGTCGTTTTAGAATTTCTGAACCCTGTGCACACAAGTATCTCGCAGTAATTCCTGCTTTCTTTATTGTACAACCAGGCTGACCCCCCCCCCCCTCTTAAATTATATCCCAGATGGGGTCTTTAAAATGAAATAAAATATAGGCCTACTTTGCTCATGAAGGTATGTGCTCCACTGAACTGACGAGAAGAGGACAGGGAGATCATATACACAAGCGCTGTGGGCAATGATATATCCAAGGCCGGACCACTGAATATATACACCATATATAAATTCAGTAATCTGGCTTCGAATAAATCATCATTGAAAGTTAGCATTTGTGTGAGTTCTCCCTGTCCTGTCCTCAACATATCACTTTATGAACATGTAACACCAATAGGGCCGACAATCTACCCTTTTCTATCTTACAATGAAATACCGTAGACGTGACACAAACTCACATTCTCAGCGCCGTCAGTACCCACTTCCTCGCCGTGCAGGGCGATGAGTGCCCGAATTGGTCCAACCAGCCTTGCCAGGACAAGCCTCTGGTCTCCGCCGGGTATTGAGCGCAGCTTCTCCAGTTGTTGTTGGGCATCCTCCAAGCAACCAGACAGGTGGCCTTTTTCAGTCTCAAGCTGCATTATGCGCAAAAAAAAAAAACTTCAGCAACATTTACGCTTACACTAGACGGGGAAAGCATATTATAGGGAGGACTTATCCCGTAAAAGCTCAACCTCTTTAGGCAATGAATTCACAATTGTACAAATCAAGCTCTTTCAGCTAATTCAAACAGGCACAGTTAAATATAATGATATTAAAAATGTAACATAGCTTGTAGCACTTGTTGCTGGACTTGTCCAGCAAGTATTAAGCATACAGTAAACGCCTGTCCTATGTTGTTCATTTCATATTGCCATCTTTGTGCTGCTTTTACCACAAATATTAACCAACTAGTACAGTTTTGCATGCCATATCATGTGCGCGTTACCATTAAATTCACCCCAGTGTAGCCCTCCAGTCAATTTTTTTTTAGGTATTTATCTTGCTAGAACTAACCCTAGGAGCTTAGTTACTGCCACACCTCTCACAACCATCGCAGTGGATGCAGAAAATCTTGCCTGCAGCAGGAATCACGCAATATGCCAACTTTCTGTTCCAAAGGTGACCCATGAATAAACTCTCATAGGCTACACATAAATGTTGGAATTTGCTGAAGACAAGGTACTTTCTACACAATAGATGTGAAAAATAACTAATGGCTTAATTTCTACAAACCACAATTGCAATTAAGTCAATAGCAGTGTGGGGGTGCTGACACCCCCTGTAAAGTTGTTTGCACTACGTGGTGCACGTGTGCCGTCTAAAAGCCGCATTTCGGACTACAACCACCGGGCGGTAGGTGGCGTGTTCACGAGCGGTGATCACCACTATCATCATCATTGATGGTAGAGTGGTAGTGCCGGCGGGTAACTCCTGGCGGAAGGCAAGCCTTGGTGGCGGGCGAGAGTGAGCGAGTCTCTTCTGCGCGTGGCGGTTGCCACGAACGGTTGTCTCTAACGTGGGTCCCCGGTCCGTGGCACAGCGGGCTACGCGTTGGGGGCTCTCGTGGTAAGTCAAGCATTGGCGACGCCGCCTTGGGTGTGTTGTTGTGTTTGTCATGTTATTGTGTTTGTCATGGAGTGTATGGTAATGTTGTGTACAGATGTCCTAGCGTGTTGATAACGATTGATGTATCGATTCGGCAGACGATGTCGTCTCTAAATTAGTTAAATAAATGTGTGTGGTAGTTTGGTTTGTACCGACCGCGTCTGCTGTGTCCGTTTTACTCCAAGAAAGTTGCGCTAGCTCCCCATTTTGTAGACCCCACAGCAGGTAAAAATCATGGTGTGAACTGCCAAGCAATTACACTCAAACCTCACAGTAATGTTGTACCATACACAAAATAGGTTTGTTATACCCGAAAATTCCTTATGAAGGTATATCTTGACCCTATATACATTACAAGACTGTTCTTCATTTACTTTGTTATAACCAACATTTTGTTACATCAGGTTCGTTATATCGTGGTTTCAGTGCATGGCCTTCGCATTGACAGCACTTGAAAACCTACCCTGTGCTCTACTCAGTCCTCAGGAGCTTAGCTCAGCAGCAGCGCCGAACAACATGCACTCGAGATCACCGACCTGTTCAAGCTGCTTCTCGAGCTTCCTGATCTCGGGTGAGATGCAGCTCGCTGAAAGGTCGCCAACTGTAGATGGCCCGACAGGTTGTGGACCCTTCTCCCTCTGTTCACAAGAAATTACAAACAGAAATTGAAACGTAATCATTAATAAAGAGTTTGATTCTCGTACTGCATCAGTATGTGACCCGAAATTAATTAGCTAAACCCCAAATTATGAATGTTGCAAGCGCTACATTAGAAAGTGTAATAAATGTACACTACTATCTTATCACGACAATAGGAAGTTTCACCAAAGAGCAGCCCTTAAGGAGAATCCTCTCAATTTGAGAACACAAAAGGGGAACATGAAGCTGGCATTCATCAAGCTTTGGGTATCTCTGTTTTTTTTTTTAACTCCCCTATTAGTGTACACTTTGGCAAATATGATAAGCATTTAAGGCTTTCAGATTAACTGAGAGATCTTGCAAACATTGAGCACGGCTCAAAAGTGTGCCATATTCTCACCATGAAGGCCAAATAAGATATCGCCTCATGTGTATCATGAATGATACACAGAACCACTTCAAACATTGTAGCCCTACACACCACAAATTTTTAGAAAGACACCAGATTTTCCACAATCTGCCTCATGGTCTAGCAATGAATTATGTACGAAAGCTGTGTAACTTTGAAAATAATTCGGCCTTTTTTTTTTTAATGGATATATGCTGATGTTATCACATTCAAAATAAACAAAACATCATAAGCAAATCTTATTCACAATTGTTTTATCTATAAGCAGTCAATAGAATAAAAGGCTATTTGTATGCTATTCTACATCCACAGACACCATGCTGAAAACACAAAAGATGTAGCGGTGGTTTCTGCGGGGCAACGACGATTGCTGCACCACATATATATATATATAAATACCGTAAGCAGCTGTAGATGGTATCACAGTGAAAAGCAGATTTTCTTTATCACGTAAGTGAATTTTATGACACGACATATTTTTCCAGGTTATCCCATTTGCGATCACTATTAGGGCATGTAAGAAGATTGAAATGTCAGCAGTACTTCACAATGAACATAGGATCAGGACTTTCTTTGTATTGAGCAGTAACGCAATTGTCCAAGGCAGCATCAGAAGGCGTCGTTTCTATTTATGTAGAACTTCTAAATGCAGATGATAAGCAAAAGCAATTCCTGAGAAAGGAGAGCACGATGAATCTGGCATGAATATTGAAGATATCGTAGTGCGCATGAAACTTACTTTGCTCCATAGGCTGATTGATGAAGTCTTGCCTCAATTTGCTAGCACTGGTGCACCCGAATCACCATCCTCGTCTTCAACACGGTTGCTTCATCTGGATTGGCATATCTGCATTGAGTAAGCAAAGGAAAGAACATGCTCGCTTCATCGACGCACAGTCAAGTCCTTTCATTCAAGCCTCGATTGCTTCGCCCCACCAAAGGACTCCTTTGCGCATTGAACACCCTTACAATCACGTCTCCAAGAGTTAATGAATGATAGCATGTTCCGAAGAACACTCAAGCTTCCAACAACTTTAAACTTGGCTGTCTGAATTCTGCCGCCTTGAATATGCCTGTCCGGAATGTTGACTAATTTCCTTCGTATCAACAGTGACGCCGCCATATTATGGTCTGGACTGCACTGCCCCCATCTTCGTGTTTGTGGAATCTTGCACATACACTTTGGGCTTTGAACTCAAGACACTTTAGCATAGTAGCTTCAAATTTATAGTGTTACGCTTGTAATAACAAATACACTGAACAAGGCACGCCTTGGTTACACACAGCAATGATTACCGCATGTAGCAATGATAAAATTAAATTATTCACCAATAATCGAACCCACTAGCTGTTGGCTCACAGTTAACAGTCCAGCCAATGTAGATTTCCCAACCAAGCCAAGCAACAACTGCCACAGTCGTTATAGTACAAGTGAAATGTAGGCAAGATAATAACATAAATAAAGTAAGCCATTCAGACCTACCATGTCACCTTTTTGTACAGACTGACTTGCAGCTGGTTGAAAAAGAAACATATATAACAACATTCAGGTTTCTCTTCCTTAACATATCACAATTTATTTGTTTTTGCAACTTATCAGGGGGCAATCAGTATACCGAACATGATAAAACAGATGCCATGCTAAATATGCTCCAACCATCGTACATATATTCCTAGTCCCTATCATGCGTTGGCTTCAAAGGGTGGGAGCAAAAAGCAACTTTCTGAGCAGTGTGAAGCATGCTTAGTTTAGGTCCACCTACTTTTAGGGTACTATGGAAATAAATTGCCATCATCATGTTTGGATATGAACATGACAGAACAGCCAATCAAACTGTACCCTTGGTATGTGATGTCTTTGTGCCTAAACTGTGATGCTTTCGGGGAATATTGGCAGATTGTTATGCAAGAAAACCAGTGACCTTCAACAAAATAGAGAAGCAGAAGTTGGAAGCAGTGATACCAGATAAGCCTGCAAGTAGATATGCAACGAGTAAGCAGTAAGAAGAGCGAGAGCAGAGCCCGAAGCTGATTAAAACATCCTGCAGTTTTGTCCACAAGATTGTGCCAGCAGAGATAACGTGAAGTACCCGAGAGGGGCACGATCATAAGCCCTGGACACTGGCTCCAAGGTAAGCCCTTTTTGTTTCTTTTTTTTTTTTTTAACAAATGCTCCAGTAGTACAGAACCTAAAAACTAAGGTCTCTGAAACCTCCGCTTTGTATTACCAATATTATAGGCTCTCAGCCACAGTAATGATCACGTGAAATATGCTCCCAGTCTTACAAGCAAACATTCAATAGCTTTGGTACTGTTCCTTTTGATGCGTTATATCAGGAGTCTAAATCACTCCAGCCAGAGGGCCGCAGTCAAGCACTTCAGTCCCACACGAGCCGTTTTGGTGCAGGACAAAAAGCAAGGAGGGAGGGTGTGGGTATGTTACATTGTAGACAAACATTGACATTTGAGAGAAAACCTTTTCCGTAGCTCAAATATGGATCATTTCTGAAGGATATTTGGCAACCTACAGCATGTCAATACTGATCTCCAAAATGAGTGTACCTGGATGCCGATTCTGAAGCGTAGTGTTTGTTTCACGGCAATGTTTCAGCACTGAGTGATCACAGGCGGTACCTCACGATAACACTGCTGTAGACCAATAATGTCTGTGCAGCTCACGAAGACACTTATCAATCAAATTTTTTTTAAATGTGGGGTGAAAGGAGGCATGTATGTGCCACATGTTTGAGAACCCTGCATTAGATGGTGCTGGCAGATGTAAATATACGGGTTCAGTGCTCATGCAGTTCTAGTTGCAGCTGCGCGTAGATGGAACTTTTCAAATGTGACAGTGTGTCAGCAATTACAAATGGCAACTTCTTTAAACGAGCCATAAAGTACACCCCTCGTAAAGATTGTATGCCTCAAGGCTAGCTTTATCCTAGCAAAGGTAATTCAGTGCTCCGAGAAAAACTTGCTGCAATGTCGTGCCTGTCCGAAATTTGTTGGCCGACATGTGCCTTGTCTTTTCAGATAAAATTCCACCAGAAGCGGAAACCAGAAATAAAAATGTCCAGTCTATCTCCTTTGCGGACATCGCCTTCAAGCAACATGAATGCAGAACATATCTCGCTGCTCAATTTGCTATTATAAGAAAGTGGTATCGCATGGTGCAGCAGCACGACAAACTGCGACAACAGCAAAAAAAAAATCATTTTAACTGTCAATTTATTGGGATATCTTCATTTCAGTAGGTACCATGCAAACAATGAATCAATACTGCAGCATACGAAGTGAAAACAACCACAGAAAAAAGCTGTTTACACTGAAGCCCATGATTCTATTTGGGCCAGATTTCTGAAGAAAGCACGCTAGGCGAAAGAGACTTAATAAAATGCTTTGTTGGACACGTTTGTTTATTTTGGAGCGCTCGTATAGGTGTCTTTCTCTTGTATGTCGTCCCTTTGCACTCAAATCTATTCTAGGCAAAAGGGCATGCAGACGCGAGGAGGAAAGCACCAGCGTGCCAATAACTAGTGATGCTGCGTGAACAGGCTAGGTAACAGTAACCCTTGCAACAACAGCTATCAATGGGATGCTCCAAATAAAGGAAATATGCTAACATTACAATCAGAAAATGTAATTTCTGGCAGCTAAGACTCACAGCTGGAAAGCGAGAGGGGTTTAACCGGACGATTGGCAACTGCATCCTGCATTTTACATGTTGTCTAGTAGAAGCTCAAAAATTGTTCACATAGTATACAATCTGCGTTCCAGCAGAGACAACCAGAAAAGCATGCAGAGAAAAACAATTTAACTTTTATTTTTAACTGCGAGAACTTAGGCGAGAGAGAGAGAGATTACACAGATTCTAGACAACACCACTGCATATTGAGTCTTTCGTGTGCTTCTACTGTAAGCACACCATAGTGCAGAATACCGTTTCTGTGTCGTTAATGTTATCAGTGACATGAATGATATAACTGGTCACCTGCCATTTTTTTCTCCAAAGTCGTGTAAAAGCAATGATGCACCCTCAAAGGGCCTCAATAAATCACCATCATGTAACTAAAAGCACGACATGAACCTCCCGGCACACAGAAACACAAAACAAAAAACGCCAGGCTTGCGCAGAACGTGCAGCACTCTAATGGCGAAAGCTGGAAGAGTGGTCTTTCAGAGCCTTTTTTAAACACTCGTTAGGTAACTATCACGCACACTTGCAGGGTATCGACTATGCAATTAATCACTGTGTAGTACGCAGGCATTCACTTTGCCATACTTCGTCATTCTTTGGAAAAGCCTGGTACCTGCTGCACACTTACAAGGAACCTTGTAAAATTGTTTTGTGCTGTGCTTGACAACGATAAAGGAAACATGGCAGAAGCTTTTGTAATCCCCACAATCCCCCACAGTGGGTACGCGCCACAGTTAATATGTGTGAACAAGATTGAGCTTTTGTAAATGGTTGGAGCACTTGACGACCCACACCTGATAGTTCTTTGCTGTTCTAAAATGCTTTATTACTCATATTAATGCGATTCAATTCCCGACATCAAGCCTGCCTAAGGCCAGTCTGCAGAGGAGTTCAAAGCACAGCCAGGGTGGCTCAGTAGTAGAATACTGTGCTGGCCTGCAGGGGAGCTGGGTTCGAAGCCCATAGTGTCCTTGGTGTTTTTTGTTTACCGAGTGCTTTTTCCTATTTCGGGCGACAGTGGTTACAGACACCGGCGGCAGCGGACAGCTACGGCGCGCACGTGAACAGTGTTGTGATCACATAACAGCTTTCGCTGTAAAAAAAAAAACTGTTAAGCTTAAAGCTGCCATGGGCATGGCTAGCTGGCAATCTGCCCGCTTGAAAGGCCCGCAACAGCAAAGGAACGATGACATGAAACATGCAATGAAAACGAATGTTGTTTTTATTCCATCATGCAAAAAAATCGTTCATTACAATGACTTAAAAATGCTGCCAAACTATGAGCGAAGCCTTGTACATGATAAAAAAAGGCTATCTAAAAAGTGGCAAATGGCACATTCATGTAAAAATGCCCAGCTGGTCAGGTGAAGAAAAACAAGTACAAATGGTAGGTAAACTAATTACCCTGCTTGAAAAGACAAAATAACTGCGCATTTCTCGGCAAAGTGGAGCTAAGCCCATGAGGCTGGTGCTACCTCTTTAAAAAAACACTGCTCTCGCAATTATGCTGGACAAAAGAGTAAAAAAATACTGCAGCTCTTTCAACAAAACTGCCAAAGCACGAACTGTCAATGCAGCAATCAATGACGTGATTTATACTCTGCTCACTACAATGCCTGCATTTACAACTTGTGCAAAAAATATGGAACTGCAGAGACAAGATGTGCATTCGACATTTGTGTAGCACAAGATATATTGCAGTACGTACTCATATTGCACTGAGCCAAATCGTTAACACAGTGCCCAAGTCTTGCGCAGTTTTCACAAGACGTCACACCTGGCTTTTGCTGTCTACTGACCATTAGTGTAATGTGGCTTTTACGCACAAGTTAGGTAGCTGACGTAGTTCAGTCTGCTTGTGAGTTATGTGAAAGCTTGCTACAATGATTGTGGCACAATGCGAGACATTACATACTTTTTAGGTGTTTGCTATCGACCAGACAATGTAGCAAAACACGTGCCACAGCTCAATGAAAGCTACTGGCTGTACGACGCAATTATGCAACATGGATTTGTTAGGGTGTTTTAGCAGTACCGATTTATGAGATAAGTGTTGTAATACCGTGCTGTGGTGGTCATCACGTTTTTTTTAGTTTGCAAAACCTCTATTATCCACATCAATCACTTCATCAAGTTACCAAACACAATGAGCGACTCACATAGCTATATGATTTTTTCAAAATAACTGCATGCTGATCGCGACAATACGGTTTCCATATTTGCCATATGGTAAACCAAACGCTTGACGAGAAATCCGAGTCCAATTAAAGATAAGCGTGTGTATCACTGTATGCATCTGACCAGCTGTCGCACATGCAGTAGTAACATTCCTCTCTGCCACTCACTTATTTTCACTACAAGGCCAACTAGTCCAGACCCCCCTGTAAACTACCATTGCTACAGCAAAAGGGTGCAGAAAACTGCCTTACTTGAAAGTTTCTGTCTACCGCCAATAGACCTTTTTACGCAAAAGAGGATCCCCTCCTTTCTGGGCTGTTGCACAGGAGTCAAAAAAGCTGACGTCTAAGCCTTAGCCTTGCATTTTTGGGGGGTCACGCATGTTAACAACAGCCCAGCAAGCCTACGGTGGCGCCAGGGAGCCTTCAGTGAAAAGGTCTATAGATGTTCACCACTGTGACTAGACCAATGGGTACGTGCCGTTTCTACTACATCTGGCTCATCGTGCATTGCGAGCGAGTTATGAAGCACCGCTACCAAAATAGCATGTGCGTTGCACTGTGCTACCACTAGTCAACCAGGGCTGGGCCACAGCGGAGACACTGTGGCACGCAAGCTTTGGAGGCTTTTTAACATAAAATAAAAAGGCACAGATTGTGTAAGACAAACATTGGCATGTTTGCAGGTGAATGAGTTTCGGTTGATGGAGCCCAATTAAGAGAAGCCTTTGTCATCTTCTCAGTTGATATGGGGCATCTGTGGTGTACTGAGCTTTTTATATGTAGTCCCACGTTTTTTATAATAAACAAAGTTGTTGGTGAGCACTCGTGTGGTCGTTTCTTTCTTATGTGTCATCTGTTTGCGCTCGAATCAATTCTTGAACTAGTCAAAGCTCGTCGCGGTATTGCTCCCCAAGCGGTGACTGACGACGAAGGGATCACACCATTCGGCACAATAAGCACCAAAATCATGGAGCACACTAACTAACTCAAAGAAAGTAACACATGCACGCAGACATTGAATCAGCCTCCACATTTCTTTGGACTGAGCGAAAAACGGTGCCAAGATCATCAGAAGAAATCAGAAACTCGGTTATTGCAATTAGAACATCAAACACTTTCTAGAACTGATAGAGCATTTCTCTCGGTAACCAGTCGCCACACGCAGTGTTTTTTTTATTTGCTGTGCAAATAATAGTTTAAGCGAAGGCTCTCAAGCTGGATGCCACGAATCTATGAGGTTCCATTACAGCATAAGGGTGCCACGGATGGTCAAAACAAATCTAGCAAGTTTAGTGTTTCCTCAGGCCTCCAAGATTTCTTGATTTATCAGACAGCGAAAGTGGCCAATTCCTAAGTGTAATCTGGTTGCTTCGGTTGTTGCTAAGCTTTAGCTATGTGATGTTAGGCTGTCTATTATGTTGATTCTCAGCGCAGACAGACTCGAGTTTAACAACAGACGGTCTGAGACAGACACCGATGTCCAAACTCAATAGACGGATTCACACCGAAAACAAACATCAGCACCTCTCAAAGATTCATGGGCACGTTGTTCCAAACTCAATAGACGGATTCGCACTGAAACCGAACGTCAGCACTCTCAAAGATTCATGGGCACATTGTTATTGGCATAGGGCTATCGTCGCTTCGCAGTCTTCTAGCAGCCACTACCTTCTTGAATTCTGGTATTCTCTTGAACAAAACTCGAGGCCTTCAGTTCCCCGCTGTCACTCGCAGCCATTTCTAAGGCCAACTGTTGCATTCATCAGTTTTATTAGACTGGTGGGACTAGTAGTAGGGTTTGCCCAACTTCAGAGGCACATACTTGTGTAGATAGCCACTTCTTGGGCTGTGTTCCCTTCTTCATTTTTAGCGAGCCAGTGGAAGGTGCGGAAATTTACCCAATCCCTGGCTGCACCTGATTGTTACGTTGGACAGAGGGAACCATTCCTTGTGACACTGCAAGTTATTATTGAGATGCCGAGAAAATTACCACTCGACATGACACTCTTGTTAACACATAGCTGCATAAAACTCTGATCCGGCATTTTTTCGCATCTGTGACATTAATCGAAAATTAATGCAATCAACTGAAACGAAACATTGCTATCTCTGTCAAAGTTTAACATGGGAATTAAGTGACTTTGTACTACTCATTAAATGCTTGCATAACAGCAAAAGGCTGCATATTCCAGATGAAAGCACCAAGATAGGTTTAGTGCTGTTGATGCTAATGCCACACAAATAGGCCCTTAATGTTGAAGTCTTAACCCAAAAAAAAAGGCAGGAACACAAATACGCAAGTCTAGCCACACCTCTGCACTCTGTCCTTGACTCATGCAAACATCTGCAGTATGCCATTCCCCTGTAAAGAACAACTCTTCTAACAATTGATTTTCTTAGAGTTTCAATAGTGTTGTGGG
>WOVY01001556.1:0-31034 GCA_013436015.1 Rhipicephalus annulatus
AGCTTTCCATTCTCCCCTGCACTTCCGCTTTCTTCCAGTATGTTATCTTGCGCGTGATTTACGCATTTCAACTGCCCTTTCATCATCAGGAAATGCTGGACGAGAACGACAAGAAGGCTGAATTTTTGAAGGAGCAATTGCAATGCCTGCGTGAGAAAAATCACCGTTGGAAAGAGGTGACCATCAGGCAGGCCATAATGTGGCAAGCTAAATCACCCTGCGGGTACGAAATGTTGCGGAGGTCTGGGTGCCTCACCCTTCCAAGTCGCATGACACTGAAGCGTTACATTGGCTACTGTACTGGAGCAGTTGTTTCGTCGCTAATGAAGCAAAGGCTGCACACGGAAAGCACACACTTGTCCGAACGGGTACGTTACTTCGATCAGAATTATTTACAATATGCACGCGAATAACGAAGGAAGCAGCGCACGCGGCAGTGTTTGACTGATCAAAATACATGCTAGTATAGCCGAATGAAAAGTGATTTAAAGTGAATAAACAGGGACCAGACCTGTGGCAAGGATTACTCGAACGTAAGATGTATTGTTTAAGAGTATACGGCAGTGCGCTATGTTTGCTCTAAACCCTAATCATTTCTGTTAAATTATGGGTCATGTACGGAACAACAAAGAAGGTTATTTATATAATTAACTGTCTCCGCCGATATATAACGCATGTCTGTTAACAGTGAATTCCCCCCCCCCCCCATTTTTTTTGTTAGGAAAAAATGGGCTCTTTGATTGTGGATGAAATGTCTTTAAAGCAAGCACTGACGTACGAAAAAAAAAGGAGACAAAGTCCATGGCCTAGTCGAAATGGGAGGCCTAGAAAAAGAAGTGGGCATTCAGAACGAGCTGGCCACACACCTTCTCGCCTTTGTATTTGTAGGCTTATCAACGCACTACACGTAAGTGAATCATCACTTTGTCTATCACTATACGTTTCGCTGTGACTGAAAGACTAACCCCACCTATAGATATAAAAGAAAACGTTGTCTTTAATTAACCAATGATGTGCTATTCCGCGACCAGGGCTGAAAGTCTGGGGAGGGGCAGGGGGAGTCGTCTTCTATTTTTTAAGGAGGGCTCCCCCCCCCCCCCTTTCCCCCGGCAAGTCAACTTTAGCATTGTGCACTTATTGACAAGCGCTCGAGATGAGCAATTGGCTCTCCTCCTCTCTCCAACGGAGTGAGATTTTAAGCCCAGCTGACACCGACGCTACAGAATACTGCTAATTTTTATCTTTTTCAGGCTACCCGTGGGATATTATTTCACGCAGTCAGTAAAAGGAGACCACCTGCATCAACTAACACTTGAAGTAATTAAGTCCATCGAAGAAGCAGGATTCCAAGTGGTCCGACTTGTAGCTGACAACCACGCTTCGAACAAAAAGATGTTCACCATGTTAGGGAATGGTCGTATGATGCCAGTTGTGCCGTAAGTTGCTAAGTATATATTTTTGCTCTCAGCTCGCATTAAGCTGTGCGCAATGCCTAGTGTAAATATTTTTTATATGTATTCGCAGTGTGCCCTCAATGTATGCATGGATCGAATCCCAGCTGCGGCTGCTGCTTTTCCGATGGAGGCGGAAATGTTGTAGGCCCGCGTTCTCAGATTTGGGTGCACGTTAAAGAACCCCAGGTGGTCGAAATTTCTGGAGCCCTTCACTACGGTGTCTCTCATAATAATATGGTGGTTTTGGGACGTTAAACCCCACATATCTATCAATCAATGTATGCACGCGCATGCATGCCGTGTTTGAGTGAAAAAAAAAAAAAAGACTTGGTCGCACAAAAAAAAAAGCCTGTATCAGCATCAGAGCCCCCCCCCCCCTTCTTTTTTTTTAATCAGCGCTGCCATATAAGAAAGCCGTGTCCATAACAAGATTGCTATCAACAGTACAATCGCTGTAAATAGCCCGTCTTTACAAATCAATTGACGTTACGCGTTTGCGTAATGTATGCGCACCTGCATGCGACTGTATGAATGGGTGAGTATACTTAAAGTTTCGGAAGATTTAAGGTGTAGGTAATCTCAATAAAACACACACACAGACCTGCAGGATCATGGCATGAGTGGAGAAATTTATAATAAGGTAATAATTAACAACGCACACGTCCTTCGAATGGCTAACATTTACATTACTTTGGTAAAAAACAGAAAACCGTATATGCAACTAATTATTCACACCGCAAACGCCGCCTTTCTCCAATTTATTTATTCATTTTTTTTTGCTGTTGTTGCAGACATCCAATGGATATGAATCGGAGGCTCTTCCTTTCTTTTGACCACTGCCACATCCTGAAAAATCTCCGCAACCAGATGTTGTCCACCAAACGCGTTCTGTTCAACAATGGGCATTACTACAGCCCCACGTATTTGAGAAAGTTGCTGGACATAACAGAAAAACAGTCGTCGTTCAAGCTTGTTCGGAACCTTACGCAGAAGCACGTTTACCCGACGAACTTCGAGAAATTAAGCGTGAAGAGGGCCGTTGAAGTGTTCTCTCCACAGACATGTATAAGAAAAGGTGTAAACCCATTTAGCGTTAGTGTCACACACTCCCAGATTCTCTGTATTCCTTGTAGACATCACAATGCGTGACGCACACAGGTCATGCAGGAAATGCCTTTTCGTTAGCTGTAAATTATGTATGCTTCCTGCAACCTGTATTACACAAAAAAATACATCTAATTGAGCTAGAATCATGCTCGCAGTTTTCTATCAGTAGTGACGTTTATACTTCTCAAATTCTTTGGCGCGCTCGGGCAAACTTTTATGCGCTAATATTACGCCACAACTCATTTTACATCATATTACGTCAAGTGAATGTTCATGCAGAAGCAGAAAAAATTTTGCAGCTTTTCGTTCAAATGAAGCAGTACAAAACTGCCTTTTAATAGTAATTCACCGCAAACGATACGTGAATATTCATGTTAGTTTCTGGTTTATTTGTTTGTAGAACCCAAACGGAAGCAAATGGTGAAAATGTAATTCAATACGTATATAACTGCTAACATATTTATCAGTATGGTCACATAAAAACATGCACATGAGCTGCTGCTACTGCTGCTGCTAACAGCGCATGGTTATCTGAACATACAATTTCCCTTTCTTAACGAATGTACCTGCGCGTATTGCTTACCACACAATAATTACGTATCATTAGAGCTTCTATAAATATATGTTCACTAACACAAACTCACTTAAAAGTGCACGTTATTGATGACTGCAGTGCCACTTGTAACTCGTCTCACTTGCTGTATACGAACGTCCAAGCTTAGAAACCTCTCTCTAAATAATTCCGATCATTTTTAATATGTCGCGTCTCCTTGGTTTCTAGGTGACATCGGCCTTACGATACCTCTTACAATACGGCCGCAGATTTGGCATTTTCGGGTTTGAAGACTGCCTGCCAACCATCGAGCTGATGGAAATGATATTTAAATGGTTCACCATACACAACATAAGAAATACAACCTTCCACGTAGTAAGCCGGGACCAAAACAGGATGCCGTTCAGTTCCCCAGATGATGACAGGTACATTCCATTATCCCGCTAGGTTTCATATTTTCTACAATAAACTGCTTTATTTTCAGGTTGATATGGCTGGAGCAGGAATTTCTGCCCTTTTTCGCAGCATGGAAAGCCGCGGCACCACATAAGAGGGCATTCATATCTCTTGAAACATACGAAGCTCTCCAACTGACCACAATGTCCACAGTACAGTGCACACAATTTCTCATCCGTTCAGGTTTCCTATACGTGTTGACTGCCAAATTCTCCAGTGACCCTGTCGAAGCACTTTTTTCCACCATCAGACAGCTTCAAGGAAGCAACGATCAGACAGACGCCCGTGCTGCGCTTTCATCACTGCAGAAAGTCCTCGTGATGGGAATGATGCACTCATCACCAAGCGGCAGTACAGAGCAAACAACGTCTCCTCTTGGATCGCCCAGTGCAAGGCAGGCGTCGTGCTCCACAGCAGTAAAGCAAGCCGGACAACCTCTGGAAATGCACTCGCTAGTAAACCAGAATCAAGGGTCGTCAGGCGAGTGCGCGGCATCGACATCTGCTACTATAACCCAGACGATGCGGCCACATCTAGAAGCCCTGCAGACTTGCCGTGGTGCGCTTTTCATATCTCGTTGATTCCGTGTAATGGAATGATTTACATTATTTAAAAATTATTACACACCGTCCAACAATTCCCCACTATACGATATTATGCATATATTATAAACTCTGCGCTGCTTACTGTGTTACATGCAAGCCGCGTGAGGCAGCGTTTGCGTCAGTGCACGATGTAGATGAAAACATGCTTCTCAATCAGTTATACTGTGTATGTATGTAACGATAAGTCCATGGTACAAGCAGGTACTATGGCTTACATTTAAAAATATAACATGCTTTCACCAGGCGCCCACACAACTCGACTAACCGACGTCCCTTTCCCGCAATCGGGGAAGAAATTTTCGGCGGTTTTGAATCACTGTCATAACTGGCACACAGATGATGGCATGGCTCGTTTGCGTTCGCCTTACTCTCTTGAGATGCTGTCCCTTCCTAATCCCGTCGTCTTTCTCTTGCTTCTTCTCCTAGATTTTTTTTTATTTTTAAACGTTTCTCCCTCAGTTTTTTTTATGTTGTTGTTTATACTATTCTCCGGACTTCTTCCCTCCTGTCGTGACAAGCTATAAATCGACGCGGAAAATGTGTAAATATTATTATACCTTGAAAAAGACGGGGCTCTCCCGACGCAAACGTCGGCTGAATGAACAGTTATCTTGATGATATGTGGGGTTTAACGTTCCAAAACCACCATATTATTATGAGAGACACCGTAGTGAAGGGCTCCAGAAATTTCGACCACCTGGGGTTCTTTAACGTGCGCCCAAATCTGAGAACGCGGGCCTACGGCATTTTCACCTCCATCGAAAGTGCAGCCGCCGAAGCCGGGATTCGGTCCCGCGACCTGCGGGTCAGCAGCCGAGTACCTTAGCCACTAGACCACCGCGGTGGGGCAACAGTTGTTATCTGAAAGCGCATTAACATCCATATATATATATATATATATATATATATATATATATATATATATTTCTCATATTTTGTATACGGACACGTGTCGGTTTAATCATGCATGCTTATCTATATACTGATAAAATTCTTGCACACTTTTCATTTCTACCTTCCCACAGGTGCCCCACAGCCAGGCATAAGGGCCAGCACGCTTGGCCTTATAGCGGGCTTCCTGGTGAAAGCAGCTGAGGATTGCATTACTTGCGACGACTGCATCGGCAAAATCAAGGCTCCCAGCTCATCTGGACCAGCTACTGCTGTGATATTTAATTTAGACAGGGGAGGGCTTTCATACCCAACGATCTCATTTCTTTCCTTTGTGAGCACTCTAGAAAGGGCCGCGGAAGCATTTGCGCCATTGGCCATTTCCAAAAAGAGGCCGATGGCACTTTTTGTGCAAACTGTGCTACCTGCAGTGGCCTTGAACCCTCTTTTCAGCCATAAAGGCGCTACTAGCGAGCACCGAGAAGCCATGGCGCGGCTAGTGTTGCAAAAATTTAGCCGTCCTTTCTTCTCAAACTACGTGCGGGACAAAACAGCCAAAGAAGGAAAGAGAAAGAGAATAGCCGAAAAGCCAAAATCTCGCAAGATTTTAAAAGTTTAGTTGCATGCCTCCATTGTATCATGTACGCGCCCAGAACCTTGCTAGCACATTTTATTGAACTATGACCCAAATGCACGCAGCTCTGTACGCGTACATATGTTTTTCTTTATTGCAGACACAAGCCGTCACTGTGTGCCAGCAAGTAGGATATTCTTCGAAAGTGCAGAAACTTTGTTTGAAACATCAGCTTTAACTGGCATATTGTGGCACGCATAAGTAAAGCGACAAATGTGTTTTGTTTCATTTTGAAGTGCTGTAACATTGCTCGAATCACACGCATACACTCGCCAAATTCTTTTAGCAGAAACCTTGATATCACTTTGAGGGATCTGCTTTTCATTGACAAACGAGTATAATGGCACATTTTCAGCATGTGTACGCGCCCCAACTGCGGGTGTCGCCCTTGGGCGCTATCAATCAAACATAACCACTAGTACAACAAAGGCGGTACTATTCCGCCCTAAAAATAAGTCTGTTAATGAAAACATGCATTTCAAGTATGGCGATACTATTATTGAGTTAGTAAATTGTATAAAAATTCTTGGAGTTACATTTTCGAGCAATATGCTTTGAAACGATCGCATTTACAGTGTGCTGGGTCAGTTATCTCGCGTAGAGGGCACGGTGTACAGTGGCAAAACTGTTCTACTATACAAGGTAAAATTCTTACTTTATAAATGACTGTTCTGTTGGCATCTTGCTTATTGTTTCTTGGTATGAAGGACTACGACTAACACGCGCTTACAAAAACTGTACCTGATGCAAAAGACGTATATTAGAATAATTTTTTACTGGTCGTATGATGCTCGCAGAAGTGAATTGTTTCAACAGGCTGGAATACCACCCCTACATCGTCTCTACGATTTTAAGTTAGCATTGGTGGTCAGGCGTCAATTTCAAGAAAGTCGACATTATTTGTACGACCTCTCGAAACTGCAGCCAAATAATTTGTTCGAAACATGACATAAAGAAACATGGAAAATAAAAACTTCGAGAACAAACTACTCCACAGATAGGTTGTTCTACACAGTTTCTACGTTAATTGATAAATATGTGAAAGCTGGCATAGATTTCTTACTCTGTACCCGAACTCAATTGCACGATATACACATGTATAGTTTTCAAGATTTCTTTGCAGTTGCTACATTGTTATCATGGTTGCTATTTTTATTTTTAGAATTTGAACTTGATATTTTTGTAATTGTTGCTTAGATAACATTGCTAACTGTTTGCCAGTGCTGTCGTGCTAAAGGCGTCTGTGGGCCTATGTCAAGCTGCCTCTTTCGAAGAGCAGCTTTTACCTGCCGCTGTCCTTCATCAAACTATTGATGAAAAATAAAACATTATTATTATTATTATTATTATTATTATTATTATTATTATTATTATTATTATTATTATTATTATTATTATTATTATTATTATTATTATTAACTATGCTCGACAAGATGATGATAATGATGACGATAAAAACTTTATTGGGGTCGCAATGTGTTGCCCTCGATAGGCACATCACTGCCTTTACCATATCGTCTCATCGCACGGACATATAAAATCATAGAAACGCGCATCGGCCAGCGCTCCCCGTTCCAGCAGACAAACTCCCGTAGCGAAATTTGACGCACAATTTTTGTTGTGTAGGTCACAGTAAGAGTTAAAGCTTCAATTCCTGTGTCTCTCCTTGATATGCGTCCGTTGGCGTATGTGCATTATTCTCTTCTATCAATTGACTACAAGTGTAACACCTGTCGAGGGCGAGTGTCCAAGGTAAGTGCTCAACAGGGGCACTGCGTTTCACCTGACGCGTCCTAAACAACCTAAAATCAGTTTGATATTCTATTACCAATGAGTACATTATTAGTCAAAAGCTTTATGAATACTAAATTGAAGTTTTTTTAGGCTGGAATGGCAAAAACAACCATGCAGCAAGACATTTCTACGCAAATATACAGCTTTAGAAGTCAATCAACCAGTATAGCCTAACTACTAAAATGTAACACATAGCACACGTTAGCCTTTTCAGCAAAAAACAATCACACGTATAGGCAGTTTGTCACAGAAGCAGACGCATGGTATCAGTCCGTCGCCCTCCTGCCGGCCGCACAGTAGCAGACGAACAGGTTATAGGTAGCGCCACCTACGGCGAGCGATTGAACGAGAGCGGGGACACGCGCTCCCATAGGAACCCCGCTATCTGAACAGGTCAGGAGTGTAGTAGGTCATGGTCACGACTAGAGTGTACTAGAATGGGGGAGTGGGTCCACTGTGGCCGGCGGCAAGCGGTGCGGGTGAAGCAAAAACGGCGGAAAATTTGGTGGCGCTGCAGTAGCCTTCTCCTGAAGTGACGTCAGTTTCGGCGGGAGCGTGCGAGTCGTGCGGCGGTTCGGGCCGCACGACGCGCTGGCGGGGACGCTGAGCGCTCGATGTTGTCGTCTGCTCGACGCGCCGTCGTCTGTTCGATGCACCGTCGTTCGTGCGCTGTTTTCACAATTTGTCTCCTGGTTCTTTTTTTACACATTATTAGAGACAAAAACAAGTGACATGAAATAAAATGTATGCTTTTTTTCGTGAACGCGTAGGTTTGTATTTCCCTTTGAGCAAAGCCGTCTGGACAAAGAATACGCGGCAGACGGCACGTTTGCGTGCGCAGATATGTGTCTGCTGGTTGCATAACGGAGCGTTCCAAGCTGCTTCAAAAGATTAGAGGATGAGCACGTCTAGGCGTAGAAATTACTGTTGTGTCGTAGGCTGCCAAACCGGATACAGCAGAGTTAAAAACCAGCCCAAGCTCTCACTCTTTGGAGTACCTCAAGACGAAGAAAGACGCCGGCTATGGGACCAGAATCTCAACCGCGCTGATCGGCCCTTGCAAGTCACCGATGCCATTTGCGAGCTGCACTTCGAGCAAAAATACATACTAAGGCAATATGTACATATTATCGAAGGCCGAGAAGTATATATAGAGCGGGGAAAGCCGGAACTTCGCAGTGATGCTGTACCCATAATTATACCTCATCTCCTGAAGTGTCCTGACGAGCAGCCCACACCGGAGCAGTCAACGAAGAAGAGAGCGGCTTCACCACCAACCTGTGAAGACCAGCCGTCAAAAAGAACTGCGCTGCAATCAGTTGAGCCGCAACTGAGATTTGAAGATTGCGAAAGTGCGAGGCAAAGCGACAACGCATTTGAACTTGAAGACGTTGTCCGGCCAAACGACCACTGGGCAATGCACAAGTTTCGTCATTATGACGGAATTGCTTATGTTTCGGCCTCCCTAAGTCGTGAACTCGTAAGCATCGAAAAGACTGTGCTCATGAATTACGGTACCGACCGGAGTGAAGTGATTTGTCGGACATATGTTCGGAAGACGCTGATCTCCGAAAAGGTCGCCTATAACCTTGAAGATGCCAAACAAGTCCTGGACTGCGCAGAATCTCTTCACCCTTGCAGAGGAGCAGGTAGGGCGAAGGACTTCACCTATGACGTTCTTACGAAGAAACTGGAGCAGCAAATCTCTCATTCCGACGGCCTTGTCTTCAGTGTCACGTGCAAAGGAGCGGTTAAACAACAAGGTGAGTGCGGCAAACGTTTATTGAGACGTCACTTGTAATTGTACAATTAATCAATCAGTAACCTGTTTAATGCTAGAACATTTGTGTGGCCCCTAATTTTTGTAGTACTCATTAACATTTACGAAAGAATAGTTTGCCTACAGAAAGTGAAAGTGCATAAATTGCGTTTCAAACATGCATGGTAAAAAACTGGAAGCTCTTCATAATTTTTTTCTCGTATACTTCCAGGTTCTTCATGCATTTCATGCAAGTACGTGAGGAAAGTAATACTCACCAGAAAAAGCTACCTAAAACGAAAAGAGCGAAGAAACTCAGTCTCCACCAAACTGCGGGTCCTGAGTCAGAGAAACAAGCGGATGGCGACAAGGCTGTTGGACATTGCTGGTCGTCTCGAAGAGATGAGGGCAAACAATGCGAATGTCGCGGATAAAATACTAGAGGATAAAATATCGTCACTACCGCGAAAGCAGCAGGCAAGTGTTCGCGCTTGCTTTCAAGCTGCCAAACAAACCAGCAAGCAGGGCATGCGCTACAATCAGGAGTGGATCCTCGAGTGTTTACTCATGAAACTAAAGAGTCCCCGGCTTTATCAGCACATCAGAAAGAACGAAATTCTCATGATGCCCAGCAACACTACTTTGAAAAGATACTTGAGGTCATACGAGTCGGCCTTCGGTTTTAATCAAGCAGTAATGAACACTCTAAAGAAAAAAACCGCGAGCATGTCAGACCTCGAAAGACACGGCGGACTATTGGTGGACGAAATGAAATTGTCAGAACATTTCAATGTGACGGCGTCTGGCCAGATTCAAGGCTTCGTGGACCTTGGAGAATTTACGAAGCCCGAAGACAAGTACCAGCAATGTGATCACGGCATGGTCATCATGTTTGTGCCTTTCGCTGGAAAATGGAGCCAAATTGTGGGCGTTTTTGCGACAAAAGGAAATGTGAGAGGAGACATTTTATTGAAAATTCTCATGGAAGCTATCATCCTCGTGGAACAGGCGGGCTTGTTCGTCGACCACATCACTTGTGACGGAGCCCCCTGGAATCGAAAAATGTGGAAGCTAGCGGGGGTGTCGGCGTCATCGAAGAAAATAAATGGCGCCATACAGCATCCTGTCGACGAGATGAGGAAATTGCACTTTATCTCCGATTTCCCGCATCTGCTAAAATGCCTCAGGAATGGTCTTCTCCAGAAAGGCTTTGCAACACCAGACGGATTGGTACGTATAGATTCATGGTTGACATTTTACAAAGATTGTGTTTTTTGCATACATTGCATTACCTCAACCTATATTTCTAGGTGTCTGTGCATCCGGTTCGGGAGGCGTACCTTCTAGACAGAAGTGTTAGGACACTGAAAGTTATGCCCAATTTGACCGAGACGCATCTGGAACCAAACTCATTTGAGAAGATGAGAACCCCTTTCGCCTTCCAACTATTCGGTCCATATGTCCTACGGGGCCTGGCCTTCTACAAGGAGGACATCGAGAGAAGGTGTGGCAGCATCGAGGCAACTCAGCTGTTCTTCTCGTGAGTTGCGCCTACGTTCCAAATGAATTAAGTGTAATCGTAAACATCTCAAACGCATGATGAGCGCTCTTCTGACATACATTCTTTTTGTTTATTTTGCAGGAAGATCCAACGACTGATCACCGTGATGACTTCCAGGTTTCGGGCCGAAGCGCTGAGACCAGCTTCTACAGACGCGGCATTCCTGTCCAATTTTCTGGACTTCCTGAATGACTGGGAATCATTCAGTGACAACAAGCGGCACTTTCTCAGCGAGTCCACTGCCATAGGTTTTAGGGTCACTATAGCAAATACCCTTTCATTGCTGAAGTACCTGACAGAGAGCGTTGGATTCAAATATCTCATGACATCTCGACTTAGCACCGATCCCGTGGAACATTTCTTCGGCATCGTTCGCCAGTCAAGTGGCTGCAACGCACACCCCTCTCCGGATGAGTTTCTAATAACCGTCAACTGCTTGTCCTTTTATAACTTGGCGCACAGTGTGGACAGCGCAAACGCAAACCCTGACATGATAAACGCTCTTGTCACTGTGCATGACAGACAGGGTCTAAAGGTCACGCACAAAAAAATTGATGATCTTATATCACAGGGAAAACTTGGCGAGGTCGAAAGCACGATTGCCACGATGCCAGAAAAGTTTGCTGACCACATCGATGTGACTTTGGAGAAGAGTGACTCGAGACTCATTTACTACACAGCAGGGTACGTGGCCAGAAAGTGTGTATTGAAGTTGGCATGCGTACAATGCAAAGAAGTGCTTCTGTTTGAGAAAGCTGTCGCGGTTGCTGAACAGCTCCCTTCGCAATTCACGGAGCAATGCGACTGGGGTGGACTTCTGTACCCCTCACGACAGCTGTATGATTTCATTGCCTCACTTGAAAACTTGTTTACTGAATGTTTCAGTGTTTCCATGTTGCACACAGATAGCATCTCTGACATCCTTTCATTGGTGAAAACTAATTTTCTGAACTCGAAAGCGGTCGGCTGTCCAGACCACAAAGATGCAGTGAGCACAAAGCTCGTTTCGTTCTACGTGCTCACTCGCCTTCACTTCTTAGTGAAGGGAATGAACAGGGAAAACGCTTCGAAACGAGCGAGAGCAAAACACTTAAAGCTTAGCAGGACAACATAGAGCCTGACGTTCCTTGAGCGACGGTGTCGAAGTCTTTCGATGATATTTATTTTGTTTTTTATATTTATGCGAAAAGCTTGCGCAGTCAATTTAAAATAAAATATTTTGCGCATATCACTTCTTTATTGGTGTCTTTCAGACTTCCTATCTATAGGTGAAAACACGTTCATGTTTCGAACAAATGTTTGCATGGACACGTACCGCAGGCACGAAGAGAAAAGGTAAAATATAACATATTTCATTAATACCTACAACGTATACCAGCACTAGATGCCGAACAAAAACTCATCATAAAACCACCGCGACGGACGTGCGTCCGCCCTATAAGTCATTTCCTACGAATAGCACAGTTGCCGTCCGATGTGACTAAACTTCCTTTGCCAACACCCTCACGTAATCGCAACAGGACTGGTTCAGTTTTTCAATAATATCACGCGTCCCTAACGAATAGCTGCAAATTTGCAGAAGGGTTCGCATACTTTAGCTTTAATTCTCGTGATAACAGCTGGTAACTTTAGTCTTGCATCATATTCAATTTGCTGCCGTGAGTCTAAATTTGCACCAAACGCAAACTTACTTATATATCCCAGTTATATTGACATTTTTAAAAGCATCGCAGTTAATGCTCATATTACACTTTCGATGCGTACGTTTTCGCAAAAGCCAAATTCAACTTACGCTCTTGATTGTAAACAATTACCGTGGAAATCACGGTACTTGCGTGCGTGACTACCTATACGAGCAGGGCGTTTCGCAATATAAACATTTAGATTTTGTTGAACTGGCGCGGAAGCACGGTGCGACGCCGTTCACGGCCACGCACGCACGAACGAAGCAACAACGCTGCGAGACTGCGCCAGACGCGCGAGCAGCACGCGAACCGCGCGAACTATCAGACTACCCACCCGTCGCGAACCGCGTGGCAAAGGGGACTTGTAACCATGGCAACCACGGCTAAGTCTTCAGGTGAAGGCGATGGTAGCGCCACCTGGATTTTCCGAAAAAAACGCCTCAGCGTGGAGCCTTCAGTGGACCCACTCCCCCATTCTAGTACACTCTAGTCACGACTACGTAACATGACCTACTACACTCCTGACCTGCCCAGAGAGCACCTCTTCCAGCGCCCACGTTCTAGTTCATACCTTCTGCCGCTAGGGCCGTCACCTACGAGCGGCGTGGCGCTAGTCAGCACCTGCTCGCTGACGTCATCTTCACTCTTTGTGGTCAAATTTTGACCAACAAAGCACTCGTAGTGCGTATTTATGATCCAAAATTTAGAATTATTCAGAAATAATAATACTAAAAGACATTCAGAATTTTTTTGCAATAAAATGCACGCTACCACGCATAGGCTGCCCTACATCGTGTAAATCTACGGGTTCCCACGTTTGTCAACCAGTGTGCTATAAATACTCAAGCGCTCTGAACACCTTGCTTAACCAGCAATGTATGGGAAGAAATAGTCACATATATGCCGCCAGTTCACTACAGAATGCAGGCATTCTTATACCAGCGCCTACAAAACAACCGTAAAGAAACAGACGAACAGGTTATAGGTAGCGCCACCAATGGTGAGCGGTTGAACGAGAGCGGGGACACGCGCTCCCATAGGAACCCCGCTATCTGAACAGGTCAGGAGTGTAGTAGGTCATGCTACGTAACGAACTAGTGCTCCCACCACACGTCAGAGGGCGCAAGCGCAAAAAAAACACAGTTATAATCAATGCAACAGAATTGTTTTCACAAATTAATAATTATACGCCCAAATTCGGTATGTTCTTTATACATAAAAACGATTTATTCAACACACCTTACGCGATTATTTTTTTTTTCAGCCGTACTGTCATAAACACCATCTACCCAGCGACAAGCCCATGCATGACTGACAGCGAGAAGCTTTCGTCGCTTTCGTCAACGTCGGCTGCGTCGGCGTTTTCGTGCGTGAGATAACAGGTGAGGCACGTTTTCAAGCGAAGCTTGTTGAATGACATGTTGTTGGGCTTGTTGGGTCATTTTTTCAGAAAACGGTTACGCCTGCGCGAATAAGACACCATGCAACAAACATAGAAAGATGCACACACACACGTTGCGCTTCGTGTGTGCGAGTTTGTTTCTTACGTGGCGTCTCATTCACGCAGTTGTAACCTTTTTCTGAAGCTTTTAAGGACTGGGAGGTTCGCTAAAAAGAAAGTTTGTGGCTCTATGCGGCGGCTAGACCGGAACATTGTGCAACGTATGCAGTATAGCAAAGGCGGCACGGCGTCAAGCCGAGACGACGCGTGCTGCGTCTGCCACGGACGCGAGTGTCTGTGCGCTGAGCATAGCTGGGCAGCTAGGTCATAGGCTCGGTGGCTCGGTGCAAAATATTGAGAATCGTTCGCTGGGCCTCGCATGCTTCACGACGCGTTTCCCGAAGGCTCGGAACACGAATAATTCTTGGTGTGCCGGAGGCAAATCTGGACTAGCCAAGTGGCCATCATCTTCGTTTCTTCGCTAGCCTTGGGCCACTAGTGCAAGCTGCCCACAATTTTTTTGACGTTTCCAATATAATTTTACCGCACAAATTTCAACTACGATTTTTCTTCCCAGTGTACTGCTGATACTGAGTACGTACGAAGGTGTTCTAAAGTTTCCAGGCCGCGATACCATTGCATTACAAGGGATAGCGGCCTGGAAACTTCTGAAGATCTTTGAATGTGGTCTTGACGTATATCTTTGTAAGTCAGAGTTTTATGGGTCAGAGATGTATCACTGATTTTGTATTGTGCATCGATTAGCTAATCATTCAAAGGGGTTTGCTGGTACACTTATGACGTGCACATATCTTTTTCGTAATTTGACAGCGAAGCATCCACTTACTAACATTTTCAGACCGCGCTGACGCCATGCCGTCCGGCGGTCCAAGCTACGGCAGCTACTGCTGTGTATCGTGGTGCTTCAACAATGGCAGAACCCACAAGAAGCCTGGGACGAGTTTCTTCCGCGTACCACGGGACGGCAGGTGTGTTAAAGCTTTTGTATGGTTTGCATGTCTGTAGGCTTACTGTTCGTACTTGGTAAGTGAGGGTAACAATAAAAAATCACTATTCAAGCACTTCCCCTTTCAGCTGATAGTTCATTGCCAATGCAGGATGAAAGCATGGATGCAATATGCTGGACGCGATGATCTCCTGAGTAAGCCGGCCAGCCTATTGTACGCAACGTACAAGGTTTGTAGCGACCATTTTACTGCTCAAAGTTTCATGGACCCTGGGCACACAAGGCTTACAAGAATGGCTGTTCCCAGTGTGCAACCAGCTGCACCATGTAAGTGATTGACTGAAACTCAAATATGTGCAATAGCAGCCACTTGTATTGAATCAGTGGCGACAGTTAACCGTGAAGATCTTTGTAGGCGATGGAGAAACCTCACTATAGAAGTAACACTTGGAAAGTCTTAAATTCTGTGAATTGTGGGCTATTACCTTCCTAACAGCAGCTTTACATTTCTGTCATTTTTTGATGCTCTGGACCTGCGCAACTTGTTTTGAAAGACTTTAAAGGGCTATTTCACGTTATCTTCAAGCCTGAGTGCACATGTACGTATACCTTTCATCAGTGAAAGCTGCCACTGTTGATAATTCCAAAAATCACAAATTACTTGTTTCCTAGTTGGTGCCTTCTCTTTTCTTCCACGTTCGACCAATTTATGCGTTTGAAAGAGCTGTTTAAGTTTCCCCATGCTACGAGCTTTGTAACTTGTACCAACTGCACATATATGCAGGTTCTCTGAGCGTCGCTTCAAGTAGTGACTGGGACATGGCTGCAGAAGCTGCACTGCAAGGTGCGGATGAGCTTCAGTTTGTGTTATTTAAAGCCGCTTACTGACACATTGTCGTAATTTCATTTCTTCAGGACCTGCGATAGAGGCTTCAAAAAGCGGCTCCCACACATTGAGGTGCCCCGATGAACAGGGTTCGTTCAGTGTCGCGATTTCTTTTTTTTTACCCAAATTGACTATTGACCAAACCTCTGCAGGTGGCAGCTCCCTTGTAGCTGGTGAAAGAATTTCTGCTGATTTCGTCTTGCCGGAGAAAACCTAACCAGTCGTTCATCTGTCACAAAAGGAACTTGTGTGACCGGTAAGTTGTATGTTCACTTCAACACCAGAGTGGATTGATATAGAGACTTCCGCAGGCCGCTCGCAAGATTGTTCCGACAGCACTGTCCGAGGCACTGAACAAGCTTCACAAGACCCTCCAGAAGATGTCTCCGCCAACAGCCCCAAGCCTGAGTGCCCTAGAGAAAATGGTGACTATGCTTTTATTGCAGCAGTTTTAATGTGCTATTTTATGTTTAGGACATTCTGAGGAAACTATCCTCAAAAGGACACTACGTGTGCACTTACAAAATGTAAGGGTGGGCTCTCAGTGATTTTCATTTTTTTTGTGCATTGTCAACATTGTGAATGGTTTGTTTTTAGGTAGTGGAATCGGAAACTTTGTACCACAGAAAGTTGTGCACCTTGGGTCTGAAAGAGCGAGGAAAGTGCTCGTATGGGATTAGTTGTTCTTCGCTTTTACATCAATTTTTTGTTTATTGCAGTGCGTTCCTGTGTGCCAGCGACAACGTCTCCATCAATGAAGTACAAGCAAACCATTAAACATCTGCAAGCCAAAGTAGCAGCACAGCGGAAAACTATCAAAAGACTGCAGAGACAGCCTCACCAAGCACCGTCATTGACTTCGAAGGCCCTTGAAGTTATCCGACCGCACGTCACCGAGGAGGTTTTAAACTTCTTTCTGCACATGTTCGCTTGAGGCCCAAACGCAAAGGCAAGCGGTTTCCCGTGTGGTTCAAGAAATTCGCTCTTCACTTAAACTTCCGAGGTCTGCGAGCATACCGATTTCTGGCTCCATATTTTTCTTTGCCCTCCCGGCGTTCATTAAGGAGGTGGCTAGCTAATGTAAAGATGACTCCAGGCATAATTCTAGGAATCCTTTCTTCCATTGCAACAAATACTCAAGCTTGGAATGAACGGGACCGAGTGTGCGCTTTAGTTTTCGACGAAATAGCACTCGAAAAGAATTTGTACTATGATGCTGCAAGAGACGTTGTTCAGGGTTTTACAGATGATGGCACTCATCGCACTTCAACCATCGCTGATCGAGCACTGGTTTTTCTTCTTGTTGGCGTTTCGAGAAAGTGGGTTCAACCGGTTGCTTTTACTATAGGGCACACATCAACACCATCATCTGCTATGCATAACTTGCTGGTGTCACTCATTTTGGAGCTTAGGAGCATTAATATTGTTACGAGGTTGGTTGCTTCTGAGCAAGATGTATTTGCAGAGTAAAAACTACAGGCAAGAGACACAATGGCTGATTGGCCCAGTCGCGCGCCTGTCAGTCGCACCTCTTCCTTTTCTTCCTCTCCGTAGCAATATTGTAGTGAAAGCAGTCATTTGTGACCAGGGCAGCTCAAATGTAAGTCTCGCTAACCAACTAAGAGTGACTGTAGCAAAGCCTTTTTTTGAAGTTAATGGTGAGCGGGTATCTTACATTTTTGATGTTCCGCATTTAATTAAAACAACGCGCAATAATGTCCAAGCACACAAGCTATACATTGGGGATGACATCGTTAACTGGTCGCACATTGTAAGCCTTTACCAATCCTCACATGAGTTGCGGTTGCGATTGGCTCCAAAGTTGACTGAACGGCACATTCATCAGAAACCTTTTCTAATATGAAGGTCAGCAGAGCAACTCAGGTCCTCAGTGCATCAGTTTCGATTGCTATCACGGTAATGGTGTATGCGAAGGTGCTGCCTGCCTCGGCCATCACTACAGCTCAATTTTGTGATCGTATGGACAGGATTTTCGATGCCTTGAACAGCTCGAGTAAAAAAAGAACTTCGCAAAAGCTGCGGCATGCAATCATGAAAAATGATTCAGAGCTGATTGACTTCCTCCGAGGCCAGCTTCCCTGGATTGCATCATGGCAGTTTGTTGGCAGACGTCAACCACAAACCATCGTAGGTTGGCAAATTACAATTCAGGCAATTTGTCAACTATGGGACGACCTCTCCAAAAATTACAATTTTGAATACCTGTTAACACGCAGGCTTCAACAGGATCCTCTGGAGAACATATTTGGTCACATTAGGCAAAACGGGGCTGCAACACCAACCCCAATGTAGCACAATTTATTTGTGGCCTGAAGCACATCTGCATAAGAAAACTCTTCAAGCTGTCAGAATACGGAAATGTCGATGATGAATGTGACCTCCTCCAGGAGCAGCTCTCGCCATTCTCCCTCACCAGTGCGTCTCTTGTGGATAATGAGTGTGCACAGCCACAGCCTGACGACTTTCCCGCTCTAGACGATCTCTCTGAACTTGCGACAAACATTCACTCCCATATTATCGATGACTCCGCTGCATATTATGTAGCTGGTTTTCTCATCAAACACTTCCTTCGGAATGCATGTGACGGTTGCAGTTGCCCACAGTTACTGAAAGACGACAGTGAGACGCTTAAGGGTACCCACCAGTATTTCACAATGCTCAAAGCATACCACGTCCCCAGCAAACTTTTTGGGAATCTCACTGTGCCATCAGAAGCAGCTTTTGCATACGTACAACAACTTGAATCTCACTTTCTTGCCATAATTGAGGCCACTGCACATCACCTGAAAGTGTGCGATGTTTTGTATCACCATCTGTCAAGTGTTGGCGATTTTCATTTCTGCTCTGCTGGGTGTCGCGCGAAGTTTCTGAAAATGTTTTGCCGGGTTCGTTTATGTTGGCATGTGCGTTTTGTGAACCGAAACTTGGACAGGGTTAGGTTCCAGTCTTCAATCTCGGGCATACAGCTTGACAAGTTCAAAGGTTAGCAATTAGCGGCGAGTTTACACTGAAGTATTCGAGTGGAGCCGAATCCTGCAATAGCTTTGTTATGTTATTACTTCGTTACAGCAGACTTCATTATGGTCTTATATGCTTATATTCAGTTCAACTGGACTTACCACTCCTTCGTTGCATACATTGTTTTGGTTACCCGCTATGAGTAGTAGGGACACTGTGTCTTCGCTCGAAGTGATTTGCATAACCTTAAAAAGAATGTTGGGTATCCTGTCTGTATTTTTGTAGCAAATGCGCGCGAACTGTACACTTTACTGTGGGTCGCTTGGTCACTGTGTATGCTTTATCTCTCCAGCTCAAGTAATATATCGACAACAAAACCGCTTGTTGAAATGTCTTCGAGCGGGTAAGGAGCACAGTATGAAGTGGGCACAGTTCACGTTATCACGCTTTTTGTATTTTAGCTTCTCATCAACCTCCTGATCTCGCCCATAAAAATTTTCAAAAGAATACCCAAATTTGTAGCGTTTGATGGGGCTG
This sequence comes from Rhipicephalus annulatus, assembly GCA_013436015.1. Classification (NCBI taxonomy): domain Eukaryota; kingdom Metazoa; phylum Arthropoda; class Arachnida; order Ixodida; family Ixodidae; genus Rhipicephalus; species Rhipicephalus annulatus. The sequence continues at coordinate 19,310 of WOVY01001556.1, forward strand.
CGGACGCTGCCATTTTATTTTTATATAGCTTGTGAGTGATAACGTACGATGTAGAGCCTTTGTGAAAAAGAATGAGCCATAGTGGTTTTCTTCTGCTATTTATTAGCCCTGTAATACCGCTCTCGTAACACCAATTAAGGTCCACAATTCTGGATAAGTGATGACTACAATCTAATTTAGCTCGCAAGCGTCACAGCAACACCCAGACGCAAATCGCTTGGGATCTTAAGTTTTTGATGAAGGCGACGCATAAGAAGAGCCACAAGACCTGCCAGTGTTGTAGCATAAAGTTTGTCTTTCACGTAGTGAGCAAGCAGCAAAGCCCTACCTTTCTGAGGACAAGCAGGCATCAAGTCTGCTTTTTTTTTTCATTTTGGGCTAGCTGTTCTTAAGCACAGCCAGCACACTGCAGCTTTGCCTTTCTGCTATATTGTGTCGTGTGGTTTCTGTGCGCTCTTTTTTCTATGCATTATTTCGGTTAACCCCAGGCGTGATTCGCGACTTCATTGCTGTGTATACGTCACTTCTTCCTTCTTCATCAGCATTGTGCGCTGTGTTTTTGCCATAGATTCTTACTTACCCACTGGCCCGGTGTGTCATACTTCACCAGCTTCTCGGCTTCTGCCAACTCTAGCGATGTGTGCGTTGTCTGTGTTCTCTATGTATTTGTTACAATATTTGTTACAATTTATTTGTAAGGCGAGATGCATTTGTTGTCTACCTTTGTCATATTGTGCTTTTGATATTCTCATACTCTACCTTGCCTTTGAATAAAACATTGCAGATGCTCTGTTTCTTTGACTGATATATACATTGATCACTTGTTCCGAAAGAAAAACACAAGCGCGATGAATAAAACCGTAGTGAATTATCATTACCTGCATCTCTTTTTATTATAACTTAATCGAAATAAAAATTACGTCACGACCGATTCACACGAACCACTGAACGAAACAAAACAGGGAATCGCTAAATCAAAACGACCTACAAAAACTATCCATTTGGGCGATGAATAGTGGTCTGAAATCATGAACTTTCGTCATAGCCAAACGTCGGTTATGCAAAGTAATTCAAAATTTGCGCCAGTGAAACCGGAAGCGCACGCCACTTGCTCTCATCAACCACTAGGTGTGCTAGAGTCGATTGGGCCGCTGGGGTCTACGGGAGTGTCCGCTCTTCACCTTTTTTTATTTCTCTATGCGGTGGCTAGAATGGGAAGGTGTGAAAAGCGAGCCGTGTTTCCCTTGCCGAGCGGTTCTGTGGTGCACGAGAACTCCGCTAGGTCTAGATTTAGCGCAGCGATCGGAGGCGCCGCTGCTAGCGTGGCTACTAGTAAAAAAAGTATCTAGTAACGTTAATCGCTGAATGGGGGGCAACGTTTATAGATACTTTTTCAGTTTTCGAACTTCTATTTCTGAGGCGGGTGCGATTTGCGTCATAGATTTTGTCAAAGTTAACTAGAAGGCACTCTGGCGCTGCGATCGTTCAGCGACCGTGGGAATGATGGGTGATACCACTACAGTGTACTAGAAGAGGGCAGTGGGCTTACTCCCCGGTAGAGGTGTGCGCCGACTGGTCGGCGCGCCGCCGCCAATAGTTTTCACCGCGCCGCCGCCGCCGACGCGAACTCATCGGCGCGCCGCCGCCGCCGCCGCCGACGTTTTTCATCGGCTCAATCGGCGCGCCATTTATGCGCCAGTACGGACTTTTCATAGATTTGTCTTCTTTTTCATCTTGATTTATAGACTCGTTTCACATTTTATGTAGCCAGTAAAAACCAGGCTTCTTAGTTATCTTCATCCAGCTTCAGAGGCCGAGAGTACCACTATGAACAGCGGAACGAGTTCGGCGGTTGCTGCATGAAATGACATATTGGACAAATTGACGAAAAATAATTGTAACAGTTACAGTAAAGCATAGACACTGCCATCTTAGGCTCAAAAGCAATTTTTGCTGTTTTTTTGTGTCGTAATTAGCTATGATTATGGTGATACGACGTTGAATGTAATGGCCCAGCGTTTTGATGCGTGCGAGTTCGCCATAGCACAATTCGAATATTCATACGGATGAAAAACGGCTTCATTATCAGTCCAAGATGGCAGCCTATAATTGTGCCCGAAACAGGGCGTATATAAAGAAGAAATGAAGTGGTAGCAGTGCAGCACGAATGCAGCGCGTTAGATGAAGGGAGGAGGAGGAATAAATGAGGAAGGACAGGGATGTTAGGCGTTAGATGAAGAACTACACAAAACCCCGAAAGACGAAATCGAAAGGGAAAAGTTTAATGAAGATTAAAAGCGTCGAAGCATAATACATGCTCGAACCTACTCAGGGTATATCAGCACCTGTCCGTGGTGTTATAGTTGATAATTTTCGAGGATGACCACCTATATGCAGCGTCTGAACATGCTGCAGAAAATATTCACCGTCTGTTTTATTGTTTAACTTATCTGTTTGTACCGGCCTTTTAAGACATTGGATTCCCGGGATGAAGATGCCAAGGCAGTAAGATGGCAAGAGAGAGAGAAAGGAAGGCTGGGGGATTAACCATATCTTGGCATACGGTTTGCTGCCTAGCACTGGGGGTTGAGAAATAGGGGCAAGAAAGGGCATGTAGAAAGACAGAAAATAAAACGCATGTGCACTCAGGAGTAAGATGGCAAACTTAACAGAGGATTTATTACATTCTGTACAGACAGGGCGAGAGGTCTCTTGCGAATGAGCTGGGTAGCTCACTGTAAAGTGTACGTTTTGACTTAATCAGGGAATGGGTCCAGAATGCGCTGTTGAATCACGAGACACACACGCCATTTCTGACGGTGCCGCTCACACTCGCTCAAGTCAAGGTCTTTGATAGGGGCGTGGCCACCACACTGCACCTGTGACACCAAGAAACCATTGTGGTCGTCTCGTCGAACGTCTTATGGTGTCCGAATGCCACCTTACTTCCCGGCTAAGATGGACAGTACACGGCGGACAGCAGGCTGGCAGCCCTTCGGTGACTTGTTTGATGAACAAAGAACGCGGCCCTCCCCCGTTGGCCCAGGCGCCGCGCGTAACAACGGCTATCCAGTGGTGAGAAGAGGCATAATAAGCTTGTCTGAGACCACCAGATTTAAAAAGAACAAAACAAAATTTAAAAACTTGCCAGTAGACAATTTACAAAAGACGGCTGGATTCATCAAAAATCCAGAGACCGACATTTGAGCGACATGTCATATATGACATAGTTCAGCAAACTGGTTTTCATGACGTAACTTGAACGGACCTACTGGCACTGGGAGAGGTTAAGAATGATTGTCGCTGACAGATGTACTTCTGTTGCGAAGGTAATGCTCAGAATCAACCAAATAAAACTTAACATTATATTCAAGTCTTGATAAAAAATAAGTCAAGTTAGAAGGCTCCTGAGGTGACCAAATAATAAATTACTTCACCATACTTTATGAAGAAGTAATTTGCAAATAAATAATGCAACCGCTGTTTATATGACATTCAATGACGTGACCGCAATCAACGGTGTGTCGTCGCTATAAAACTGGAAAGTTAGATGTGGACCCGATCGGGCGAATGCCGCGGAGAACGAATATGTCACGTAATAAAAGCGATGTGATGTTGCACATTTTCATCTTTACAACTTCGTGCCCTTCTGCTTGCTCGTGATGTGTTCGAAGGAGCTAGCCAAGTGTCAGGTAGAAGTCAAGCAGAGTAGCCGGGGCTGATAAGAGCAACGTTTATGTTCACTATTTACACACTAAAGGTAGCATCATGGAAGCTTGATGAGAGCTTCTGAGAGCTGGTTCAGAGCGTCTTGGTGCTCGCGTTTTAAGCCGTGGTCTTCCTAAAATTCTCTGCAGGAGAAAACAATAGACAGTTTGCAATAATCTGCAAGGCAGCTTTTCTGTAAGGTTAGTTTTCCAACCATAAACTCTCGTTCACAGACTGCTTTTCTTGCTCATTTTGTTTTTGCCATTCATCTTTTTGAGATCTTGTTGTGCTCGCGTGCCTTTGCTGGAATTTGGAGAGGTGACATTTTGTTGTACTCGCGTGCTCGCGTGCATTCGCTGGAATTCGAAGAGATAAAGACACAATGAGGGAGAAAAGCAGTCTGTGAACGATAGTTTTTGGCTAGAAAATAAACCTTACAGGAAAGCGGCCTTGCAGATCACTGTAAATGGACAGACTGCATGTCCATTCAGTCCAGGGCAGTCCAAAAAAATTGTCGTCTTCATCTCCGTCCCCCAAATGGTGGGGGGTAGTGGTTAGAAGAAGGTGCCTAATTTCTGCAGCCCAGCAGGGAGCACGGCACAGCGAATAAAGATAAAAAAAAACGAGAAGGAGAAAGAGAGAGAAAGTCAAACACTGCCTTCTTTTCTACCCAGGAAATAGAAAGGATGCATGTTCAGTTCGTCACACGGCGAGAGAGAAACACAACGTAGGTCATAGTGCAATAATACGCACAACGCAGCACAGTGCAATAACGTTGCATCGCACGTGTAGAATAGGGTCTGCAGCGCTAGGGCCTGGGGGAGTGGAAGACTTGAAAGCACCACAGAGTGTGGGAAACATACCTGACGACGGATCCCAACCTCTCGGCTAATTATTCAGCGCGTCTCGTGGCACGTCGAACGAATCAAGCTGCCTTGATTTCCGACAGCTCTTCCTAGGCCGTCAGTCAGTCAGGCGTGTCCAAAGAGTTTTTGACGAGGGGAGCCAACAGCCCTAAAGAATTCGAAGTATGACTTTCGTGTTGTCGCCTCTTTTGGCGCACCTCGAGAGCGTTGACCCGGAACAAATCAGGGTAGGTGAGGTGACTTTCCGCGAACCTTACCTGCTTTCCAAACCAGTTACTGCATGCAAGCTTCCCCTGAATGGATGAATGTGTGGCTGAAGAAAAAGAAAAAGACACCATCTTTCCTTGCGAGACCACGGCTTAGTCCCTTGAAGGGAAATGGGAGAGTGGAGAAAATAGTTTAGAAGTAGGTAGGAGGAGAAGGTTTGGAAGAACGTGACGGTCATGGCAGCTAGAGCAGAAAGATAATAGGGGCCGTTGGCAGGGCAGTCCGAGTCGTACAACTTGGAAATGTGGAGCTGCAACCATGTACGCAGATACCTAAGGCCATTCCCACGAGAAAAAAAAATCTGCATCACCTTTCTTGGGCAAGAATACAGAAAACTAGCTAAACGAAAAAACTAAAATAAGTAAAGAAATAACCGATAATCTAACCACCCATTGTCACCACAGCTGCGGAAGGAAAGAAGGAAAAACGTAATCCGCGACCTCGGCACCAGCGGCTACGCAGAGGCATTTATTCGCAGAATACTGTGTATAAGAAAAGACACGGGAAACACGACACCAATGGCGCCGCAACGACGCCGCGTGTCGACCAAACTTGAGCTCACGGAACAGCCAACGAAGCACAATGGCAGAACACTGCGAGACCACTCGCAACAAGTTTGCCCCATACCAGTCCCCATGGCACAGTGTAGAGCTCGTTGCGTTGTTTTGTAGTCTTTCTGCATTCCTTGAAGTGCACAAAGAGCGCGAAAGCTTCGGTACGAGAAACCTGAGCGTGGAAACAACTTTGCCATCAAGCCGTTTGCAATGTGGACTGGACGAATGCGACGACATGTGAGGGGCGACGGGAAGTTCTTACGCGCTTCAAAGATGTCTATGAATGGAAAAGTGTCTAAATGGGAACGAAAAAAAAATCTACAAAAACACGGTCATTGCTATGTTGTATCAGTACAACAGAATTGCAAGCCTGTTGGAAAAAGATGGCAGCAATATCTCATAAAGAGACTCGAGAATTAAAAGCCTCTCTGATTGCCGAGAGGTAACAGAATTCTTCGACCAGGTAACAGAATTCTTCGACCAATAAATTTATTCACGCGAGTGATAAAGGATCACGTACGACATGAACGGTGCGTTTCTGCCTCCTTCCTTCTTGAAATATGACCGCGACAATTTTCATGGTACCTTAAAATACGCCGCCGCTGTTTAACTGGTAGCAAATGACATGACAAAAGCCCATAGTCTGTGCCATTGCTACATTTTAACAAAGCTTGAAATTCAGCCAGATGGCGCATTGCTATCGGGAAATTTCAAGCGTAAACTAATGCTTCCACATGACGTTCACAAGCATCTGTCCTGTCTCTCTCGTTCTTGTTAACGTCTTGTTTGGCGCTCACAACTTTCCCAATCGCCACAATAATTCAAGAGAAAACTGGAGTGCCATCTGATGGCACAAGCAGTTCAACGCAATAGAAAGACAGAATGGGTGCTCGATTGCTCGCGAATCGTGCTGCTTTCTCGTCCTTGAAGCCACATTAATAATAAAACCGGAGCTTAGCACTCATACTCCGTTGATTAAGTAGATAATCATAGATCAAGCTCAGTGTGGATTCCGATGTCGCGTAATAAATGTGACCTGCAGTGCCACATGTGTCACAACATGCTGCAGAACCCAATTCCATGCCTTCGTACCGTCATGCTCGTTTAATACGAACGTTTGTAGATTGGACTACAGAAACAACATTAAAGACCAAGAATTATTTAATTCTTCCGTTCATTAGTAACGCACTTCGTTATGCATTCTTCTGTTCTCTGGGAGCAGGTCACATGAGTTTTTGTAGCACGAATTAACATAAATTGCTGTTTCTATTTTACCACAGTCACCGAACGGTGTACAATATAAAGACATCACCTGCATTAAACTTCGTGTCAGCACAATGTATACAATGCTCAATTACATCGCAAAAAAAAATACGTGTTTCATGCAAAGAATTTCCTAATGCTTCGTTAGATATGCAACCGTTAAAATTAAAAATAGCACCACCGTGAACGGGATTAACTCCGTGACCAAATTTCAGTGCAAAAAGCGCTTGAATAACTGCACCTTGCAGGTATGCAATATACATTGCATGAGGTTTTAGATGTATGGTGACTTCATTAGTTCAGGTTACATTGTTTTTGTAGAATTAGCTTTTTAGTCACGTTTACTATGATTTTTAATGTTAATATTTCACCTCATCAGTCATTTAGTGATGGTCATTTCATTTCCACATCCCTAAATGAGAGTTATGAATAGTAAATATCCAAGCATTTTTTAAAGATATATGACTGGTTTTTATCAAAGGACCAACCCTAGAACGAGTTCCGGGGAGGGGGGAGATAGTAACAGTCTTATAATTCAAAAAATAAAATTCTCGGCTATACAAGCCGGAACGTCAAGAGGTTTTAAATATTCGGAACACTAGGTCGGCAAAATAAATGGAGCCCACATAGTAAATGTGCTTTTATCTTATGACTCGATATAGGGCCCATCCTATAGCCGGAATTTCGGTCACCTATAAAAATATTTTTCTCTGCAAAACATTTTCGCAATAGACTGCTTTCAATAGAGTAAATCAGCGCGACATTTTTCGAATACACCTGAGATAGTGGAATGACCGATCAAACTTTACGTGAATACCTATCACTTTTCGTCTCCACTGTCTCTTTCCAAGTTGGTGTTCTTCCTTTCTTGACATTCAACTTAACAGTATTTTAACAAATCCGCATCATATTGGTTCTATAGAAGAAAATAGCTTGTGGTATACGCATCTCAAATCAAACTTGGGCGTGCACTTACGCCCCATCTCACTGTTTTGTATCGATCATTTCAGCGTTCTCATTTCACTTACGGCATTGTCACGTGGTTGCGACGGCAAAAAATATGGTACGTGGGTTGCTCAAGACGACACTTTTTATTGAGTGAACATGTGCATAGGAAAGTGCAAAGTACTAGAAATTCGTGCTTTACACAGATAGCGGTAATTAGAGCATTGGTCGTCGGTAAAATGATCTGCGCGAAGGTACGTCGCCATTTATACGCGTAGCATTCATATCGTAGGCGTCTCAAGCTTATCAGGAGATTCTAAAATAATGTAGAGTTTTCGCAGACAGCCAAGCGTCCTTTGCGAAAGGAAACTGATTAATATGTGGTGTTTAACGTTTCAAAACCACCACATGATTATGAGAGATGCCGTAGTGGAGGACTCCAGAAATTTTGACAACGTGGGGTTCTTCAACATGCACCCAAATCGCAGCACATGGACCTACAGCATTTTCGCCTCTATCGAAAATAAAGCAGCCGCAGGTGGGACTTGATCCCACGACCTGCGGGTCAGCAGCCGAGTACCTTAGCTACTGAACCACTACGGCAGTGCCTTTGCGCAAGACAGTGACATAAAAATACAAGTGAGCGTGGCAGTATAATAATGTTGCGATAAAATTTCAGCAGATGCAACATGTTTCACTGTGGATGCCATTTTCATACAGAACCGTCAGTGGGTGGCCACGCGTTGCAAGGTGGATCGACGTCTTTGGGTATTTTGAGTAGGATAAATTTCTACCTAAAACATACGGCGTGACGACAGCACTCACGTTGACTGTAAATATTAATGAAACGAAGTGCACGCTTCGGTGGGATGATATGCATATCATTAAGAAGCTGTTGTGTATTTTTCAAAGGTCGAGGTCCTTAATGGTCGAGTGACCCCTCTCTATCACGTGCTGGGTGAAAGGAATATATCCATGTAATGTTTACAGCCAGCCTATTGACCGCAACAACTGACGGTGTCGGCCGACATCACTCCTGTAAGTCTATTTAGTAATGTATCCGTTACAGTAAAAAGTAACTAAATACCTCACTCGTTACTCAAATAAGAAAAAGGGGAACGTTTCACGGCTCCACGTTATATAGATACATAAAAAAGGAAACGCACTACCGTTACCGTAACCGAAAAAAAAAAACAGAACGAATGTTACCTCTGCCATAGCTCCGGAGTCATCAGTTTTAATCAATGTGTCTTTGCTGCAGAAACCCACAATGATAATTTTAAATCTCAAATTTATGTTTCACACATACTAACCCAAGCAAGGATTATACTCAAAATGTTCAGTTAACGAGAATTATTTGTACAAATGTACTGAACCTTAGCAATGTCATATAGAAGCTTAATGATGCCTGCACATGTGATGGCTTCTGACTCTGCAGTGACACAGGATGAAACCATTTTTTTATTGGAGCATTATACACAAAGTGAGGTCCAATAATCCACGGTATTCATGAAGAAACTATCACTGAAATCTCAAGAAATTTACAAATATCGGCCTTTCTTGATCCTTCAGCACCTCCAATAAAGCAAGTCGAAATCGCCACTGTTGGACCTAGCCACCGGAAGGGCCCACCACGCGCCAGTAGGCAATCACGGAGGCCTACAATGGTGCCTTTTTATTAGAGAGGGGGGGGGGGATCGGGAGATGTCGTGGGGAAAAGGGGGGACACTTAAAAGCTTGTGACACCAGATGTGCCTTGCAGAGACGTAAGTCTAGAAAAATCACGTCTTGCAACACACATCTTGCAATAGCAGCCTTTTTTAATATGTTGCAGGTTTTAATTTTGTTTATATAAGAATTCAAATCATGCCTAGAAATCAAATATACAAAAAAAACAAAGGTTCCCAGCACTCGTAATTGCATTGTTCTGTTGTGTTTTTTCCGGAACAAGTCGAGGAGTGGCAGTTGCTATTTCGATTTCTCGCACATCTGATGGGTATTGAGCACGTGAACACGCTACAATAAAGCATTGAACAGTTGAATGTTTTATACATACTTATCAAGCATTCTTATTTGTGACGTTTTTATGAGAAATTTTAATGGGGCCCACTTGCAAGGGGTGTTTCCCTCCCCTGACCAAACACCAAGGGGTCGGGGAGTCAACGTTTTTGCAGGCGTGGTCAACGGACGCCCCAGCTCGTGACCAGTATGGGTTGTGTATCTGAGCAAATATTGCATTTACTCTCCTCTGCACATATGACCATCGACAGGTTTTTGTCTTGGGGGGATGCAAACCCTTCTTTCAACTTGCATCACGACTGAGGGAGTAGGTCGTGTTGGTGTCGCTAGAGTGGGTAGCAAGTGCTGGTGGAGCTTGAAGGGTTCAAGTGTCCTTTTTGCACCACCCGCCTCGCCCACGCCCATGTCTACACTTCATTCATTGAACACCGCGCTGAGAACTAGTTGAATAAATGCGCAGATTTGTTTCCTTCCACATCTTATACCGCTGCATATAAAGATTCTCACATTGTGAAAAGTAGGTATTTTGATTCGTTTGAAGGAAAAGTTACATTCAAAGCATGACAGATACTCAAAAAATCGGTTTCATGCAATCGCAATAAGAAAACTCGAAGCAGAGGTGCTTCTTTTTTGTGCAGCGTACAGTGTAAAAGTAAGATCGGATTCGGAAAAAGCGAAAATGAGTGACGTGCGTCACTGCTTGCTCATTGTTCAATGAAAGAAGGTTTCATAAAGTAGGACGTAGCCAACAACAGCAACAAACTGCTGCATCTTAATTAAAAAAAGGCAAAGTGCTGCACATTCACGGTAGAACATGCACTTATACTGAAATACGCGTTATTTTTTATGAATGCAAAATAAAAACTATTTTACCAAACGCTTTCCATTCATAGGGATGTCGATACATCTGTGTAGTGTCCATTTATTCTATTTGGATGAAAATCCCTGAATTTCAACGAATTGAGTAACCTGTGGCAAAAGAGCATTTTGAATTTTCAGTTTCGGTTTCTGTGCCGCCGACGCCGCCGCCGCCGACGAAAATTGGGCCGCACCGCCGCCGCCGATGAAAAACCGGCGTGCGCCGACAACGCCGCCGCCGCCGACTCTGGACGACCCCTCACGCCGCCGCCGGTCGACATCGCCTCGGCGCACAACCTCTACTCCCCGGCCATAGCATATAGGAGGCTATGCCCGGCGGAGGGTATGCGGTGGGGTGCTCCACAAACGTCTCCCAATGTGTGTTTCTCTCTTCGCCCGGCGGCGCCGCTGGCATCGCCATCAATCGAACTTTGGGGAGCGTAGCGGCTGAAAGTGCTGGCCAGCTCTTGCGCAGCAGCAGTTGTCGAGCGACGTGCTATTGCTGTGGCCATTGTAGCGCCGACTTTTTGCCGTCGGCTGTGAGCCGTACGCACCACTCAAGAATCGGTATGTTCTTTAGTGCCTAAGCCATGCCGCGATATCGGCAAAACCACTGCTACGCGCCTGGGTGCCAAACAGGCTATGTGTTCGTGAAGGGTGGGCCGAAGCTGTCGTTGTTTGGCGTCCCGAAGGATGAGAACAGGCGTAAACAATGGGAGAAGAACCTGCGCAGAGCGGACAAGCCCCTGGAAGACACCAGCGCAGTCTGTGAGCTCCACTTCGAGCCGCGTTATGTGCTCAGAGACTATGTGCATATTATTGAGGGAAAAGAAGTGCGGATACCTCGCAGAGACCCATTCTCCGCGCTGTGCTGTGCCGACCTTCTACCTAATCTGCCAGCTCACCTTAGTAAAAAGCCGACACAAAGAGGACCGCTCGTAAGAGGAAACGATCGGAATCTTCAGACGGCAATTAAGCCCGCATTCTGTCTTTCCGACAATGCGGTGTCTGGCCGTTTGCGTGTCACCGGCTTGCGTGTCACCATTTCAAGCACTCTCGAGTTGCTTGCCTACTTAACATCCAAGGTTGGATACAAGTACCTAATGACATCAAGGACCAGCCAGGACCCACTCGAGAATTTCTCGGAATTGTAAGACAAGCTTCTGGCAACAACGATCACCCGACTCCAACACAGTTCCTAATCACTGTGAATTGCCTCTCATTTTATGGTCTGGTTAGGTCTGT
>WOVY01001557.1:0-13638 GCA_013436015.1 Rhipicephalus annulatus
AAACTTATTTTTAGTTCAATAAGTTTTTGTTTAAGAACTATCCAATTTTCATTGACGGATCGGCTACGGAAGTTGGCTTCAAAATCTGGGAAGAAGCTACTGAGTTCGTTGTTAATTTCTTGATAGTTACCTTTATCATATAAACATATTGTTTTGTTTAGCATTTCACGGCGCTCTGGGGAAAATGCGAAATCTGCATGGATAACTTTATGGTCGCTAATTTCATCGAGATAGGTAATCGACGATAAGCTAGAAGGATGGGTGGTTAGAATGAAATCAAGGATGTTTGCGGAATTGGCGGCAACACGTGTTGGCTCTGATACAAGTTGTGATAAGTTAAAGTTGAAACAAGCACCTAGAAATTCTCTCGAGTCTTTCTGGTTTCCTTGTGCGGTTGTTCCGGTTTGCCAGTTAATATTAGGAAGGTTAAAGTCACCAAACAGCAAAATATGGGCATTCGGGTGGGCTTTGGTGAGCGCATTATGTATATCGTTAAATTTGTCTGCGAAGTCTGGATTTGCATTCGGTGGTCTGTAGCAGACACCAAGCAGTATTGTGTGGGGTGGAGCCCGGCAATGTAGCCATAAGATTTCTATGTCAGATTCTATGTTGATTACGTAACATGATAATTCCGGGCCGACGGCGATCAGTACGCCTCCTCCGCGAGTGCATTCGTGATCTTTTCGGTATAAGTGAAAGTTAGGAAGATCTGCAAGAACTTCAGTGTCCGTCACGTCATCAGTAAGCCACGTTTCTGTTAATACAACAAGATTGGCATTGGATGACGTCACAAGGCTAGATACTTTTTCTCGTTTCGGTAGAAAGCTGCGTATGTTAGTAAAGATTACAGATAAGGAAAGATTGTTTTGTACTAGATTTCGGGGGCGGTTGGTTACTTTCTTCGTTCGAGGGATTTTCTATGCGATTTCTTTTACAGTTTGTGAAGCATTGTCGAAAATGTAACGTTTTGAGCCCATATGAAGGGTTTTATAACGTATCTGAAACTTTGCTGATTGTGCTTTCGCGAAATTAACTAAGTGTCGGCGAGGGGTTCAGACAGACTGGGAGAAGTCTTCGCCGATGCTGAGGTCGGTTTCTCTCAGCATGGGTGCATTTGTAAGTACGGCCTCTTTGGTTTTATGGAAGGTGAACTTTGCTATCATAGGGCGGTTGCGATTAGTGGCATGGCGTCCGAGGCGATGTGCGCGATCTATTTCTTTTGGGTCGATGACTACTTGGATGTGTTCACGGCAGTGTCTGATAATAAGCCCTTCTGCTTCTGCATTTCTTTCGGCTGGGTTAGGATCGGGAAGGTTGTAGAATATTAAGTTATTACGTCGTGAGCGGTTTTCTGCGTCGTCTAATTTAGCCTCCAGTTTGGAGACCAAACGGTTCGTTTCAGTTGCGTCCGTACGGATCACTTCAAGATCTGCATGTAGAGGCGACAGGTTCTGGTAGTGGTTTTCTACTTAGTCATGCGTTTACTTAGGTCAGTTATGGTTTGGTTGGTTGTCGATAGTTGGTTTCCAAGTTCTTGCACCTCAGTGAGAAGTGTAGCTTGCCCAGCGGAAATTTTTTGTAGTTCGGTGAGGATTTCTTGCATTTCTTTGCCAGGATTAGTCTCGACATCACCGGACAATAATAACAGTAGAGAGAAGGTGGTATGGGCGCACTCAAGGATGATTTCACAAAGGCACTGTGGGCTCGGCAGCTGCACCAAGTAGCAGTCACTTGTCTTTTTAGCAAATAGGCTATTGTACCCACTAACCTGCATGACCAGGGCGAAGCGGTAAGTGCGCTGCGACGTGGCACAGCTGCCTAGCCCACGAAGTGCTGCCGACGGGCGTTGCTCTTTTATAGCTGGGGGGAGCGATGATGTTGGCTGCGATGGTGCTGTCCAGGTTAAAGTGAGGGTTGGGGGGTCCGGTAGTGTTGTTGCCAGCAGTGGTGCAGCCGCGATGATTGCGTATTGGCGAGCATCTGCCTCGCTTTCGCAAGGTGGCAGCGTCCCATTCCAAGAAAAATCCAACGAAGGATTCACCAGGGCGAAAAGCAGTAGGTGCAGGACCATTGCCAGAAATACCTGCATGACCATGTCTTCCATTCATGGAAGACATGGTTCACTGTTTCGACGCGACCGCATTGCGGGCATGTGGAGGAGGGCGCCACGCCCCACGCCGCAAGGCGGTTGGTCGTTGGCAAAGCCCCCCATTCCCTGAGCCAGTTTAGGTCACGGACCTCTGAGGGGAAAGACGTGTTTGTGAGAGTCCAGCGTCTTTTCGCCCGGCATTTCTGGCGTTGTTCTTCAGATAGGCTTTTAAATGCTATTAATTCGCTCATGTCGGTGGGGGACATTTCCATAAGTTCTTGAACTGGAAAATCGTTTCGCCATTGTTGCAAAGATTTAATAACATGTGTGTAATACGCTGGTGGCTCCTCAGCAGATGGTCCCGTGTCGTTTGCTAAACCAAAAAGTCTTCTAGAGGTTCCTAGCAGATACACTACAAGTTGCCTGCCTCGATACGATGAGTTCTCTAAGAGTGCCCAGGTGTTTTTGAGAGCCAACATGCGGCACATTACATCAAGGTTGGGTACACTAAGCCCTCCCCATTTTACTGGTAGGCAGACCAAGGCTCTGGCAACAGCTTCGGCGTGGCCATCTCAAAAAAAGGAGCCGCACGCAGTAGTCACTCTCAGCAGAACCCGACGAGGTGGTCGAGCAATTCTGGCTACATAAAACAGTGGCGCTGTTATGCTGCATTTAATTAGATAAGCTCTTTCACTAAAAGGTAGTTGGAACATTCTGGCAACTTCAATGCGTCTGTCCACTTTGTGTTAGATTTCTTTCCATGTGGTGTGGGCTACCTCGCCAGTCGAGAGGAAAGTTACACCTAAGACTTTAACGCCTTAAACGATTTGGACGCCATCAGGGAACTCTTCAATGTGCATTCCAAAGCACAATGCCTTGCTTTTTCCGGGATTAAGACGTGCTCCCGACAGATAACTATACGTGTCGAATGTTCGCAGAAAGGCTCTGTAGCTATCTATGTTCCGCATAAACAACGAGATGTCATCGGCGTATGCCGCTAGTTTCACTTCGCCCAAGCCTGAAAGAGGGAAACCGCTTATCGAAGTGCATTTCTGGATTTGTTTCAAAATGGATCTATGCATAATACAAAGAGGATTGTGGAGAGGGGACATCCTTGTCAAATGCTCCTACTTACTGCAATAGGGTCAGATGTATAGCCATTCACTACTAATGACGTTTCTAAGTCTGTGTAGAGTAAGCGTGGGGTGACGGTTAAATGTGCTGGGAAGCCATAACACTTGAGCACGTCGAAGAGATAATTCCATTCTACGCGATCAAAAGCTCTTTCCTGATCCAAGGAAACAAAAATACCAGACATTTGTGTTCTTGTAGCGTACGTGAATAAATCGCGAGTCAGTGCAAGCGAGGAATCGATCGTACGACCTGGGACACAGCATGTTTGTATGTCACTTACTATTTCCGGTAGAATGATATGTGGGGTTTAACGTCCCAAAACCACCATATGATTATGAGAGACGCCGTAGTGGAGGGCTCCGGAAATTTCGAATACCTGGGGTTCTTTACCGTGCACCCAAATCTGAGCACACGAGCCTACAACATTTCCGCCTCCATCGGAAATGCATTTCCGGTAGAATGGTTGTTATGCGGTTTGCAAGAATAGCTGTCAATATCTTATAATCCGAGTTAAGTAGGAAAATGGGCCTCCACGCCCTTGGATCGGACGGCTCTCCCTCGCTTTTAAGCAAGAGTATAACTCTGCTTTCACGAAACGTATTCGGTCTGATTCCGTCAGCAAGAAGCCCTTTTAGCATTGTAAAAAAGTGGTCTTGTATTGTTTCAAGGAAGGTTTTATAGAAACTCAAAGGTATCCCGTCAGGGCCGGCGGCGGCGGTTGTGTTCATGCGCTGAAGCACGGTGCGTAATTCATCCAGCGTCACTGGGCTGCACAGACCATCGCGGAGCTCCTCCAGTACGCGGGAAATTCCCTCGCAAAACTCGTTAACTATGGTGGTATAGTTCACGTCGTTTGCACTCTCCGCCCTGAAAAGATTCGAAAAATGTGTTTCAAAGACCCTCATTATGTCTTCTGCTCATGTAGACTGTTCGCCGTTCGGCAACTGAACGAAAGGGACATGTATTTGTTTACCCAAGGAGCAGTTGCGAACACTTCGAAGAACAGCTGGATCTGAAACCGGTCGTCCGTTGATAAAAGACTGCGCAGCCGTGCGCGAACTAAGACGTAGCAAAAGTTCGTACCGCGCCTTTAACTGATCGAGATAGTCGTGCATTGCGAACATCAGCGTCTCACCTGTGCGTACAATGCGCGCTTTTCGTAGCGTGTCGTTCATCTCTGTCGTCAGGCGCGCTTTCCTTTCGCGCCCCGCTTTGATAAGCTTAGCGCGCCAACTGTGTTTCAATGCGTCCCCGCTGCGTGGTTTAGGCGGCCGATCGCACGCTTGCTCTAGTGCATTGCGCAGTAATGCTACGCTTTCCGGGTCGTGCACGAGCGTGGTGTCCATTTTCCATTGGTTTCTAAAGGTAGTGGACTGTTCAAAGAAAAGTTTTACAGACACTGGAAAGTGGTCTGTAATGCATGGAGCGTCCGGTGGTAAATGTAGGACTTCGCAGCTTCGGACATGTGTGGCTAGCACTTCAGGAAAATAGTAGCGATCTACTAGAGCCTGGTCATGTTGAAACCCCTTTGCCATGTTGCAACGAAGTCATTTCCGTGAGTGTCGACCCACGCATCCCTGAGCTTGAAGTTGCGGAGGAGTTGTCGCAATGCACTAACTCCGCTGTATTGTCTGCTTTCTCTGCGTCCGCGCGCATCTCTGTCGGTGTCCTCAACACAGTTAAAATCCCCTACTAAGAAAGTGGGGTAGCTGTCAAACATAAATGAGTCGAGTGAATTGAAAAAATCGGCCGTGCCCCCACGTTGAGCGGGGGCATATATTACGAGCGCCCTTACTCGTCTGCCGTGAAGGTCAAAGTCTACTGCTATTGTGCGACCGTCAAAACCATAAACACAGTGTGCTCCTCGACGTAACGCTGGTGTCAAAGAAACAACTCCAACTCCGCACATGTTTGAATCGGTCAGCGAAAAAAGTCTTCGACTCCAAAATACGAACAAAATGATTGCACGTCATAAGGGGTTCTAAAGTTACATTCCTGTAAGAAGAGGATATCGACATGACGTGACCTAGCGAAGTGCATGACTTCTCGCTGCTTATCTTGGCGCCTGAAATTCCTAACGTTTAAGGAGAGAAAATGCACCGTAGCCATTTTGAAAAAGGGAGAGTGCGCGCAAACTTCAGAAAAACCCCTCGCAGAGGGTGGGGCGAGAGCTCAAAGAGCGAACATGACTAAAGAGAGAAATGCTCTGACGTCGTCAGAGCATTAGCGAGTTTTTGGGGCTTACTACTGTCCGTAGAGCCCTCAGAGTCCGTGATCGCTGGGTGGGCTCGTTTGGTGGCTGGACGGTGTGGTGATCCCACCGCTGATCACCAGTTGTGGTGGCTCGGGGTGCTGAGTCGTATCTCACCTCTGCCAACCAGTTGTGGTGATCCCACCGCTGTTCACCAGTTGTTGTGGATCGGGGTGCTGAGTCGTATCCCACCTCTGCCAACCAGTTGTTGCGGGTCGGAAGGAAGGTCGCTGGAGGATACGAAAACAAAACCAGGTCTCTTGTGGTAGCGTGGTGTAGCTTCGGGTTGAGGAAACGAGCGCTTACAAGATGGGGATACGAAAAAACAAACAGGTTTATGGCACTATTTACAATTATTTACAGCATGGTAAGTTAGGAGTTCACAAACCACGAACGTGGTGGTTGAACCGCTACACAGTTCAGAGCCTCACAAACTACGAACGTGGTGGTTGAACCTTTACTTGGTTCAGAGCGACGTCCCGCACTCTGCGGCGCCGTTATAAGCCCTGTCGGGCTCCTCCTTCTTCAGTGGAACACCAATCACACACACACACAACAGGTGAGGGGTACGAGCATGCATGGCGCTCGTGAACATCCAATTTCGAGTCAAGATCACTGCACTTAAAGGTGGCACCAGAGAGGCTCTTGCTCATCGTGTATGTCGCTGGTCGAGGGGTCCCAAGCTTCGGACAGCAGACATCAAACGGTCCGCCAATCTGTCCGCTCAATTAGAAGGGCAATTTGTGGCGGCGGTCACCGTTTCTTCAAAGGAATACGCTGTCTTTGTTGTCCCCTCTGGAACGGCTTACAGCTTCGTGGTGACATGACGTCTCATCCGCCGGCTAGCAGGGACAATACCTGGCGGGCATAGGCATTCGGCGAGTCGGCTACTTGTTTGAGGATTAAAAGAGCGCCGCTCCCCCGTCAGCTCTCGACGCTGGTTCCAAGAAAACCTGGGTTCCAGGCGTGGGAATGCGGCCCGGCTACGCTTCTCAGCGACAGCATGGCGCCTACCGATGGCGGTCATAACAACGGTCTATTCCCATGGCGCTGGCACCGACACTCGCACCGGCGGCCGTGCCTGTAATCTGGTAAATGGAGTTTGACAGGCTCAGTTTGCGGGTCTGAGCCGAGTACTTGCTGGCGCGAGCGCTCGTCGTTGTCAGTGGCATAATCACCGTTGTGGTCTTGTCTGGGCTGATGACCGGAGCGTCTGCACGTCCCGTTGTTCGGGTGCCGCGTCCCATCGAAGCTCTCGGCGCCTCGGAGCTACTGGTGGTGCCAACTGTGCCAGAGCTGTAGCTCTCGTGGTATCTGCTTAGTGCGGGCACTCTGGCTTTGACATTGTTTGAGCTGTGGTCTTCATAGGCGTCCGGCGAAAAGTCGCTGGTCTCAGGCAGGGGAGGCAGGTCTCCTGCGTCTTGTGGTTCAGCGTGGACGTCAGTGTCGCTTGTGTCAGTGTCGCTCGCTGACTCGAGCGCCGGATAATCATCTTGCAATGCGGGCGTGGGGTTGGTGCACGCTTGTTCTTCAGTTGCCGCTGCTGCAGCCGCTGCGAAGGACTTCGGACGTACGCAGTCAGCTGTTGCATGGCTGCCCGAGCACTTGCGGAACGGTTCTGCGCATCCCTCTGTGGCATGTCCAAACACGTTGCAGCGCGTGCAACGGGGCGTGGCACAATCTTCGGCGATGTGGCCAGCATTCTTGCACTTAGAGCACACTTTCTTGACACCCCGGTAGTCACGCATGACATTGTAGCCTTGAACTGTCAGAAAGTTCAGTATTTGGCTTTTCATTTCTACTCGCGTCACGTGGACACCTGTGCCAACCCCAGGGCGGCCCTTGAACACTGGCTCGTGGATATGTTGCACGTTGCCGTAGGCGGAGAGAACAGTCGCTAGGGCTACGTCGTCTACCCACAACGGTACCCGGAAAACAGTGACGGGGACTATTTCAGGACCGACACAGACTAGTGGAACTGATTCGCGTTCAAGAGAATGGCGCCCCGGTTCTTCAGCTTGGTGGCTGCATGGACATTTGCGGCTGCGGCGCCGAACTTTTCTCCTCCCATGTGCTGGAGGGACCTGATACCGGCTGGGCCGGTCACGGCTTCGGGGGCATCTATGAAGTCATCAACGGTGCTCCCCTCTGGAGCGCTGAAATTGAAGCAATGAGCTTTCGGCGGGGGCGCTGCGAAGGCCATCACATGTCTGTCTTGGCCCTGGCTACCACGGCTTGCGCTCTAGTGTGTTTAGAAAAAATTTATTTACAGCATGTACAGAACACAAAGGCTTCATACCATTCCAGTAACAGGGCACATACACTTCGGCACATCTAATTTCACGACAAACATCACTACGTTACACTGAAGACATTTGCTCTAATATACATGACAATGTTGGCAAATATGTACACAAGAACTCATAGCGATATCATGATACAATCGTATAACGATACAATAGATGCAATTAAACACAAGATGTAACAAATGAAATCATATAAAGCAGCTCAACAGGCGCTGCTTAGCACCAAGTCGGTCGAAAGATTAGTTGTATCCTTTCGGTTTAGAAAAAAATTATTTACAGCATGCACAAAACACAAAGGCTTCATACTATTCCAGTAACAGGGCACATACACTTCGACACATCTATATTTCACGACTAACATCACTACGTTACAGTGAAGACATTTGCTCTAATATACATGATTATGTTGGCATACATGTACACAAGAATTCAATGTGATAGCACGATACAAGGGTTATAACGATACAATAGATCCAAATGAAACACAATTTGTAACAAATGAAATCATATATAACAACTCAACGGGCGCTGCTTAGCTCTCCGACGACAGTGCAGCTCTGGCTGGCTAGGTTGGTCCTACGCCAACTCCTGACGCCAGTCCCCAACGAAAACGGCAGCGTAGCTCTGGGCGACTGAATTAGCCCTACGCCATCTCCTGTCGCCAATCAGAGCTCTCGCCAGTGGTGCCCCGTCCTCAGACTCCTTCAACCATGTCCACCTTTCCTGTCTTCTCCTTACTTCCGTCGCTCTCTCTGCCTCGCTCTCTCCTTCCCCTCTCTACCTTTTAATCCTATCCTTTTATTCCTTTCTCTACCCCCATCCCTCGCGAGCTACTGTTGCGGTGTCCTCACCCTGAAGGACAGTTATGGGGCTCACTTTTTCTCTTCTCTTCATTTATAATCACTTATTCCCCCCCCCCCCGTTGTTATCAATATAGAGTACCTGGTACTCTACTATGGGAGAGCGAAAAGCCGTCCCTTCGGCCCCTCCCATAACAAGGGTCTGCAGGGCATTCTAGTGTTGGAGGGGGGGGGGGGGGGTTAGAAAATGTGAGTAACGATTTAGAGTACTTGATACTCTAATATGGGAGAGCAAAAAGCCGTCCCTTGTGCCCCGCCCACAACATGGGTCTGCAGGGCATTCTTACTGCACCAAAATGAACCTAGTGTTTGACCTTCGCCATTGAACGCTAGAAAAAAAAACGCCAGACAATGTTCCCTCGATGCGAGTTCATCCCGGTAGACCACAAAAGTGTCACTGGGAAGGAGCAATTTTAGAAACAATGTGTCTTCATTCAGTAAAATGTGTCTTCATTCAGTAAAAACAAGCAGGAATGGTACATGAGATTCTCATAGTGTATGAGGAAGGCAACCTTTATGCCAGATTTTCTACAGTTACGCGTAGTAACGCTTCAAAACGAACGATATCTGCTGGCCGTTGCCGGTAAACGTGGTTCGAGCGAGGTGAATGCGGCGGCGCTGCTTTCAGGTGCGAGGTACGGCGCGCGGCATACGTGCCAGCTCAACGTTTTACAAACGTTGTTCTAGCCTCCATGGCTACAGTGTAATACCGTGGCGTCGAATACGAAGGCTTCTGTAATTGTTTGGCGCCGCCAAACGATTGTTAGCTCTGAAGTGGCATCGGAGCAAGAATTCCTCCGTGTACTCATTTACAAAACATTTACAATCGGTTCGTGGTAAGCAGCCCGAAATATTCCGTTCATACCTCATCAGCCGCCAACATAAGTTACTGTATGTGTATCACAATTCGGGAATAATCGTTTATCCTCCCTTTTTATGAAATGTGGCATGACCCAAGGTGTAAGTTTGCTCGTCATTTTTGAACGTATATTAACAATATAGTCAGTATTGATGCAAGCTCAAAATTTATTGTCTGTGCACAGGCCCTCGCGTCAAATTGTGATCACGTCTTTCGAAAACTTTCATTCTGGTCACATTCTAACTACCTTAAAACAATTGCTGCAAAAACCATCGCACTCTTTTTTCATGCCAAAAATAGGTCGGTTGACTTATACCGGAGAGAAGTTGTTGACATTCTTGGCGTTACATGTAAGTCGAATCTCTTATGGGACACTCACATCGGCAGTTCATGAAAAAAAAATGAGAACGTTTTCAATGCGCACAGGAGCTATGTCGTAGTGTCGCACTATTCTTTCACTGCATGTGAAAATAAAACTTGTTTATGCCCCCTTCGCGTCACGTATTATTTGTATTTAGTCTGGTTGGCCCCTACGTAACGAAATGTTACAAGGCTATACTTATTGCAGCAGAAAGCCGTTCGCAAGGTCCCCACTCTTGATTACGTAATCTTGCACAGAATATTACCTCGAGCCGTACAGCATTACGAAAGTACATCACGTATGCGCACCTATGCGTCTTAATTCGCCCGCTATAAAACACATGCGTCACACATGCCAAATATTAATTTACAATACGTGAATAGATTGCGAAGGTATGTGACTGGTGCAAACATGATAATTATGAGATGCGTGTCATTTAACAACATGACTACATGCCACTCCCATGATGCGCTCCCAGCCGTTTCGCTAGCTTCACTTATACCATATTTTGTATTACGGGACGGGAATGGATGACGAAGTTATGATACTGGTGCAAATATGATAAACGTGAGATGTGTGTCATGTATAAACATGGCTACATGCTACGCTCATGATAAGCTCGCGGCCGTTTCGATAGCTTCACATGTACCAAACTCGCATTTACGCGACGCGAACGAACGACATAGGTAAATGACACATACAAACATGATAATCGCGACATGCGTGCCATGTAACAACATGACTACATGCCACACTCATGATGCGCTCGTGGCCGTTTCGCTAGGTTGTTCATGTCAAATTTAGTATTACGTGACCTCAATGCATGACGAAGGTATGTGACTAGTGCAAACATGATAATCATGAGATGCGTGTCATGTGAGAACATGACTACATGCCACAGTCAGGGCACCAATACATTTCGACCTTACGCGGTGCACGTGCTCAACTGCGTTCATTTCGACGGGTCATGCCGGCGTTGCTAAGCCAGGCTACAGTGTACTAGAAGGGGGCAGTGGGATGACACAGTACGCCGCGCCGCATCTCGGCTGATTCTCCGGTGGGCCGGTGGGTGACACTTGTTAGGAATTTGCTGTGTCGCGATGGTAGCGGTGGCGAAGAGCGGCGAGCAGTCGAGCGGACTTCGCTGATGCCTTAGCCCGCGGCGAACCAGGGAGGCAATCCGTTTTGAAAACTGCACAAAAGGGAGCGTTTACTGTAGCAGGTTGTCGTTTGTACAGAGCCGGCCAGCACGACAACGTCGGCTGGGGCAAAATCTTCTAACATAGGGCTGGCACGGCCTTAAATAACGTCTTTGGTTCATTCTCTCAGACCAGTTCTCGGGTTCGGAGGGGAGACGTAGCCATACCCGGAACTAGAAACGTTGGTTCGGCGGAGGAAGCGACGTTATCCCCGGAACTGCACGGTTCTTCTGCACGGAAGGCGGCGCTGGGAGGGGGGAGACACTTCGTCGGAACAGCGCTCGATCTCGTGAGACGTGCTCCCGAACGAGGAAAATGTCTGTGGCACAACACAGTATAGGCGGTGCTGTAGTCACATGGTACTAAAAATCTCATGAGCGAATACATTGGGAGCGTGCGCGCCATAGCCTGCAAAAGCGTGAATTTGCTCGTTTTCGCGCGTTTAGTGTGTTTCTGAGCCGTTATCGGTGGACGCGCCTCCTACGCGCCATGTTGCATGAGTGATTATGCAGGCACGCCGAAATTGCGTCGATACACTCGCACGCACGCACACACGCACGCACGCACATACACACACACACACACACACACACAAAATGTCAATCGGAATTTGCACTGATCCGTCTAGCTTCTCACTCAACCAGTGATTTGAGCTGCGTTACATCATAATAAGTGCCTACTGGCGAACTCAAAAAGAGTAGAAGTATCAAAATCAGGATTAAATCATACGCTCGTTTTATCGGCTACCTCTACGATATCCTGAGCACACTGTTCTTCATATAAGCCTACATGCGCTCGATTGTTTCACGATAAACTCCAGTATAAGTAACGTTGTCACAACATTTAGATCGCTGACGACTCTGTTTTATCTTGCCTATTTTGAGGAAGATGACAATAATTACTTTCTGATAGACTTAGTTATTACTTAGTATACAACACAAGTATTATTGTGTGGGATCTGCCAATTTTTTACAACCAAATCGCTATAAAGCGCTGCACTCAAACACCATATTGTAGTCCTCATATTGGGAGGATGCCAAGCGCACTTCACGATGTGGTTGAAGCAGAAAGCGGCACCCACTTTAGAATTATTCTGGTGAATGGAGGGTAACGACGACAATAAAGAGCACTCTAGAAAGTTGCATTCGCCGATCTTATTGCAATGCATTAGCAGCCGAAGCAAGACCAAATGCTTTCGTGCGTCGTTTTAGGCATACGAAAAAGACAGTTACACTCGCGCTTGACATGAGCGGATAAACCACACTTTGTGAACGTGCATGACCTACGCGCACATCAAAACACGGTGTGGCTAATAGATGACGCACGGAGCAATCCACACTTCGCCGCTTCGACCAGTTGCCGCCAGGTGGCAAATTCGCTGGATCTCGCGGTCAATAGTCTTCATTTTATTTATCTTACACATTTTTATTTAATTTCGTAATAACTATAAAGGCCTCCTCAGCAAAGCCTATAAGCCCCAAAACGAATGTTTCGCCATCGCTTGTCCTTATAAGAGATAAAGATGCGAATTACCGGTTCCTGTAAGGGTCACTTTTCTTCTTCATAGAAAGATTGTGCTACTATTAGTGAACGGTTAATCATGCGTGGTACAAACGGCAGGTGCGTTAATGATCGCTCAGAAAAGCAAATCAGTCACGAGTTTCCCGATCACGCCTAACGTCAAGTGACCCTTTTGATTTTTCTCACCATTGCGCATGTCTCCTATACGTGCCTTTGTTTTTCCAGATGAGAGACAGCGCTCCTACTGTGCTCCTCTTCCTACTTGTCTTTTATCTCCGCATGAACAGTGCAAAATATTTCACCTATGCCAACTTTCCGTTTTAATGTGCGCATTTATTCAGGTGAAAAGAAGTCTCTAGACGTCGCCTTGAACAAAAAGTGGACGTCAAGCGGGCGTGTTGTATTTGACCACGACGTTGTTTCGCTCGTGGATCCATTTGGTTACGATCCACTTGGAGCCCCACAAAACAGGGCAACCGACGTGCGTCGTGAGCGTATCCGCCCGCCTTTTCTGGTGCCAGAAGGACATCTGCTCGGGGAACTCGCTCCCATCGTATGGTTCTACGTCGTACCAAAAGAGGGCATCGCCGACCGTGGTTTGACCGCGATGCCCAGATTGACAAATGCCGTGGCTCCTCCTGCGGCTACGTTGGACAGGTACACGAGCATGGTGGCCAGTTCGATTGCCGTCCGCGATGTCCACATGGTCGGCCACCTTCTCGAAGTTGTGGGCGTCCATGTGGGGCGTGTAGTGGCCGCCGAGACCGTAGTTGGCCACCTGGTAAGCCTCCGCGGATTCCAGCGACAAACCAGTCGTAATAGATAGCGCCGAGACAGCCGCTGCAGCCTCTCGCTGTCCGAGTCCCAGAGCCAAGATACCTGAAAATGTAATGTGGGAATGTAAGTTTTGTAAAAAAATTCTGTTACATACTTGTTTTACATGTCCCTACTAAATACAATGTCGTTCACTAATTACAATTTCCGTCAGATATACAGCAGGAATGTGTGATTGCAACATGCTTTTTCGTTAACTTTACTGGTAGTTTGTTTGAGTATCT
>WOVY01001558.1:0-126639 GCA_013436015.1 Rhipicephalus annulatus
TACTTGAAGTGCACTATTACCTGTCTCGAAGCGCTTGCTCTTTTCCAAGGTTGTTGTACATTACTTTCGTTTTTCTGAAGATTCATTCAGAGACCCACCTTTCTGCCTCTCCTTGTCTAACTCTGTAATCATGACTTGCCATTATCCCCTGAGAGCTACGCCAATGCAATGTCATCGGCGACGCGCAGTCACTAAGGCTCCATTAACTCTTATCCCTAACTGTTCCCATTCTAGGCTTCTGAAAAACTCCTGTAAGCATGCGGTAAATAGCATGGGGAGATTGTGTCCCCTGCTTTACAACTTTCTTGATTGGTATTCTGTTGCTTTCTTTATGAAGCATTAGGTAGCAGTTGATCCCTGTAGATTTCTTCAGGATGTTTATATATACTTCATTGACGCCCTGATTCCGCAGTGTCTGCATTACGGCTGATTTTTTACTGAATCAAACGCCTTCTCTAATCTATGAAGGCTATGTATACTGGTTGGTTATATTCTGAGCAATTCTCTATTACCTGATGATAGTATGAATGTGGTTGATTATTGAGCAGCCTGTTCGAAATCCTGCTTGTTCCCTTGGTTGATTGAATTCTAATGTTTTCTTTACTCTGTTAGCAATTACCTTTGTAAATAGCTTGTATACTACAGAGAGCAGGCTAATCGGGCTTTATATCTTCAAGACCTTGTTATCTCTTTTTTATGTATTAAGATGATGTTAGCATTCTTCCAAGACTCTGGTACTCTTCCCGTCAGGAGACACTTGGTAAACAGGTGGCTAATTTTTCAAACACAATCTGTCCTCCATCTTTCAGCAGATCTGATGTTACCTGATCCTCACCAGCGGCTTTGCCACTCTGCATGCTCTCCTAAGCTTTTCTGACTTCTTCTATCATTACTGGTGGGGTGTCATCTGGGTTACTGCTAGTTCCTATAGTATTAAAGTCGTGATTGTCCCAGCTATTGTACAGGTCTCTGTAACTACTCCTCCGCTATTTTAACTATCCTATTCATGTTGGTAGTTATTTCGCCTTCTTTGTCCCTTAGTGCATACATCCGATTTTTGCCTATCCTAAGTTTCCTCTTCATTGATTTGACGCGTCCTCCGTTTTTCAGAGCGTGTTCAATTCTCTTCATGTTATACCTTCTTACATCAGATACCTTACGCCTATTAATCAACTTCGAAAGCTCTGCCAGTTCTATTTTTCCTGTTGTACTTGAGACATTCATGATTTGACGCTTCTTAATGAGATTCTTGGTTTCCTCGGAAAGCTTGCCATTGTCCTGTCTAACTACCCTGCATCCAACTTCCACTGCACACTCCGTACTGATACTCGTCAGATTATCATTCATTATATCTATGCTAAGGTTGGTTTCCTCATTAAGAGCCGAGTACCTCTTTTAAGCGAGACTCTGAATTCCTGTACTTTGCCTCTCAGAGCTAGCTGATTGATTGGCTTCTTGCATATCAGTTTCTGTCATTCCTTTCTCAAGTCTAGGCGCATTCGAAACCGTACCATTCTATGGTCACTGCATCTTACCTTGCCAACTACTTCCACATCCTGCACGACTCCTGGGTGTGCAGTCATTATAAAGTCTATTTCGTTCTTAATTACGCCATTAGGGCTCCTCCATGTCCACTTGCGGTTTTCTCGTTTTCGGTAGAAGGTATTCAAAATACGCAGATTATTGCGTTCTGCGAATTCTACTAGTAGCTCTCCTCTGGCGTTTCTAGTGCCGATGCCATAATCTCCTACTGCCTGATCTCCCGCCTGCTTCTTCCCTACCTTTACAATAAAGTCTCCCATCAGTATTGTATACCGTGATTTTACCTTACTCACTGCCGATCGCACATCCTCATAGAAGCTTTCAACTGAAGCGTCATCATGGCTGGATGTAGGTGCGTAAGCCTGTTCCACCTTCATCTTGTATCTCTTATTCAGTTTAATTGCGATACCTACTACCCTTGCATTAATGCTATAGTATTCCTCTATGTTGCCAACTATGTTTCTGTGAATTAGGAACCCCACTCTCAGTTTTCTTCTGTCAGTGACGCCCATATAGCAAAGGACGTGCCCATTTCGTAGCACTGTATAGGCCTCATCTGTCCTCCTAAGCTCACTGAGCCCTATTATATCCATTTAACACCATCTAGCTCCTCGAATAGTACAGCTAGACTTCCCTCTCTAGATAAGTTTCTAGCGTAAAACGTGGCCAAGTTCAGGTTTCAATGGCGGCCTGTCCGGATCCAGAGATTCTTCGCACCCTGTGGTGCGTTGCAGATCTGACTGCCACCGTGGTCAGTTGCTTCGCAGCTGCTGGGGACTGAGGGCCGTGAGTTATTTGACGTATGCATGTGGGAGGTAGTGGCCAGATACTCCACCAGGGTGGCCAATCCTCCTCTGGTGAGGGAGTGCGTTCCCGACGGTGGTTACCGGTGAGGCCACACCACAGGCCTTGTAATGCAGTTCCATCACCACGCGGATTTTTTTTTATCCGGTTGAGAACTGCGCGGCACCAGGATTTGAACCACGGACCTATTGCATGCGAGGCGGATGCTCTAACCACTACGCCCCATTCCAGCGACGTCATCCCGCCAAAACAGGTTAATCTCTACGTAATTAGACTGCTTCGAAATTACCAAGGCCGTGATGTTGGAATCATGACTCACATCTTTGAATCATGTCTTACATTCAGGATGCATGCTACCAATATACAATAAAACGTTGATACGTTTCTGAAAAAAAAATGCGCACAATAAATGCAGGTTCTGAGATTACTTATGATCTAACTTGGTTTAATTTATTTTCAAGATTGCGAGCGTAGCAGCCGCGAAATCATTGCCCCTTTCACAGAGGTCTAGTGGCTAAGGAACTCACAAAGCCAGCTTAGCCGGTGATGTGTGATGAACATAACCAGGTAATAAGTTGTTTTTAAACTCATTTATTGATCAGCTCTTCATTCCACCTGATTCCTTCCTTCAGCAAAAATACAAGGGGCCCTACTGCGGTGGTCTAGTGGCTAAGGTACTTGGCTGCTGACCCACAGGTCGTGCGATTGCATCCCCGCTTCAGGAGCTGCATTTCTGATATAGGCGGAAATGTTGTAGGCCCGTGTCCTCAGATTTGGTTGCACGTTAAAGAACCAAAGGTGGTAAAATTTCCAGATTCCTCCACTACGGCGTCTTTCATAATCATATCCTGGTTTTGGGATGTTGAACCACACATATCAATCAGCTGGGAAATCGTATTATAAGCGTGAATGTATCAGTGAGGTTCTACTGTATAGGTCCACACAACTCCACGAGCTTACGTATTGAACGGAAAATTATGGTTGTCAACTGTCTCTAGATTCAAATTTGAATTAAGGAACTGTACGCGTCCAGACTGAGTTTAATTGGCAGCTGACACACTAGGTAAATTGACTGACGTCATTGCAAACATGAGAGTAATAAGTATGGCTGTACTTCGACTCTGCAACACGTACCTATCTACAGAAAGCTCCTAGTGGGTATGCACCACAGAAATGGGGCAAACATTACCACTCACTACAGGTGCATAAAAAATTAGGACAGAAAAAGGTGACTGAAAAAACTAAAGAGCAAAATGAATCAAGAGATACACAAATACATAACCGACATGTTGCACTTCTAGGCACATAAACTGAGGCGGAACTGCTTTAAAAAAGCATAAGCTAAAATTTGAAAAATCCTAATAGATGTAAAAATATAACAACTAAGCAAACCAAATCTTTGTGTGACACAGCTTGGCTGGTCACTCACCTTCGCAGAGTGGAATAGCCTCCAGCTTTTTCTAGAATCACTCAGCACCTCCCCCCGCAAAAACATGCACATATAGCTTGATATAATCATTATAGCCTGCTTGGAAGAATATGCTGATTTCATTTACCCAAAAAGCCTCAACAACTGCCAACGACAGGTGATAAGTGTACAGGATTGCAAACTAGTTCCTTCAGCTACTTTGTACTAATTGAGAAATATCTAATACAGACAAGAATGATGAATTATCATCGTATTCATGTAATTCATTGATAAAATATTTGAGCTGATTGAAGACAGTATCCTTCCTTGGAGACAAGGCGTACGTTTTTCAGTTTCTGTGCACTATTGGGAAGGAACACACATCCACCACTGAGCTAACAATGAGAAGCATTTTGTTGTTTAAAGTTTTCTTGACCTGACATGTGCTTGAAATATTTTGCTACACACTTGATGATGAGAGATGCATGTTTAACAAGAAAGACATGGGCATTTAAACAGGATTTAAAAATATTGTTTAAATGTTTTTCAAATGCTTGATTCAAGCAGATAACCATCGCATATTATATCAGTTGTCATGGTGTTCAAGTAATGTAGCAGGACTGCCTGCAATGTTGACAAAATTATTGGTACTGTATTAGCAGCTGCTGTAGAACTTCTGACAATTTATTGCAATACTTACACTGTTTTACACTTGGTCTACAATAACTTATTATACGCATTCATAGATTGATTGATATGTGGGGTTTTAACGTCCTAAAACCAACATATGATTATGAGAGATGCCGTAGTAGAGGGCTCTGGAAATTTCGACCACCTGGGGTTCCTTAACGTGCACCTAAATCTAAGCACACGGGCCTACAACATTTCTGCCTCCATCGGGAATGCAGCCGTCGCAGCTGGGATTCGATCCCGCGACCTGCGGGTCGGCAGTCGAGTACCTAGCCACTATATGACCGCGGCAGGGCCACGCAATTGTAGACAATCGATCATAATTCGTACCTCAAATAAAGGGGGGGGGGGGGGGCTACATGCACAAAAAATCTCTTGTATGCAAGCTCCTCTTCAGGGCACGTGCACGCAACTGCGCAAATTGGAAACTGAGCTGTACACTCCTAAATATTTTACGGTTTCCTTTTCACGAACACACTTCACAACACTGGACAGAATCGCTCAAATGTGACATAGTTCACAGAACTTCACCACAGCGCTGCACACCACAGCACTCGTACGGCGTTGGGCATTACGAACGACAACAATGACGGGCAATAAAACTTGCCCATCCTTAGCGTAGCAGAAGCTAAAGCTCGCAAGCGTTCAAAATATATGCATACTATTCGCTGCGACGAACGGCACACACAGAGCACAACCGACGCTAACACTAGTTGCTATGATTACAAACTTTTCACTTCGGCGCGCACCAAACGCATATCCTGCTTTAGAAAGGTGAATGATTACATCACAGAAACCTTTGAAGTTCTTTGCGATTACACTTGAAAGATGGATGGTATATCTAGGCAAGACACGAAACGACGACACTTGCATCCGCAAACACACTTTCGCTCGTTTCTTCGTTTCCGCTGTCGATCGCACGTGCTGACGGGGCAGTGAACACTGTCTGGCTACCGATATCTCCCCGGGAGTCTCACAGCATTTACGATGGTCACAACGATAAAATCAGCTGTTCTTGTTCTTTTTCCATGTCGCTGCAGCGCCCGCTTCAGCAAGCGCCATGTTTGCCAAGCGAGCCGTTGGTAAGCCCTACCGACAGGGCGGCCGTCCAGGCAGTTTTTTGCAGTAGCCCATGTGAGTCGGCTTGCGGCTTGAAAAACTTGAGAGCCGCTCTGCCTGACGTCCCAGAGACAGCCGCTCTAGCCCATTGGTGCGGTGCGGGGTGTGCGGAACGGGTGTGCAGCTAGCGCGTGTAAGGGCCCTTACGCCGGCCCACGTAGCACGTTATTGCACTTGCGTACAGACGCCCCATATCTCGTCGCCTGTTGCTGGCCAGATCAGGCGCACCTATCGCGACGACGAAACGCCATGTATGTCACCGCCGTCTCGCCTAGCTCCTTCTTCTCGAAGGCCACCGTCTACACGACGTCGTTCCCCGTCCACCATGCGGGCAAGTTCAGCAGTTCACGAACGGGAAAACTAGTCGTCGCAGTCTCCGAGGCAAGGGCTGCGACGCCATCGCATTGTGAAAGCCCTCAGAGTCGCCCATCTAATTCCATTGACGTGATTGTGGACGGTGTTCGTGCATCTGCTCTTATTGACACTGGAGCTGCAGTATCCGTTATGAACGAAAACTTTTGCCGCTTGCTTCTAAAAGTAACGACGTCAAATTTGGGTTGTCCTTTCGTACTGCCGGTTCGCATCGTATCAATCCTACAGGAGGGTGCACAGCTCTCAATGTCATTCAGGACGTTCTGTATGTGGGCCAATTCATCATTATTCCTGCATACTCACATAACGTCATCCTGGGATGGGATTTTCTCTCCCGCAACGACGCCGTCATCTATTGTGCCGCCGCCGAAATTGAACTCTCACCCTTCTCGCATTTGAAGCCGGAAGACAGTCCCTCCAAACTGTGCAATAATCTCGTGAAAGACGATACCATAGTGCCTCCAAGCTCTACGATGGGTGTGTGTGTCTACTGCGCTGGACTCTCCGACACAATTGCACTCGTTTTGCCATCCGACCGTGCTTGCCGAAGGAAAGGGTCGCTAGTACCTTTCGCGACCGTGCAAATAACCCAGGGGAACGCCGCTATTTTTGTGACCCAACCCATCCTCGTGAACTGTTACCTTGGTTCGAGGGAATGTCTCGGCAGAGTGGAACCAGTGGATGACGCAAAAGTTCTGGACGTACCCGATGACTCGCGTTGTCCCGATTCGCGTACCATCAGTGCTGTTTCCACTCCTGATTCATCATCTCCTGATGTGTTGTGGCCCCTACATTGATGACAACTTTACGTCGGTACAGCGCTCCCAGCTTCTGGGACCTGTTGCGAGAATATCGTTCTTCTTTCGATGTCGGGCGATGTTCTCTGGGTCTCGCGTCCGCTGTTACGCATCGTATCGACAGTGGTGCCTATCCACCATTACGGCAACGTCCATACCGCATGTCCCCTGCTGAACGTCGAAAATTAACGAGCAGGTTATGATTTGCTCAGACGCGACGTTATTCGTCCCTCGGACAGTCCATGGGCATCTTCTGTTGTTCTTATTGAGAAGAAAGATGGTTCTGTGCGGTTCTGTGTGGACTACAGACGGCTCAATAAGATCACTCGCAAGAATTTTTACCCACTGCCACGCATCGATGACGCAATTCGCGCACTCTGGGGTATTCGAAACCTACCATCGCATTCGACAACGCTACTTTTTGCGCTGGATGTACCGCTACGTGCAGCAGTTTGTTCGCTCCTGCCTCGCTTGCCAACGCGTCAAAGCGTCAGCACACATGTCGCCAGCCAGTATGTAACAGTTACCTTGCCCTGAGCGTCCGTTTGGGCGCATAGGTATCGATTTGTATGGACCCTTCCTCTGACGTCGGCTGGTAACCGCTGGGCCATCGTCGCCGTAGATCGATTAACGCGATACGCCTAAACCGCCACTATCGCTGTGGCTACTGCGCGTGATGTTACGTCCTTCCTACTGCATCGATTCATACTGCGCCACGGTCCACCTCAGGAGCTTCTCAGCGATCGAGGCCGTGTCTTCTTGTCAGAAGTCGTCGAAAACCATTCTCACGGAGTGCCATACTGTCCACCACAAAACTACTGCTTAACACCCGCAGACAAGTGGTCTCAACGAACGCTTTAACCGCACCCTCAGTGACATGGTTTCGATGTACGTTGCCGCCAACCACACGAATTGGGATACTATACTGCCCTTCGTCACATACGCCTACAGCACCGCCCCTCAGAGCACAACCGGGTTTCCACCTTTCTTATTACTGTACGGAAGGCACCCGTCACACACCATCGACACGATACTCCCGTACACAACGAATCTATCTGACTCTATCTGACTGTGCACTTAGTCCTGAGACAGCCAGGCTTGCTGAAGAGTGTCGAGAGCTTTCCAAAATTTTACGATGCATGAGCAAGAGAGGCAGAAGAGTATTCGTGATGACTCCGCCACTTCTGAGCCTACGTTCCTTCCTGGTTCTCTTGTATGGCTCTCAATCCCAACCTCTGTAGCTGGCGTTTCTTCCAAACTACTCCCGAAATACGAAGTCCCCTAGTGTGTCATCGAGTGCACATCTCCGGGTAAACTATCTGATCCAACCAAATGAACAATCTTCGGACATGCGCTGTCGCGGGCGCGACATAGTCAACGTGAAGCGCCTGAATGCTTACTATGACCCGCTCATAGTGACAAGCTGTTAGGTCGCCAGACGGCTCTCTCTTCGATCCCGGGGTCATTGTAGAGAAGTTTTAGAACACTGAAATTGGTCGAACTCTCATGTTCCTTCTAATGGGTCTACCCAAAAAGGATGCCGCTCGCGCTGAGAGCCCGTGCTTGGCCGTTACTGTTGCCGTTGTGTATGCTCGCTGTGTGCTGGCTAAGAAACGCCTTAACAATCTTTAATTTCTTTATATCTGGTCTTGATAGCAAAAAGTCGTACGTCACCTCCTCTACAACCAACACTTCGCTGTCAATTTTCTGACCCTGAAACTTGATGTTACAAAGGTACACTTATCATGCAACGCTACTTTTCCATCATAACCTTGTACCCGTAAAACTCTTCAACTATGCACGTGACTTGCATCCACCATCTTGGCATTTATAAAAATAGACACAGATGCACCACTGTCTGTGAGAGCCATCATCGGCTTATTTCCTTCTTTGACGGAAATTTGAAGTAGGCTAGACGAACTTGAATAAACAGTCTCATTTGGAGTCATTGAATGGGATTGATCACCCTCATTTATTAGTTTTTTTTCTGTTGAATCCTCCTGAGCTTCCGTGTCATATTCACTCCACCTCTTGGAGCACGCCAGGTCAAATTAGCTGTGCTACTTGCGAGGTGGCTCGGTTCTCGCTGATTGCGGCTTGACCGACCCGCTTTACTCCGACTGAAACAGCTGCTTGAATTAGGGGTTATTCTTGTTTCCGCAGTCGATAGTATGTTCTGAAACACTCCAGGAGGTCACCTAGAGTTTTTGGTGACCGTATTTTCACTTCTTTCAAGGCTTAAGTGTGCAATATATGCATTATTAAGGCTACTACGGCCGCATATGAAAGCAAGGCTCAGATAGCTTTAAACGACGGCGTTTCTCGAAGAAGTACTCAACAAGGGAGCTTTGCTTGGACTTGAAATTATGTGCTGTACTCCATCAATGTACTGCACTGCTTCCGAATTCGGTCAAAAGTTTCTTCTCCCACTGACTCCAAGAGTCGCCACTGTCTTTCTAAACGCATATTTTACACCACTTGAGCGCAACACCTCTCAAATAAACACGCATGCTAGTGATTTTATTCTCATCAGAGAGCCACCTGTTTTTTTCAGCGGCATATTCGTAAACCTGAAGCCAATTGTCTGGACTTGAAGAATTACCGTCGAAGGAATCAGGCATACGAGTTTAGGCACCGGTTTCTGAGCATTGAGAGAGCTTACAAGGGATGCCATTATTTGGTTCTGCTGCACAATCTGTTCATATTGCAGCTGAAGTGTTTTCAAAACGAGGCTCACCTCTTCTGTCGAAGAGCGTGATCATGAGTCTCTTCAACGCGCTGGTTCAAGAACTAGGTTGTAAACGGTCGCCACACGCAAGTTCACTTTTACAGCACCGTTTCGTCGTAGTTCAGTAGTGTCCATGGCTGCATTTCCCACAACCAGGTTCACGAGTTTTTCCGAGCGGAGCTCACGAGGTAGGTCCACCGCTGCTTCATCTTGAACTCTGTACTTCGAAAAGATGATCTTGTCCACGGAGTTCTCGTCAACGAAGAACGTCACCCACATGTTGGCTTCGATGGCCGGCTGCACCAAAATTATGTAGTGTTTCTACTTAAAGAACGGAACAGCATTATAGCCTGAGTATCGAAATGGCGTTCATCTTAATCTGCTTTATCTTCAACTTCATCCTTCTCTTCTTTCCAACCCCGCCTCCCGTGCTTCTTCTTCTCCTGTCCCAAGGCTCATACCGCTTCAATACCGTCAAAGAGAAGCTGGAAAACGTTAAATCTATAGCCGATTGACCGCACTGCCACAGGGCAACCTCATCTTGCTGGGTTAGATACCAATCGGGATGCACCAATTACGTACAATGAAATCACAAAGCACTTTTACTTGGAACGCCGCATTTTTCCACCCCCACATCCGAAACTTAACCGACCGGAGGCATTAACCCTACGCCTATTACAGACACACACGTACCCAAACCTTGCCACGCTTCACGTTTATTATCCCGATGCATACCCCAGCGACACATGCCCATCATGTGGACACACAGCGACACTCGCACACATGCTCTGGGAGTGTGGAACAACTCCTCCCGACTCTACTTCAAGCAAGTTGGAGAGGTCCCTCAGGAGCTCACTTCTCGCCGACCAGCAATGGGCCGTCCAGCAGGCCCACGAAGCGGCCTCCAGGTACTCCCTGTCGGTCCCTACGTGGGAGACGCCTGCTACGCGCTAAGCGCGTTCTGCAGGACTGAAATAAAGTTTTTTCATTCATTCATTCATTGAGAATCACCCCTAACAATTGTAGAATCTGAACTCAAGCAGGAAAAGTTTTATAAAGCATAAATTCCCACAAACGTCTTACACATATGTCCTATCTGAAGCCCTAAGACACATGGTGGAAATTGAATTTACCAGACAGTTATATATTCTTTCTGCATGAGGCTAACACGATATCAAGACATCTCGTGTCTGCCGGAAAGTATACACCTGTCGGAAAGTATACTTTTGCAAAAAAAGGAGAACTGTCTGGTAGTGTTATGTATAACACCAGAATTTCACCATGACTATCAATATAATATTTTGGCTCTGTGACTTTGTTGATATCAAGAAAGCGAGACCGCTACCCCTACTGGGCTGATCCAACCGAAACAATCGATAAATTTTAGGTGAAATTTTCGACCACTTGCAAGCTGTTTCCTGAATAGCAAATATGTCTGGAGAAATGTGTGAAGAAATATATGCTAAATTTGTATTCACCCACCGTGGTAGTGTAGCGGCTAAGGTACTTGGCTGCTGACCCACAGGTCGTGGGATTGCATCCCGGCTTCGGGGGCTGCATTTCTGATGGAGGCGGTAATGTTGTAGACCCGTGTCCTCAGATTTGGGTGCACGTTAAAGAACCCAGATGGTCGAAATTCTCGGAGCCCTTCATTATGGCGTCTCTCATAATCATGTAGTGGTTTTGGGATGTCAAATCCCACATATCAATAAATCAAATCTGTAGATGTGAAAAATTTTTACTGAACTAATTTTGAGGCTAGAACAGCAGTAGAAACTGCCCGATGTAGAATATCTTTTTTTGTGAAATAATTTTTGGACGGGCTCTCAAGCCCTATTTTGACTGGTAATTTTTAGATTTTGAGTTTTGAGGGGACTTTTTTGGAGGGAGATCTGTTACGCCTCAGAGCTTTTTGAGATTCTGTGACCATATCTGTAAAGTCTCCTGAATAATCTGTTACGGCTTCTGACTCAGTTTGAAGTATTTTGATAGAAGTTCCAGGTTTTGGAGAGGCAGATGTACGATTAACTGACAGATAATCCTTCTGTGTACTTTTTGAAATCAACAAATCCTGAGACTCCTGATTTTGCACAAAGTCTGTACCACGGATTTGACTCTGCTGTTGTGCTAATATATTAGCCATGGCTTCAAAAAAGAGTGGATGTCACGCGTTCCATTTTCTTCTCAGTAGTCTATTCAATGGCCTCCCTTATCGTCTTTGCGAGTTATGCATGCATGGCAGCTGTGTGCCGAGATATTATGCCTGCATAACCTTTCGATATTTCTGTGACAGCCTTCCTTCTAGAGCAGTTCCATAATTTCTAGGACACCCAATTCTCTCTCTCTTGCGACGCATTCAACAGAGTCTGCAGAGTGCGCTTCATTACACAAACGTCACTCCTGTTCTTCAGAGTTACAATCACGGCATGACTATTTCCACACAGACAACATCTAGCCATTGATTTGCAACTAGCCATTGAATGCGTTGCTGCTCAAGCCAGTGACTCCGACAACCTGCGTGAAACGATCCGAGCGATCGTGCGGGGAGAGCTGCGCAAACTGTTGCCTTCGGCGCAGCCTCAAGTGGATTCGATCGCGGACATTGTGCGAGAAGAAGTCCGGCAATCGCTTCAAGTTCCCCACGCACCGCTGCCCGAGCCGGAAGCTATGAGCTACGCCGCTGCACTGCGCCACAACGCTCCTCCCCGTCCACGCCAAAACGCCGCCCCATCGCACTTCCGTCGACAGACGCCACCGCCGCCACCACCCACACCAACGTCATACCGTTCGCCAGCGGCCCAGCGCAGTGCACCGAGGAAGACTGACGTCTGGCGCACCCCTGACTATCGCCCGCTCTGCTACCACTGCGGCGAGGCCGGGCACACTTACCGCCGTTGCCAGTACCGACAGATGGACTGCGTGGCTTCGCCGTCGATGCACCACGTCCGCAGCCAGGGAAACGGCCACGTGACATCGCCGACTACCTGACAGGAACCCAATGGACACCCCGAAGTCCTTCCCGTTCGCCGTCGCCCAGCCGCCGCATGTCACCGCACCCCGGCAGTACTCCGGCCCAACGCGGGGCCGGTCTCCTAGTCCATATCCGGGAAACTAAGGGCAGCAACCGATGGAGGTGCGGTTGCTGTGCGACGAACTACCAAAGATCCTCCGACGACGACGACGCCGCGACGGAGCTTTCCGAACACTGACGGCGAAAGCTCACTTACCGGAGGTGGCCTGACGACGCAACATGGAAGCAGCGGATCAAGCCGACGCCGCCGTGACCCGACGCCACGCCCTAACTGTAATGCGAGACGGCGAACTAGCGACCTTGACGTTCTTATCGACGGCCACAGTGTGACCGCTCTCGTCGATACTGGAGCCGACTATTCTGTCATCAGTGGGTCGTTCGCCGCGAAGTTAAAGAAAGTTAGGACAGCTTGGAAAGGCCCTAAAATCCGCACAGCCGGAGGTGATCTCGTAACGCCTGCAGGAATCTGCAAAGCGAGAGTCACCATTAACGGCCATATTTATCCTACAGACTTCGTAGTCTTACAGCGTTGCTCGAGAGATGTCATCCTTGGCATGAACTTCTTATGCCTCCATGCTGCTGTCATCAACCTAAAAACAAAGTCGATAACGTTATCCACAGAAGAAGCACTACCGCCGCGCACGCCGTCAGGACACCATGCCTTGAATGTGCTGGAAGAACAAGTCACCATTCCGCCTCGCTCAAGCGTCATTATTTAAGTCGGCGCTCCTAAATCACCTGACTTGGAAGGCGTCGTTGAAGGCAGTCAGCATCTGTTGGTCACCCGAAATATTTGCGTCGCAAGAGGAATTGCAGAGCTGCGGGGAGGCAAAGCAACGGTTATAGTCACGAATTTCAGCAATGAGTACAAACATGTGAACAAAGGAACAACGGTCGCATACATCGAAGAAATTGTCGAAGCCACCAGTGCTTTCACCCTCGCCGATTCCGCGGAACCTGCTCAGAGGAACCAAGCCCCTCCCATAACTTTCGACGTCAATCCTAGACTTCCGAACGATAAGCAAGAACAGCTCAAGGCCCTGCTCCTGCAATACGAAGAATGCTTTTCGTCGTCATCGAAAATTCGGCGGACCCCAATCACGAAACATCGCATCATAACCGAAGAAAATGCCAGACCACTCCGTCAGAGTCCGTACAGGGTTTCGACGCGAGAACGTGAGGCCATGAAGAGACAAGTTGATGAAATGCTGCGGGATGACATTATCCGGCCGTCCAAGAGTCCATGGGCATCCCCCGTGGTGTTAGTGAAAAAAAAGGATGGGACCCTACGTTTCTGCGTCGATTATCGCCGCCTGAACAAAATCACAAGAAAGGACGTGCATCCTCTCCCACGAATAGACGACGCACTTGATCGGCTCCATAACGCCAAGTACTTTTCGTCAATGGACCTCAAGACTGGCTATTGGCAAATCGAAGTCGACGAAAGAGACCGAGAGAAGACGGCGTTTATAACACCGGACGGCCTCTTCGAATTTAAGGTGATGCCCTTCGGCCTTTGCTCAGCGCCTGCAACTTTTAAACGCATTATGGATACAGTACTGGCAGGATTGAAGTGGCAGACTTGCCTTGTGTACTTGGACGACGTCGTCGTGTTTTCCTCGAGTTTTGACGAGCATCTTCGGCGCCTTCAAGCTGTACTTCAAGCCATCAAGACTTCCGGACTCACACTGAAGCCAGAAAAGTGCAGATTTGCGTATGAGGAGCTCTTGTTTCTGGGGCACGTTATCAGCAAGTCTGGAGTTCGTCCCGATCCACGGAAAACAGCCGCCATCACCGACTTCCCGCCACCCACTGACAAGAAAGCCGTGCGCCGATTTCTGGGCCTGTGTGCCTATTATGGGCGGTTCGTTAAAAACTTCGCCCGCATTGCCGATCCTCTCACTAACTTTACCAAGGCCGACGTGGAGTTTAAGTGGGAAACGCCGCAGGAACACGCTTTCCAGGAGCTTAAACATCGCCTCCAGACGCCTCCCTTACTTGCCCATTTCGACGAATTTGCTGAGACAGAAATACATACTGACGCAAGCAGCGTAGGTCTTGGCGCCGTTCTTGTGCAGAGGGCTGACGGACTTGAAAGGGTTATTAGTTACGCCAGCCGATCGCTATCCAAAGCAGAAGCAAATTATTCCACAACAGAAAAGGAGTGCCTCGCCATCATCTGGGCTACGTCGAAATTTCGCCCCTACCTCTACGGCAGGCCCTTCAAAGTTGTGAGCGATCACCACGCATTGTGTTGGCTAGCCACCTTGAAGGACCCTTCAGGTCGCCTCGCACGATGGAGCCTGAGACTTCAAGAATATGACATTACTGTCATTTACAAGTCCGGCAAAAAACACTCCGACGCCGACTGTCTCTCTCGTGCGCCTGTCGACCAACCGCTACCCGGCGACCCGGATGACGACTACTTCTTAGGAACGATAACTACCGACGACTTCGCTGAACGACAGAGGGCCGACCCGGAACGTAAGGCCCTAATAGAATACCTCGAAGGCCGGACCGCCGAAGTCCCGAAGGTATTCAAGCGCGCACTTGCGTCGTTCTTTCTAGAAAACGGTCTTCTACAAAAGAAAAACTTTTCACCGCTTCGAGCTAAGTACCTCCTTGTGGTGCCTTCAGCTCTGCGACCAGAACTCCTGCAGGCCCTGCACGACGATCCGACGGCAGGGCACCTCGGTGTTTCTCGCACGCTCGCGAGGATACAAGAAAGGTACTACTGGCCACGTCTTACCACCGACGTCACTCGTTATGTGAGAACATGCCGGGACTGTAAGCGACGCAAGACACCACCGACAAGGCCAGCGGGACTTCTGCAGCCAATTGATCCACCTTGCCGACCTTTCCAGCAGATTGGTATGGACCTACTGGGGCCGTTCCCGACGTCGGCTTTCGGAAACAAGTGGATCGTGGTGGCTACCGACTACCTCACCCGCTACGCCGAAACAAAAGCCCTGCCAAAAGGCAGTGCATCCGAGGTAGCTAAGTTCTTCGTCGAAACTATCGCCCTACGTCACGGCGCCCCGGAGGTCCTTATCACCGACAGAGGAACGGCATTCACTGCCGACTTAACTCAAGCGATCTTGGCATACAGCCAAACAAACCACCGCCGGACGACAGCGTACCACCCACAGACCAACGGCCTCACCGAGCGGCTTAACAAGACGATCGCCGACATGCTGTCAATGTACGTCGATGTCGAACACAAGACGTAGGACGCCATTCTTCCGTATGTGACCTTCGCATACAACACGGCGGTGCAGGAGACGACGCAGATATCTCCATACAAATTGGTCTACGGAAGGAGCCCGGCAACGACGCTCGATGCCATGTTACCCAACGTCACCGTCGAAGAAAACCTCGACGTGAGCGAGTGCCTTCAACGCGCCGAAGAAGCCCGACAACTTGCGCGTCTCCGTATTAAGAATCAACAGACGACCGACAGCCACCGTTACAACCTTC
The DNA here is from genome assembly GCA_013436015.1 of Rhipicephalus annulatus. Lineage (NCBI taxonomy): Eukaryota > Metazoa > Arthropoda > Arachnida > Ixodida > Ixodidae > Rhipicephalus > Rhipicephalus annulatus. The sequence goes on from WOVY01001558.1 coordinate 15,969, forward strand.
GACGACGCTTCGTGGAATACCAGCCCGGTGAACGTGTTTGGGTGTGGACGCCGATACGCCGACGTGGACTAAGTGAAAAGCTTCTGCGACGGTACTTCGGACCGTACAGGGTGGTTCGACGCCTCGGCCCACTTGATTACGAGGTTGTCCCCGACGGCATCACGAACTCTCAACGACGCCGATCGCGACCTGATATTGTCCATGTCGCGCGCCTCAAGCCGTTTCATGCGCGTTAACAAACTGCACCAGTGTTTTTTTTGTATTATTGTTGTATCGGAATTTATTCATTGTACTTTCTTGCATTATTATTGTACTTTCATCTTTAGTTAAAGCATCGGGACGATGCCTTTTTTCAGAGGGGGGCAATGCCACGTTCCATTTCCCAAGTTTTTGTTATCGTCCCAAAACACCACACGATTCTTAGCGCAAACCGCGCCTGCAGTTTTCTAGAAGGTTCCGGACTGTAGTAGATCATTTCGATAAGATCACGCCCACTGTGCGAACGGTACAGATTGTTCTGGAAGCTACGCCACCGCCAGCGATAACGCTAGAACATTCGACGGCAAGAGTATAAATGCCGACACGCTTCGCCGCTTGTCAGTTGTTGATCGAAGGCCGACGCTCCGTTCGCCGCTATCAGTCCGAGACTGCTATCTGTGCCAGACTGCTGCTGTAATTGGACTTTCCGTTTACCGGGCACAGGTTCGCCCAAATAAACAATTAAATCCCAACACGAAGTCTCCTGTCTTCGGCCACGTCACGACCCCGTGACAATATAAACCGGTCGTGGATAACTGCAGTAATAAATAAAATAACCCCAAAGTAAGCTTTCATGAGATGCTTGCGATTCGGCATCGCACCCAGCTTTCATTTACTTCAAGAGGGCACCATGTTTGCCGCAAAGACATCGCACGTCAGCTTTTACGTGCCAGGCAGTCTGCAAGCGGGCCCCGCCACGCTGGTCTAGTGGCTAAGGTACTTGAATGCTGACCCGCAGGTGGCTGGATCGAATCTTGGTTGTGGCGGCTGCATTTTCGATGGAGGCGGAAATGATGTACGCCCGTGTGCTCAGAATTGGGTGCACGTTAAAGAGCCTGGGTGGTCAAAATGTCCGGAGCCTTACCCTACGGCGTCTCTCATAATCATATGGTGGTTTTGTGACGTTAAACCCCACCTAGAAGGCCTGCGATCGGGACCACGACTACCATCACGTGTTACTACAAATTTTCATGCCCTCCGCCCAGACGGTCGAAAGGCGGAACTGAGCACCCAGTGGACGCATCCTTAATTTGAAGTGGGGGCCAGGCATGCAAGTGCGATCGAGTGTTATTGTGTGATCTGCCTCTCATGGCGGAAAGGAATTCTGGGACAGGTACGTGCCCGGTGCTTCATGTCCTGGCTACAATAGGGAGAGTACCCCAGTGCTGTGCGAGACAAAAGGTGTCACAATAGAGGAGGGGAACAAAAATAATTTCTGGTCCCGTATCATGAATGCCGATCGAGGGTGTTGTCTGAGCTGCTCTTTGTGGAGCAGTCGGGTGGTAATCACGTTAGTATAGAGTCTGTTGTCTTCATTTACTTTGTGCTTAACGTTTCTCATCAAGCCGAAGATATTCGTTTCGACCGTTTATGCCTGATTAGCTATATATAAAAATGATCCTACTTCTCTGGTTTTGTAGTACTGGCAGTCCTCAGTATGCGTCTGAAGTTGCTCGGTTTATGCCGTCTCAAGAGATTAGGTACTGTAATCCCAGTGCCTAATAGCATCAACAACAGCTCTTTTTAATTTCCGAGAATTGGCCTGAAAATTTCACTCATACAAAAACTACCTGTGTACACTGTACGCCACAGCATTTTCACTATTAGATGGTTTTCTTGCATTCACATATATCTGAAAATTGTACAGTGTATGTTGGTGTTCCAGCACTTACGTACCTTTCACTTTGTTTGTGTGTAATTATGAATATGAGCCATTGAGGCATGGTGGAATAACATTAGGTCAAGTGGCTTGTTACGTGTGTTGTTTGCAGTGTGTTTACGTTGCACGTGTTCTGTAGTCTTCCTCATAAGCCGTTCACTTCAAGTAATACTTTTTAAAAGTAAATGTTTATGAAGACACTTTGAATTGGGTGAGTTGGCACTAATTAAATAGGCTTCAACGCGATTTAGTCGAAGACCATAGGAGACAACAATGGCCTGTGTTCTGTGTACTCTCATGGTTTTAGTCTATATCGCGCGGAAGCGTATATATTTGATTACACTTCTGTCAATATTGCTTATTTGGTTATATGTCATCTGTTTAATCCGCATTGCTATACGCACTAGTCAATGTACTGAATGTCAGGAAACTGTTTAAAAAAGTTCGCAGTTATCGCTGGGTCGCGCAAGGCCAGAGCTCACCGAAACCGCTTGCTCTCATCATTTCTTAAAGTATATAAGGGTTCATGCTGGCTGTCTTCATTTCTTAAAGCATATAAGGGGTAATGCTGGCTGCTTCAAGGTTATGACAGCGTCGTCATGGGCTCGGCGTCGTTTACGGCTGCGTTTACGGCTGCGTAATTGGGGGTCTTCACGTCATAGACGCCTCTTCTTCTCGAGATCTCTTAGTTTCAATTCGAGATTGGCTTGTATTGGCCGTTGTCTCTCCCGCATAGCAACGTGTCTCGCTTCGCGAAACGAGACGTTCTCCTCGTGAGTGTGTACGTTCTTATGGCGATTCATTGCAGCTGACACTGCATGATATTTTTTTCACATTGCTCAGGTGAAGTTTCAACACAGTTGTTGCCCGGCGCATACGTGGCACGACATGACGTAGCTCCAGTTGGTGCGCAGCGATGTTGGACTTGGCACGAGTGCAGAGTGTCCCGGTGTGGTCGGTGCGCCGCCTTCCCTCCGACGCACACGCGGCGCGACATGACGTCGCATCAACTGTGCGAGGCAAGCGGTTGCTAGACAGCGGTGAATCGAGGCTTTCTTCGAGATAGGACTCACTAAGGCTACATCAAACAGCTTAACTCTCAGTGTTCGTAAAACAAGCGGAAAACGATTAGGTTGTGTGTTACCAACAGAAAAGACGTAGTTGAGCCTATTGTTCAACTTACAATAAATACATTCTGTATTGTCCGTTCACTAGAATAACTTTGTATCGTTTATTGTGCAATTTTACATTGTTATCGCAATATTTTTGCGCCATATTCAAGGAAAACAGATGAACTGCAAAAATATATTTTTCTTCAATTTCGCAAGTATGTTCTTTTGTTGCCCACCCCACAGGGGCGCCTGCGCAAGTAGGCGTTTGGCGTGTAGCGAAACCACGGACCCGAGCTAACGGGGGAGTTTCGACAACCTCCCACGCCTAGCCGTGCGTGGCTTTGCCGTGTCCGGGGAAAAGGGGATCCTGGGGGTTGAGCCGACACCGGGTGACTAGACCATTAGGGCCCCCCGGCAGAGGCAACACACCCCTTTGGCCTCGGCTTCACGTAGAAGCACCCCTGGGCTGACCCACCCAGGGGAAATCGGCAGTCGCCTTTTCCCATCTCTCTCCTCTCTCATCTTCGTCTTTATCTCTTGTTTTTTATCTATCGCTTCATCTCCTATCTTCTGTTTACTTCCAAATTTCCTGGTGGCAAGAGTTAACCTTGTGTAGTTACCCAACCTTGGGTGGTTATATCTGGTTATAGCGGCGATGTATGACTGACGCCTTCAAGTGTTCTACCTTGTAGCATCCACCTGTTGGGCTTGGTGGTGGGTGGTCACCATCGCCGCCGAACATGAAATGCACCACATGACAAAATCTTTCTTCCTTTTCAATAATCGGTCCCTTAAAAGGAACCGCACCGATGAAAGCTCCAAACGAACCGGAAGCGATTGTGACCACTTCCCACGCTTTCTAGTCATACACTCTCTAGCAGATAATGTCTCTGTTGCAGGACTGTCAGATTTCCTGATAGCTAAAACCCTTGCTAACCTAATAGGCAAAAATTACGACGCAAAGAATCTGTCATCCAGTGATCTTCTTGTTGAAGTAAGCCAGAAACAGCATGCAAACACTCTCCTTAATCAGAAGCAGTTCGCCCACTTGGACGTGTCTATCAACCCCCATCGCAGTCGCAACACTGTTCAAGGCGTCATTTCACAACGTGATTTGATGCGAGAAACTGAAGCTTATCTCCTTGGAGGCTTTCGTGAGCAAGGCGTAGTCGCCATCCGTCGGATAATCATCAGGGGGAACAATGAAGAAGTGGTGACGCCTCATATAGTACTAACATTTAACCGCCCTATCCTGCCCGAATCCGTGAAAGCTGCGTTCCTTCACTGCAAAGTCCGCCCCTACATACCAGACCCTAGAAGGTGCTACAAATGCCAGGAACACGGATATGGGTGGAATACCTGTCACGGAAAACAAACATGTGTAAAATGTGGTGATCATGAGCACCTAACGGAGAGCTGTAATTCCATGCAAACAGAGTGCCCTAACTGTCACGGGCCGCGCGCAGCGTACTCGCGGACATGTGAAATTTTCAAAAAGGAAAAAGAAATCAGCTAGATAAAAGTAATAAAAATTATCACATTCTCTGAAGCCCGGAAGAAGGTGTCCCTCTTCTCCGAAAGAACGTACGCTGACGCAGCGCGCCGGGGGGCCGGGCGGCGTCTAGCAACGGTGGGCACGCAGTACAGCTTTGCTGATGCGTGCACATCTCGGCCCCCCACCAAGCAGCCGCAGGCTGCACTAACGTTTGAAGTCTCGCAGGTCCACCTCCATCAGACCTCTGAGACAAAACAGACAATAAAAACCCCGCAGGTCAACCTCTGTGAGACCTCGGGGACGACGCAGACAACTGAGAGGGCACCTGTCCCTCTTGAGAAACCTCCGTCAGCCTTCGAGTTATCATAGGGGGCAATAGATGTGACACAGGCGTCCTCGGGGTCTCCGATGCTCAGGGAATCCACCCTAGTGAAGCGGAGCTCAACAGAATGCCTCAGAGGGAAGAAACACCCTCCAGTCCAGGCGCCTGACAAACGCGGCGAAGTCTGAATAACCCTCCTACCTTTCTTCCTTCTTAAAAATGGCTGCCGAGAGTATCATCTACTGGAACTGCCGAGGTCTACTGAAGAACCTGGATGACATTTATGAAATACTTGCGCAACACCAACCTAACATACTTTACCTGCAGGAGACGCACTTAAACTCTACACACACTAACTTTCTAAGAAGATATGCGGTATACCGAAAGGACAGGCATGGCACTGCCCATTCATCCAGCGGTGTCGCCATCGAGGTGCAGAAAGCACTCCCGTCCCAAAACCTCACTCTGGTTACCGACTTAAAGGCAGTGGCAATACGAACCCTTATCTTTGGCGAAATGACAACTGTGTGCTCATTATATATCCATCCAGACTACCACCTGTCTACTAAAGAGTTTGAAACTCTAGTCGACCAGCTCCCGCATTCATTCCTCTTGGTTGGAGATTTTAATGCGCACAACCCCCCATGGGGATGCAGAAGAACAGATTCTCGAGGCTCCTTGATCGAAAACTTCCTCTTGTACTCCGGCTCCTGTATATTTAACAAAAAAGAACCAACGTACTTTACCGCAGCGTGCAACTCATACACAGCCATAGATCTTGCTATCGGCTCCCCTTCACTCATGGCAACCACAGATTGGTCTGTTATTCATAACTTCTATGGAAGTGATCATTTTCTTGTCTGCCTAAAACACACACGAAGTACAAGTAAGACGACTACAAATTTATTCAATTTTAGAGAACACGATGCTGACTGAACAAAATTCCGAGAACTTACAGAACTGTAACGTTCTTCTATTGAAAACTTACACATTGATGACTGTGAAGAATTGGTCGTACTTCATATCATACAGGCTGCAGAGCAATCGATCCCATATACATCTGACAAGACGCAAAACAAACCACGGCCCTGGTGGAATGCGGAGTGCAAAAAAGCTCGCGAGAACCAAAACAAAGCTTGGTCGAAATTTCGCTGGTACCCGACAGCTGACAGCCTCATGAATTTCAAGCGTGCAAAAGCAAATGGTAGGCGTATCTGACGAGAATCAAGGAGGCAGAGCTGGCAGCCCTTTCTCTCGTCAGTTAACTCATACACTGATACGCATAGGGTGTACAACAGAGTAAAAGCACTTCAAGGGTACTACAATACTCTGTTTACCATCGACGAATTGAAGGCAGTGCCGGCAACATGTGGCAACTCAGCTGCAGGCCAAGACAAGGTTACATATGGCATGCTGAAACACTTATACGAACATACGCTTGATGTCATTCTCTTACTGTTCAACAGCGTATGGTCCTCCGGGCGTCTACCCAAGACCTGGAAAGAGGCAGTTATATTACCCATCTTCAAACAAACAAAAGAAGCCACACTTGTCGCGAGTTATAGGCCTATCGCCTTGACTAGCTGCTTGTGCAAAGTATTTGAAAACATGGTAAACCGCCACCTCATGTATTTCCTTGAATATAATGGCCTCCTTGACCGTCGTCAAGTTGGATTCAGATCAGGCCGGTCGACAGCCGACCAACTCGTAGCATTCGAATCCTACGCCAGGGATGCCTTCATTCACAAACAACACTGCCTTTCTGTATTTTTCGACTTTGAGGAGGCTTATGACACGACATGGCGTTATGGCATTCTCTGCGACTTGCAATCTCTTGGAGTGTCAGGAAACATGCTGAATACAATTCTAAGCTACTTCTCTGTACGTACGTTCTTGGTTCGTGTTAGAAATGTCCTTTCAAGGCAGTTTACGCAGGAAAATGGTGTCCCCCAAGGTGGCGTACTCAGTTGCACACTATTCATCGTAAAAATGAACTCCATAAACATTATACTGCCTAAAACAATTGCCTACTCTGTATATGGGGATGACATTCAGATCAGCTTCAAATCGCGCAACCTAGCCATCTTCGAACGTGAGATTCAGTTGGCAGTAAATAAGTTCTCAAGCTGGGCAGACAAAAATGGTTTTAAGTTTAACTGTGACAAGACTGTCTGCCTACTCTTTTCAAAACTACGTGGCATAAGGCCGTCCCTCAACATTTCATTGAACAGACACACCATTGCTACTAAGAAGGATCATAAATTTCTAGGTGTTTTGATGGGTGAAAAGCTCAGCTTTGTCCCACACATCAAGCAGCTGCGACTGCAATGCTTGAAAGCCTTGAACTTGCTCAAGGTTTTCTCACACCAGTCATGGGGTACAGATTGTGACTGTATATTAAACCTTCTAAGTAGTGTAGTGCTCTCACGTATTGATTATGGCTCGGTTGTGTACGAATCAATATCGAGATCCGCACTTAAGATGCTCGACCCAGTGCATCACCATGGGCTTCGTCCGGCTAGTGGCGCTTTCCGAACCAGCCCAATAGCCAGCCTGTATGTTGAGACAGATCGGTGGTCATTAGAACGACGACGGCAGTTCACAAGCATCAAGTATGGAACCAAGGTGCTTTCTCATGTCGACCACCCATCTCGCGAGCTATTGCAGGATACATGAAACGCCCACCTCTTCTTGAGGCGACCATCAGTTACGCCAACGTATCCTATCAGAGTGGCCTCACACTTTGAAAATCTTAATATACCCGTCTCCAATTGTCAACTAAGTTCTCACAAGGACACTGTGGCACCATGGGAAATGCGAGCTATCAATTGCGACTTGTCATTCCTAGAGAAAGGAAAGCATGGCCTCCAGGTCGCAATCGATCATCATTTTATGTACTTTCAGGCAAAATACAGGTGTGCTGAGTACTATACACTGATGCTTCGAAGTCCTCGGCCGTCGCATGTGCTGCATACGGCCCAGCGTACTCTGAATCTGCCACAATGAATGAACATACCAGCATATTTACTGCTGAGTGCTATGGCATACTGCTAGCTATAAGGCACATCTTAAAGAAGAAAGAACCAGCCCCCATCATATAGACAGATTCCCTCAGTGCAGTGCCTGCGTTGTCTTCTGCAAAGACACATAAAAATTCAGTGACTAATACCCTTCTAAACTGCCTCATGTCAGCCTACAGATCCAAGCTTAAAATCACGCTATGCTGGATTCCGGGACACTGCAACATAGCTGGCAACGAGGCAGCGGACCGACTTGCGAAGTCCGCTGCACTCCGCCCAACAGTAGACGTAGTCGTCATCCCATATGAGGACTTGAGGCCACTAACCAGAAACCGAATGCGTAAGCAATGGCAAAAGGAATGAAACGCAGCATTGAAAACAAACGGCACACAGTAAAGCCAAGAATAGGTAGATATGCTCCTGAAAAACGTAACAGGCATCAAGAGGTTGCACTGTGCAGACTCAGGATCGGTCATACACATGTAACACACTCGCACCTTTTAAGCAACTCTCCTGCACCGTGTTGTGGAAAGTGTGGTGATCGTTCACGTTTAATTATGTCGTTCACGTTTTAATTATGTGCTCGTACCTTGAACCACAAAAACTGCATCACTTCCCGAAGCTATACAAATGCCACATAACGCCTCACTCTTTATTTTTTCTCGGGGACGATCCCATGTTTCTCATAAAAGTAGTTTTAAAGTTCTTAGCTGATGTTGGATTCCTGCAATTATTATATATTCTCGCTAATGTCAGCCCTCTCTCAATCCTGAGAGAACCGCTGACACTTCTTTACTAAATGTCATGCAGCACGCACTTCTTGTCCTGACAAGAACCACTGCCGCCACTGCGTCACTTTTTAAAACCCATAGGTTTAGATCGTTTTAAACTCACCATACATAGTCATTACACTTAAGTTTAATCCCTATACCCCACTTTTTTATTCTTGCCACCCTGAGATTTTTTTCTATATTTGAACCAACGAAAAACCCTGTGTTTGGAGCTCTTTGGCCTGATTTGTCCTTGCGCCACTGAAATCTACCATCATCATCATCATCATCATCATGATCATCATCATCATCATCTTTTGTTGCCCAAAGACTTAACGGGCATTATTTACCCGCAAGTTGCTAGTCAACTGAACAAAACTACATATGTCAATTTTTGCAACATGTCACCATCTAGCTGTGACGACTATTTTAGCCATGTTTTGCGGTCTATGCGAGAGCACCTGCAAAGCATTCAGCTTCGCAATGTCGTTTGCCAGATTAGCATTCATCTCCATGCTCGCTTTCACAGTACTAATGAACTATAGTACTCCTGCGTTTGTTTCCATGCATCAAGAGTGGGAAGCAATTTGTGGTCTATGTAATTCTAGTTGTATGCAATCCTTCCTTTCAAAGCGAACACTTGTATAACTACGCCATTTGTAGGAGTGACGAAGCCAAAATTTTTTCTCTTGGAGGTGTTGAACCAAACTTTATATATGTTCGTGCGTGTGCGTTTCTGTGTGGGCATTTGTGCATGCAAGCAAAATTTCAAAATTGCGCTGGGGGAAATCGTTGAGTCCCAACCAACCCTCCCAGTGGCTACGCCAGTGATTCGTGACATTACGAAAAATTTCTGACTCAGCAGAAAACTATCACGATGCGCGACCGCCTCCTTCAAGTTAAAAAGAAAAGAGAAAACTACAGTGGCCTATCATACTGATAAAGAATGACAGCTGGCGAAATGTGTTAATTTGTTGACATCACTACTATCCTAGGCTACTCTAGACATCACTACTGTCTAAAACCTGCGATACTCCCCACCACGTGATAAGGGCGCACGAGTGAGCGTCTGCGCTGCTCTTCTCCGCGGAGCAATGTTTACATGGGATATGAGAGCGCGTGCCCCCACGTCGTGACATGTGGCAACGCGCGTTAATTGCACCATTTTGCTGGTAATGCTGAAAACACGATAATTCCCACTGAGATACCCGTCACCAGTGGTAAGTGATAGATATATACACCCTATGGCAAAAGGATGTTAAAAGGGTGTGTGGTTCAGCCTTTTGGGACTAATGCGGCGACCACAACCATTATTCTTTTTCAGGACTAACGGCACCAGGTCTAACAGTTAGTCCCCGCTCACGAGCTCAAGTGACTAACATTTAGTCCTCACAATTACACCTTATTGAGTAACCGTTACTCCCACAATTCACCTCAAAAGACTAACATTTGGTCCTCAAATTCGCACCTTATAGGGTAACTGTTATTTGCCACATTTATACGTTACCGGGCAACCGTGTTTCCTCACAGTTGCACCTCGTCGGATGAACAGCTGATCCACTCAAATACTCCAATCGGATGAACTTTTTATCTCCAGTTCAAACATTCTTTTTTTTATTCATTTTTTTTCAGCCATAATGCTTCTTTCGCCTGTTATTCTGTGCAATGAGCAACAAATAGTGCAGAAAAGAACAGGCGAAAAAGCCACCTATGTGTAAATGCTTTCGCCGTCACGGCAAGAACAAAGTATACAAGCGAGAGATCACAATCTTTTATTTTTCTACATATATATGAATTTTCTCCTTTCTTTAAGTGAATTCATGGTGAAGTGTACAAGTCCAGTCACGTTGTCACATCTCGTTCTCTTGTGGGCACTCCTCCGGTGGAAGCGATAGATGACACGCATTGCAGATACCATCGCACGCAGCCTTCTGCCTGTTGTGTTCCCTCAACTGTACCTACAAGAAGATAATAAAACTAGTTAGACACACGTGACAGATAATGAAAATGCACGCTTATAACAAGTACGTGCCAGTTAATATAAAAACATGCGTGTAAAACATGAGACACAAATTACTTTCACATCTCGCACAGTCCTTCTGAATCTGCTCTGACAAAAGAGATGGATGACAGGCATCGAGACGCCAGCACACACAGTCTCAGCATGGTGTGTACCCACGGCTGCACAATAAGTATGTAAAATAGTGAGTCACACGTGAGAGAGGATCAATACGAATGCATAAGAGAAATACGTGCAAGGTATAATGAAAACATACGTGAGATATGACATACTAATAATTTAACCATGATGTCACACAACGCCAGACTCATTTCGATCCCCGTAGCGCAACAGCTTAGGAGTGCCGGCTGCAGCCACAACTCCGCGAACCACCGTGCCGCCAACAGGTCGGCGAGTCCTAAGCGAGCGACGTGGTTCAGCTCGAGCAAGTGAACGCGAGACCTAACACGGCCCTGTACGCAGTGTGTCTGCCACCAGCGAACTTCGAACAGGAGAGCCAGCGTACGCTTGGCCGCCGCCACGAACCGCGCCGATCTGGTTAGAGCTAGCGCCGAAAAAACCGACGGTAAAGGGGCCCTTTTCCACAAACTCGAGCGAGTGCAGCGCGCAAACGCGAGTCTGCCGGGCATGGTTCTGTTTGGCGTTACAAAAGTTATTGACAGACTTGGAGGGTCAGTGTTACCAGACTGCTGCCAAACTTCACATACAAGTATGCACCTGTAGTTGTGGCTTCTTCGTGAGGGTTTGGTGTCGTCTGCGGTGCATTTCGTGAATGCATGAGCGACGCTGGCCGTTTTATTTATCAGAATGAACCGCACCTTGCAGACGTTGGGGCGTGTTTTCTTGCTGAGTGCGCTGCTGTTCAATTAGGAGATCGTGTCTCAGGTTTAGAAAATCAACGACGCGTCGTCCGCCGTGCATTTCGAGAGTGCGATGAACTTGTTCGCGAGTGTGTGCGCGACGTATAATTAACGCAGTGAACCGCGCGTTACAGACGTCGGGGCGCGTTTTCTCGCTGTGTGCGCAGCTGTGCAATAAGAGATCGCGTCTCAGTATTAGGGACGACGGGGAAAACTGAATAGAGTGGCAGCAGGTGGTGCGCTGCTCCGCCTCCCCCCTTTTTTTCACATCTGATGGTGCCGCGTCGACCGCGCGCACGACGGGGACGCTACGCTTCCCCTAGCTGTGCAAGCACAAGACATATCGTTCGGACTCGTGCACATGTGACGAATAAATGTCCTATTTATTTTTCTTTCTTGCATTTTCATACACACACACACACACACACACACACAGAGACAAACACACACATATATATATATATATATATATATTGTCCACATGTGAACAAAAATGATGATGGGGGGATTCAGAGTACTTTACAAAAGAAACTTTTTGTCGACAGGATCCGCCTATCTGCTCGTCGTACCAGCACCCCTTCGTACCGAAGTACTCAAAGCATGCCACAACGAGGTGACCTCTGGCCATTTGGGTTACATGAGAACGTTGGCCAGAGTACAGCAAAGGTATTACTGGCCGAGATTAACCACAGCCGTGAAGCACCACGTTCGTACCTGTCTCGACTGCCAGCGACGCAAGTCACCACCGACTAAACCAGCTGGCCTCCTGCAGCCCGTGCAGGTCCCAACAGCTCCATTCTACCAGATAGGGATGAACATTTTGGGCCCACTACCTACTTCTATTGCAGGGAACCGCTGGGTTATCATCGCGACGGATTATCTGACCCGTTATGCCGAGAGAAAGGCTATCCAGAGAGGTACAACAGCGGAAGTGCCAAGATTTTTCATCGAAATTATTGTACTGAGGCATGGTGCATCAACAGTCGTGATCACAGACAGAGGAAGCGCATTTACGACAGCTCTTATGGATCACGTCCTGATGCTGAGTGGAACGACGCATCGTAAGACCACCGCCTACCACCCACAAACAAACGGGCTGACGGAGCGTCTGAAGAAAACCATTGAAGACATGCTTTTGATGTACGTAGACATTGAACACAGACATTGGGATGAAATCTTGCCATAGATAACGTTTGCGTACAACATGGCCAAGCAAGAAACAACCCGCATGACTCCGTTCAGCCTCGTTCATGGACGAGAAGTACGAACTATGTTAGATTCGATGCTGCCGCACGAAAGTTACGACATCGACCCAGATGCCAACACGTTTACGGAACGCGCGGAAGAAGCTAGACAACTGGCACATTTACGGATCCGCCAGCAGCAAGAGTAATATGCAGGCCGCTACAGTGCTCACCGCAGATGAGTTGTCTATCAAACTGGCGACAAAGTATGGGTTTGGACACCCGTAAGGAAACGAGGCCTATCAGAAAAGCTCCTAAGAAGATACTTTGGGCCATACCGAGTGCTGCGACAACTGAGTGACGTCACTTACGAAGTCGTTCCCGACAATTCGTGTAGTACCAAGTGTCGCCAGCACCATCCTGAACTTGTTCACGTAGTGCGCATGAAGCCTTACGTCAGCGAGTGATTGCGTGAGGCTTTTCTTATAAAAAAGGTGCATTATTGACTTCGCATCGGGTCGATGCTCTTTGAGAGGGAGGCAAATGACCCGTGTTTACATGTGGACAAAAACGATGATGGGAGATTTAGCGGACACCAGATAGTGGGCCTCTGGCTTGATGAGAGAACGTTGAGAACACGCTGCTTTTGCTGCTTCAAGGCGTACTTGTGTTTTGTTCGCGTTGTACTGCGACAATATATATATATATATATATATATATATATATATATATATATATATATATATATATATATATATATATATATATATATATATATATATATATATATATATATATATATATACGTACACGGTGAGCGACGACCATGCCGATGGCAAAACACAGCCAAGAGTGCTCATATATTTGCTATCGCAATAATAAAGAGACCGACGAAGATGGACAACTAAAAGAACGAATCATGTAAGAAGTAAAGAACTTCATAAATGGCATGCGCATGGCCATGCTTATTCAGGCTGAAAGTTTTAATTGAGGATACGTTAAAATCCAGATTTAAAAATAAATGGAAAAACAGTTTACTATATAAGCATAATTCATGCATGTCGTACACGATTTCAATGGTTATCCACCTTCAGAGCGTTGTGTGGATCCCAAATTTCTTTTACCTTTTATTATTCAGCTCTTCATCAAAACATTAAGCCACGCATTCTCTATCGACTGTATAGATGTTTTCTTGGCGTTCTTTTCGTCAAATTCACTCAGCAATGCTTTGACTCAAATGATTAAGGACACCGCAGCAAAGTGCCTCTCTGGAGGTATAGAGTGTTCATATATATGCGTTGCGTACGTAGTGCGCTTATTCCTTGGTATGGCAGGATATGTTATGCCAGCACCTCCGCTAGAAAGATGCCTGCGACCTAAGCCATAAAGCTGGTTCACGGCTCTCTTCTGTTCTCTCCTCCTCTGCTGCCGAAACAGTGTCGGCGGCGAGCGCTCGCTGCGGCTGCCGCTTTAAACCTTGCAGCCTCTCAGATTAAAGCAATGTTTATTGCCGTCTCGAAGGCAACACAATCATGCCCCAGTGATGGCATCACTTCTGAATCTAGCGGAAGTAGTAGTGTCGGCTGCGAGCGCTCCTCGAGACGAAAACACTGAATCACGAGGAACCTCCCGTCCCCATGAGAAAGCCTGTGATGTCGCAGGCGTCTTTTTAGAGGAGCAGTTATTGTGTCATGTACGCTGTGGTATGGTACAGTACATCTTTATTGGTGCCTGAGGCTTACTCAAGGAAGGATACGTGCCGCTCCCACTCGTGGGCAAGTATGGTAAGCCTAACTGCCACGTCGTGGGCTCTCTGGCCAGCCCTGAATATATCTTGTAGTGGGTCGCTGTGTTGTCTCCGCTTCCACCACCTTTTCTCTTTGGTACAATCATTAGGCTACTGAGGGTAGCGCCATAGCATATGCTCATACGAAATTCGATTGTCGTACTTCTGATATCTGATTTATACGCCACCGTCTCGACTGCCTCTTCAACAGACAGTGCTATATATAATAAAGCCTTCGTGATTGTCACACAAAGCGAATGATTACTCACGTGAAAGAAACAGCAGGCAGTCACCTTGTCTTACACTTTACGCTGGAACTTCGCAACAGTGTGGCGTGAATCCTTTTGAAAGTGACCTATCTCGTTGGGCTTCAGTTTCTTTATAAGTTATCTGATTGCAATCCACAACTTACGGCAATTGATTCAGGAAAGATGAAAATTGCACCGTTGGTTCAGTTTTCCGATGATCAACGCTAAAAAAAATTAATGAGTGAGAAAGAGCGAAAAGCGCAGAATACATGGAGAGACGGCTGGCGCCCATTAAAAATTGTTGCAAACTCTGACTGCCATGCAGCATGTCAAACATGACTCATGGTGGTTTGGGAAGTTACGATTCACTTGCCCTACAGCCGATGTTGAAAGGTTCCTCGAAACGTTGAACTCGTGTGGCTTCAACACTACTGAGTTCCCCTTGCACGAAATCCCAAGGGATGTAGCGGCTTTCGTTGCTTATTAGATACCATGCCTCTTGAGTGTTGTACGGCAGAAAACGGTTCGAGGGATTAGGTTTTCGTCCTTGCTGAACATTTAACCGCAAACCACAATAAAACTGAATAATTTTCAACTAAACCTTGGATACCCCATGAAATACGGCGTCCTTTTACCTTGAATCATATTAATGGCAAACTGAGCGACGATGACATGCCATAACGTAATTATGGGTCGTAATACAAGCACTTCACAGTGACAACATATTGACACCATAAGATATTATTATCTGTCACGTCATCATTAATTCGCATGTGCACGTCATTATAAGATTTTTACGTCGCTTTGTGGTGACACCGACGGCCACTTTTTGTGTTTGATGAAGCACTGAAGGCTTCAACCGATTCTGCTCATGCTTAGTGCTGAAACGTAGCACCAGTTCGCAGTTATACGTGCTTTAAGGTGCAGTTCACGGAGATAACAGATAGTGCGCTCTACTAAAATTGGCACGGTTAAAAAGAATAGAGAAACGAAAGTGACCATTACGATTGAACGTTCGATCATAGCAGCTACGGTCACAACTTTGCGCTTCATGCACATTACCGCTTTATATATTGGAGACACCGCTACATCGACAGTAATGCACACCCTTACTGTAAAATTGTAGTGCTGCGAACATCATTTGATAATTCGACCTATTCAATCACGGCCAGATATAGCGTTCTCAACTATGAACGAAGGAAAACACTGCAGCCCGACCTCATTACCACCTACCATCTATTACTCCACAGAAACACCTCAAGTGCAACCGATAACGCCTCGCCCAGGGAGCCTGAGTGTCTGAATACGGTAAGGAACAACGCATCTATCACAATAATTGTTGGAATATGCAAAGTCCTTATTGCACATCTGCTGATGTGGTAAACACCAGCTATCGGCATTTTGTGCGCTGTTACGGACGCACTCTGACGTTATTGTGGGATAGGCAGTAGTCTAGAGAAAAGACATAAATGATGAAGCCGGCATATTCCAGCACGCTTCGTCTCATTTCAGTGTGGGACAGCGAGGGAAGTAGAATAACCAGCCCCCTTCCCCCTCCCGTCGTGTGCATGTGCTCAACGTGGCGAAGAACACAGGCCTTGGCTCTAAGCAAAAGAGGAAGTCGGTTGGCTTCGCCGTACGTCAGGCCCACTGGTAAAGTGCGAGGCATTCCAAAAAGGTGGCTAATGACGCCGCACTGTTCAGTCCCGAGAGTCTCCCATTGAGACGCTCGCAACGCGACGAGAGAGAACTCGTAGAGAATCCTCCCTCCAGCGACGGCATTATACATCCTCAGGACCATGTCTCGCGAGCAGCCCTTGCCCCGTGCGAGGAGAACGGAAGCCGCCCTTGCAATACGGCGAGAGCTCTTGCGGTGGTTGGCGATGGCTGGCTTCCAGCTCAAGCGGTGGTCCAGCATGATACCGAGGTAGCGTACTATGCGCCGCCACGGTATAATCCTTCTCCGGTACGAGAGGCATCCGACCACGTATCGCGCCGTCGAGGAGAAGTGCAAGAGGAGCGCTTCACTCTTAGCAGTGGAGAGTTGGACCCCAATTTTTGTGATGAAGGCATTCACTGCCTCGAGTGAGCGCTTGATGCTCTGTCGTATTTAAACTCTGCGCGTAGTGGGTCCTCTCGTGAAGAGGGCGACATCATCCGCATAGATCGCGAAGCGCACCAAGTACTCTGAATAGCGCGGGAGACAGTCCACAATGCGCGCGAGAGCGAGATTGAAGAGCGGAAGGCCGATAGTACTGCCCTGTGGCACTCCGTCAGTGGACAGGCGAGGCGCGCTGAGGTCGCCACCAAAGCGGACGTTGAACAATCTGCCCCCTAGGTACTCCTCGACGTACCAAGTACTCTGAACCAAGTATTCGGCGTCACGACAGCTTTACATTCTGTAGGGAGGTGGCCATGTCGAAGTGGAATCCGTGGTAGATTGGTGGCTGCGGAAAACGCTCTGCTTGTCCGCTAGAAAGTTGAAAGCAGAAGGAATTAATCGGAGTCGCTTGAGGGCCATGGCTTCCGTCACTTACGCAGCAGGTGACGTGAGCGAGACCGCTCTGTAGAAAGTCGGTCCTGACGAGGGCTTGCCATTCTTCAAAACGGGACGACAATTGCCTCCTTCCACATCACCGGAAACGTTCCAGAGCACCAGACGCTGTTGTATCTCTCCAGCGAGCCAGGAGGTTGCCTTACCTCGAGGTTTTGCAGCATCTGGTACGTGATGCCGTCATTGCCGGGCGCAGAACAGTTCTGTCGCGTCGCCAGGACATGGCGAAGCTCACTGAGAGGGAAGTCTTCTGTAAAAAGGGCTTAAATTTCCGCGAAATCTCTGACGTTGGGGAAAACCACTCCATTGCAATGGGTTTGGGCTGGTGATAGGCTGGCACAAGAGATGCCGGCACTGCATTGAGGTCAAGCACAGGGGCGTGGAAAGTGTCCGCAAGTAGCTCCGGCAGCTGCGCCGTGGTTAGAGGCCGTGCGATCGTGATGGAGAGGACCAGCGCTACTGATCAAAGGTGCGGCAGAGGCTGGACGAGTTTTCGTCGCAGCGATGGTGGGCGTGGCGCCTACACATCGCATCGATGCGCTTGTACACAGTCCAGTCCTCCGCTATTTCTTAGCGCTCAGCTCGGCGTTAGATGTGACGACGAGCGGCCCGGAGGTTTAGTTGCTTCATGTCCGGAGCCGGTGTGTTAGCGGGACTCGACACTTCATTGTGGTCTCGCGCGCGCACTCGGCAATTTGTGTGACCACGTCTCCCGCGACTGGCTCTGAAGAACACAGTTCGCGAAACCGTGAGAAGTTCACCTCTGAGTAGACGCGTGTCCGATCAGGCCTGGTACAAAGGAGCTCGAGGCAGATGGGGTAGTGATCCGACCCCTCCGTGTCGGGGTTTAGGGACCATCAGTTGCGGCAGTCTTTCTCGACAAAGGAGAGGTCGATTGCACTGAGAGCCGATCTGAGCCTCAGGAAGGTGTGCCTGCCATCATTCAGTCGATGCAACCTAGCAGCGAGACGCATCCAAACGTTCCTGGCAGGGATTGTTTATGCCTTCATTTCTTCACGCTGTGTGGCAAGAGCTAAAGTTCTTGAACACAACTGTCGAACCACCCAGGCGGTCTGCCAGTCGCACGATAAACTGAGGGTCACAGAGTCGTGGGAAGCGCGCGTAAACACTGACTATCATCGTTTCTGTCACACCAACAAGCACTCAGACGGCTACGCATTCGTCGCCAGAACACAGGAGGTCAGCGATGTTAAATGGTGACAGCGGCAAGCGCGCGCACACATAGATTGACGCACGGGAGGAGCCTGGTGAATGTGAAAGTTGCATGCAGTGGGGGCTGACACAGTCGGCGCGTACGCACTCTGTTGCTTTGTGGTAAGCCACGTAGCCAGGCAGATTGAGTTCCCCACCACGAAAGTGCGTTTCCTGAAGAGCCAGGACGTCACGTTCGAGTTGAGGAAGTGAGCGGATGAGCTCAGGGTGACGGCAGCAGAGGAAACGAGCGTTCCACTGGAGAATCCGTGGCCGCGGCTTCTTTTACGCACTATCCATGGTGTTGTAGAGAAGCCTCCGAACTCTGAATTGGGTCAAAAATTCGAGTGCTTTCCAGTGGGTCTACCAAAAAAGAACGCCAGTCGCGCTGTGAGTCCGTGCTTGGCCTGACTGTCGCCAGAGAGTATGACCGCTCGTTGCCGGCTAATAAACACCTTAAAAATTGGTGGAGTGTGCTGCGTTCCCTTTCAGTGCCCTTACAACTTCGATCACGTACCTTGCCATCTACCACGCCCCATGACTCCTCTCAGCAAATGCCTCTTCCCGTGCCACCCCCTTCTCCCAGTGTTCCCAGGATCCGCGATCCACCCATCTTCACTGGTACCGATGAGCCTGACGTGGAGGACTGGCTCGCCATTTACGAGCGCGTGAGCGTCCCCAACAAAGAGAACGAGGATGGCAAGTTGACCATCTTGGTGTTCTACTTTGCGGGCGTAGCTAAGTTGTGGTACAACAACCACGGGTCCGATTTTGCAGCCTGGTCCAACTTTAAGACTGATACCATCAACGTTTTGGCCGCCCTGCCATTAGTAAGCTGCAAGCCAAGCAGCGCTTACGTCAACGCGCTCAGCAGGCTGGTGAGTCATTATCCAGCTATATCAAAGATGTCCTGAAATTGTGCAAGAAATCCAACGACAACATGTCTGACTCCAACAAGATCAGAAACGTCATGAAAGGCATTGACAATGATGCCTTCATGATGCGGCTCGCTAAAAACACAGACACAGTTGCTGAGGTCATCACTATGTGCCAGAGCTACGAGGAGCTCCGCCTGCAGTGTTCGATGACCCGTCGCTCTCCACTACGAAATGCTGGGCTTGCTGGCTTGGAGGCGAACTGTGACCAGCTGGCGCTGCTGGCAGACCTCAAGTCCTTCATACTTGAGGAAATCGCGCGCCAGTTCTCTCTCCTGCCCTTTGCCCACCCACTAGCTGTTCAACAATCGGCCACTACTCTTCTTCCTCCCATTTTCCGAGCGATTGAGCAGAAAATAACAGAGGTCATGCCTGAGTACCACCCACAACAACCTACGGCTCCTGCGCCTCTACGTTACGCCCAAGTGGTTGCCAGGCCACCTCCAGTCGTTCCAACGCCCACCCCACTGACTTACGCCAAAGCTGCCGCTCGACCTCCGTCTTTTGCAGCGGGTATGCCGGCTACGCATGTTGACGCGATCCCTTAGACTATGCTCCTGCCAACCCTGCAACCTTTCCAGCCACAATTACGTCCATCGACTCTTGCAATATAGACGAGACCTACCCCGGTGAATCGATGGCGCACGCCCGACAACGAGCCCATCTGTTTCGCCTGAGGTTACGCCGGCCACGCAGCACGTTATTTCTCTCGCGTACAGCCACCCCCATCTCATCGCGTGTTGCTGGCCAGCTCAGTCATCCCGATCAAGACGAACCACCGTCTATACCACCGCCGTCTCGCTTAGCTCCACCTCCTCGTCCACGATGTCGTTCTGCGTCCTCCATGCAGCCACGTTCGGCAGCTCACTTCTGGGAAAACTAGTCGCTGCAGTCACCGAGGCAAGGACTGCGACGCTATCGCATTGCGAAAGCCCTCACAGCAGCCAATCCAATATAATTGGTGTGCTTGTGGACGGTGTTCGTGCAACTTCTCTTATTGGCACTGGGGCTGCCATAACGGCTATGCACTAAAACCTTAGCCGCTTACATCGAAAAGTGACGACGCCGATTTCGGGATTGTCCCTTCGTACTCCTAGTTCGCATCGTATTCATCTTACAGCAAGATGCACAGCCTTCGTTGTCATTCAGAACGTTCTGTATGTCGCCCAGTTCATCATCATTCCTGCGTGCTCTCAAGACGTCATCTTGGGATGAGATTTTCTTTCGCGCCACAACGCCGTCATCCATTGAGCCGCTGGCAAAATTGAACTCCCACCCTTCTCGCGTTTGGCACCGGAAGACAGTCCCTAGACATTCAGCAAGATTCTCGTTAAAGACGATACAATAGTGCCTCTAAGATCGATGACGGCTGTGTCGGTCCACTGCACCGCACTACTGCACCGGTCTCTCCGACACAATTGCACTCGTTTCGCCATGCAACCTTGCTTGCAGTAGGAAAGGGTTGCTAGTACTTTTCGCGACAATGCAGGTCACCCAGGGCCACGCCGCTATTTTTGTAACCAACCCATCCCCGAACACTGTTACCTTGCTTCGAGGGGAATGTTTTGGCAGAGTGGAAGCAGTCGATGACGCACTAGTCCGAGACGTATTCAATGACACGCGTTGCCACAGTTCAGGTACTCTCAATGCTGTTTCCACTTCTGATTCGTCATCTGCTGATGTATTTGGACCCTCCGCTGACAACCTTACCGTGGTACAGCGTTCGAAGCTTCTGGACCTGTTGCAAGAATATCGTTCTTCTGTCGATGTCGGGCGAAGTTCTCCCGGTCGCACGTCCGCTGTTACGCATCGCATCGACACTGGTGCCCATCTACATTTAGGGCAACGTCCATATCGCGTGTCGCCTGCTTAACGCCGGGAAATTAACAAGCAGATTGACGATATGCTTCGACGCGACGTTATTCAGCCCTCGAGATGTTGATGGGCATCTTCTGTTTTTGTTGCGAAGAAAGATGGTTCTGTACTGTTCTTTGTGGACTACAGACGGCTCAATAAGATCACTGACAAAGATGTTTATTCACTGCCGCGCATCGATGATGTGATTGAGAGCCTTAACGGAACCGAATTTTGTCTTTTCTCTCGATCTGTGCTCGGGGTACTGGCAAGTACCCACGGCTGACGACGCTAGACCGAAGACCACCTTCTTTGCAACCGACGGGTTGCATGAATTCAACGTCATGCCGTTTGGTCTAAGTTATACACTTGCGACCTTTGAGCGCATGATGGACACCGTTCTGTGCGACTTTTAATGACACACTTGCTTCTGTTACTTCAACGACGTCGTTGTCTTCACTCCAGATTTCTACACGCATCTCCAGCGTCTGAAAGAAGTTTTCGCACGTGTGAGCAATGCTGGCTTGCAACTAAACCTGAAGAAGTGCCGCTTTCCAGCACGGCAACTCACCACCCTAAGGTTCATCGTGTCCGAGGACGGCATTCTTCCTGATCCGGCCAAGCTTCGGGCAGTGGCCAAATTCCTCAAACCTGCGTCCGTCAATGAACTGCATAGTTTAGTGAGCCTATGCTCATACTTTCGACTCACGAAGCTTCGCCATGATCATATCACCGCTGATGAAGCTCCTTGGAAGTAACGGGCCCCTATATTCGTGGTCGTCCGAGTGCGACAACGCGTTCGCAAAGCTTCGCTATTGACGTCTTCTGCCATTCTACCCCACTTACGACCTTACGGCCCCAACGGAGGTGCACAAGGACACCAGCGGTGCAGGACTCGGCGCTGTTTTGGCGCAGCGCAAACCCCGATTCCCTGAATATGTCGTGGCATATGTAAACCATACGCTCACGAGAGCCGAGACAAACTACCCCGTCACGAAAAAAGAGTGCGTACCGATCGTCTGGGTCCTTACAAAGTTTCTATTTTATGTGTATGGTCACCCATTCAATGCGGTCATTGACCATCCTGCACTATGTTGGCTGTCATCATTGAAGGTTGGCGACCTCAGGCCACCTCACCTGTTGGGCTCTTCGCTTACAAGACAAAGACATCCGCATGGTGTATCGAAACGGACGCCAGCACACTGACGCCGACAACCTCTCGCGCTGCCCTCTGCCTGAAGACGACGTGCCCCGCTCAATATGCTCAATTGGTGTTTCTGCCATCGATGTTGGCATCATCGCTACCGAACAGGGAAAGGATAATTGAATTACCCCGCTGATCCAGTTGCTCGCTGATCTGTCAAATACACCGTCCACGTGCGCCTTGCGTCATCTAGCTCAACATTTGGCCACCCGTAACGGCCCTCTATACCGACGCAATTACGACGCCGTTGGCCGGTAGTGGTTACTCGTGATACCCTGAAGTCTGTGGTGGGTGATATGTGAATCCTTCCATTCTTATCTGCAATGCGCCCCTTTGGGGTATCCAAAACCTACCACCGCATTCGACAACGCTATTTCTGACGCAGGATATACTGCCACATGCAGCAGTTCGTTCGCTCCTGCCTCGCTTGCTAACGCTGTAAACCTTCGGCACACATGTCGCCAGCCGGTCTGCAACCGTTACCTTAGCCTGACCGTCCGTTTGGGCGCATAGGTATATATTCGTATGGACCACTTCCTCTGACGTTGGCTGGTAACCACTGGGCCACAGTCGCCGTACATCACTTAACGCGATACGCCGAAACTACTACTCTGTCTGCGACTACTGCAAATTATGTTGCGGTCTTCCTACTGCATCAATTCACACAGCGCCATGGTTCACCCCAGGAGCTTCTCAGCAATTTAGGTCATGTCTCATTGTCCGAAGTCGTCAAATTCATTCTCACGGAGTGCCATTCTCGTCACCGCAAAACTACTGCTTACCACCCACTGCCGAAGGGCCTCACCAAACAATTTAACCGCACAATCGGCGACATGCTTTCGATGTACGTCGCCGCCAGCAACACGAATTAGGATACCATACCGCCCTTTGTCACCTACGCCTACAACACCACCCCTCGAAGCATGACCGGTTTTTCACCTTTCTTCTTGCTGTACGGAAGGCACCCGTAGCACACCATCAACACGATAGTCCCGTACACAAGGGATCCATCTTAGTGTGCACTTATTTCTGAGACAGCCAGGCTTGCTGAAGAGTGTCGAAAGCTTTCCAAGACTTTTACGACGCATGAGCAAGAGCGGCAGATGAGTATTCGTGATTGCTGCGCCACTTCTGATTCCACGTTCCTTCCTGGTGCGCTTATATGGCTCTCAATCCCGACCTCAAAAGCTGGCCTCTCTTGCAAACTACTCCCAAAATGCGAAGGCCCCTACCGTGTCATCAAGCACACATCTCCGATCAACTATTTGATCAAACTCATTGAACAATCTTCGTACATGCACCGTCGAGGGTGCGACATATTCAACGTGGAGCGCCCAAAGGCTCACTATGACTCTCTCATAGTAACAAGCTGTTAGGTCGCCAGGCGGCTCCCTCTTCAACCCTGGGGTAATTGTGGAGAAGCATCCGAGCCCTGAAATGGGTCGAACGCTCGAGTGCTTTCTAGTCGGTCTACTCAAAAAGGACGCCGCTCGCGATGGGAGTCCGTGCTTGGCTGGGACTTTCGCCATAGCGTATGATCGCCGGTTGCCAGCTAATAAACACCTTATCAGTGTGCCAAATCTTGATGGGTGTTCAAAGCCGCGCCGCACATCTCTCCCGTCGTCGAGTTGCACACCGCGGTGTCGAGGAGTGCGCGAATCACCGCATTGATTTTCCACTTCTGGCTACCCGCGGGCTGACAGAGCCAGCCAGAGTGTGCTCGTTTTTCTCGGGCTGTTCCGCCCCCCCCCCCCCCCACGGCGCACTACCGGTTGGCGTTCGTTTTTCTCGGGCTAGACGGTTCCAGCAGGGCCCCTTGAAACCGCCTGGCGAAGCGTCTCGCGAACCTCGGGCTCCAGGGCCCGAGGGTCGCCGTACGCTTCCAGGACAATTCAGACGTGGAAGATCTTAGGAAGGTTTTGGCCAGGTTTCAGGCCAGCAGACACCGGAAAGGTATGATACGCGCTTGGTGCCATCTTTGTGAGAACTCGACGGATTGCAATGTGGGCGCTTGAGGGCTGCGCCTTCGCTTGTCATTATGCGTGGCAATATCTTCTAAAGCTTCTTCCGCCTTGCGAGATGAGGCGATTACGAGTGGGGGCGAGTGTTTGAGTCTACTGTTCCTCGCTTTTGTTATGTTTCCCGTCAAGCTTCCTTCTGTGGACAACGCGGCGAACTGTTGTCTGCTGACTGCGTCGTACAATGCCGCAAAAGTTATGTACTACATGTTCATACGCACACATAGAGACAACTTTGGAGCTATTATTTTTATTTCGTAGTAGTCGAGACCTTGGTAGTCGTTCGTGCAGCCGTGCCTGCTTTCTGTGCACTTAGGGAAGAATATTGTGGTCGAACTAGCTCACTTCGTTTTATGTTTGCGTGCGTGAACATCTTAGGACCTCTGTCCTGACTACTCGATTGATCTTCGATGGTGATAGAAGGTCCTGGATTGCGACTGTTAGTGATGCTCGCTTGTCGTGAGCGGCGTGCGAACCCACTTCGATCTATGGGCCAGCACATGTGGTATGACAATATACGATACAACACGAGAAAAGAAAAGGGGGGGGAGAAATAATTCAGAAATGTATACATCCTTTCATTACCCATTTCATCGTTGGCTTTGTTTTGTTTCACCTCTTCGTAATAATGTCGCGCAGAGTGTACTATGACCCAGTTGGTCAAATCAAAGATGATATACATGGCGTTTGTTAAGTACCACTTAGGAGTGGAAAACAGGCCCAGGCAAGTTTCAAAACGAGTTGAAAACGTGTCATGCTTAAGTTTATTTTACATACGACACGCACTCGTGGTACCGATACCTACGCATATTACGCGAGAGCCGATCAGGTATATATCCTCGAGCTTTTTTGGGGACACGATCACATTCGCGTGATTTCGCGTTGTGTTGTGCAGTGACTGATACATGTAATAAAAAAATGGCAGCGTATCCACGTAGTGAATCATGGAGAGTGGGGCGAAGCATTCGTCCGTCCATCCGTTCTTGCTTCCGTCCGTCCGTACGTCAGTCTGTGTTACCGTCCATGCGTCCATCTGCCCATCCATGCGTGCGTCTGTTCGTGCGTCCATCCCTGCGTTCGTCCATGCATCCGCCCCTGCGTCCGTTCATGCGTTTATCCATGCATCTGTCTGTGTGTCCGTTCGTCCATCTATTCAACACTCCAAGTACCCTCATCTCGCATCTTTTCATCATATAATCCCCATATAGAAGCACCGCCATCCAGGGGACATTCCAAGGACTAAACGAGAGGTGGCACATGCACACTTTCTTACGGCTTGCGCTTCAGGTCTACTTCCCACTTTTAACCACCTCGATTTCATGGTATATATTAGTTCACTGTATTCATGACACTGTGGGCTAACGCTCGCTAAAAATTTCTAAAACCAAGGAGGTTACGCCCAGCGAGTGTATCGTAGCAACCCTTTCCTGTCAGATAGTGCTCAATGTACATGCCAATGGCTGTTAATGGGAAATGTGAGACAGAAGAATTCGGCTTTTACTTTTTTACTGCTTGCGCTTCGTATCTACTTCCCACCTTTAACCTCCTCGAGTTCATGGTATATACTAGTTCATTGTATTCATGGCACTGCAGCTCAACGCTCGCTAAACCTTTCTAAAACTAAGGAGGTTACACCCAGCGAGTATAACGTAGCAACCCTTTCTTGTCAGATAGGGCTCAATGTACACGCCAATGGCTGCTAATGGAGATCAAAGCGTGCGCGTTAACTGAAAGCCGAATGCCCTTGTCTCTTATTCCCTATTACCAGCCATTGGCATGTACATTCAGTACTATTTTTATTGCTCAACAACGCACAGAAGAAATCTCCCACCGGCACTACCTTGGAGGTCGAATTGTAACAATCTTTACACACTACGACTACAAGGGACGAACGGGTGCCGCTATAAGGAGCTTCGTCCTTAAAAGACGAGAGCTTGTTAAGCAGTCAGCGTCGCAGCAGCTACCCTTGCATCGTTCTCCAGGCGGCGTGCGCCCGCTGGCTGTTTCATTCGCGGACGCGGCGATTGATCGTGCGAGCGTACGAAGTCGTACCCCAAATGCGTACGCTCGAGGATATTATCTCAGCCTTTTGGCGAGCTTAGCTACGTATTTACAAGCGGACAATGCAGAAAAAAAAACAATGTGCACCCGGTGCATTTTTTCGTTTGCTGCCACGACGGTAGACTTTGTTTACGTTTACGCTAGCTGTCTCAGCGTTCGATTTTGCGATCTTCGGGCAACTTCTGGTTGCCTCAGTTTCCCCCCACACGTGACCACGACGTTATTTTCTGTCCAGACCAGAACTAGCTGACTGACCTCTGGCTAGCTCTGCCTGCCAGACAGCTGCCAGAAGCATGAAAATCGAATAGCCCTACCCTATCTCTCGGATCTTCTTGAGTAGGGGGGGAACCAGCTCGTTGGCTACGTGGTTTTTGGTATAGATGCTGCATTGGCGCTGCCCTTGAGGGCGTTGCGGAAGGAGTGGCCAGAGCGTGCGGTAGCCGTCACCGGAGCCTCGCGTTGAGATGCAGAAGCTGCGGCCTGCTCTTGCTGCATTGTTTCGTGGCGCGACAGGTTTTCGCCGGAGGTGACGAGGAGAAAGGTGGCCTACGCAGCGAGCTTCTTCTGCTCGCTGCGTAAACTCTTCGGCATCCGTCTCATTGACATCATTTTCGTGAGGTAGCATCGCGTCTAACGTTGTCGTAACCACGTCCGTAAACGAGACTAAAGGGTGTCATCCGTGTGGTATCCTTACGAGCCGTGTTGTGCACGAGTGTGACGTAGGGCAGGATGTCGTACCAGATCTTGTGCTCTACATCTACGTACATGCTTATCATGTCTGCCAGGGTCTTGTTGAGATGTTCGGCGAGCTCCTTAGTCTCGGGATGATACGCCGTTGTCTTCCTGTGAGTCGTACCATTTAGTCGAATAATGGTGTCCAACAGCTCAGC
Organism: Rhipicephalus annulatus; assembly: GCA_013436015.1. Classification (NCBI taxonomy): domain Eukaryota; kingdom Metazoa; phylum Arthropoda; class Arachnida; order Ixodida; family Ixodidae; genus Rhipicephalus; species Rhipicephalus annulatus. Next base: position 43,432 of record WOVY01001558.1, read on the forward strand.
CATGAATGTAGTACGTCTTTCGGTGATGACTGTTGCGGGAGCACCGTGTCTTAAAACGTTGGCTTCGATGACAAATAGCACCGTTTCAGCTGCCGTTGCCTGTGACAGAGCGCCTGTCTCTACGTATTGGGTTAAGGAAATGGTGGCGATGGTTATTCATCTGTTGCCAGTGGCAGATATGGAGAAGGGGCCCAGAAAAGTCGTAGCAGTTTGTGAAAATGGTGTAATCGGTACTCGGGTAAAGGCTGCAGCAGGCTGGCTGGCTTGATGAATGGTGAATTGTGACGTTAGCATTTTAGAGATGCCTGCACCTATGTTTCGACAACCGCAGCAAGTCTCGGCCAGTAATAGTTTTGCTTAATCTTTGCCAATGTTCTTGTGTAGTCTTTGTCTGTGTTTTGTCTTTGTTTTGTCTGTGTTTTTTCTGTGTTTCGTCTAACCTCATTAGTCCTCCTGAAGCAGCTGTCATCGAGGTGCCTGTCACAGATCATTATCCTATTTATGCAAGCATAGGCATCTCCAATAATAATAAATTAAGTCGATGCTTCAAGAATATCCTAAATACTACATTCATTTACATCATCAAGCAGTGTGATTGGTCGGCAGTTAAGAAATGCAATAATGCTGAAATAGCCTACCATCAATTTTCCTCTATCATTTCAAATGCAGTCGCGGCCGCTTCAACATTAGTAGTAAGCAGAAAAAGAGTACCTTGTCCCAATTAATCCGTGGTTGACACCTAACGTGTTAAAATGTCTGCGAAAAAAGGATAACTTATACAAAAAGAAGAAACAGTGCCCTTTCAATGTTCACCTTCAAAAGCGCTATAAAGAATATTCAAACACATTACGAAAGTTACTTAAAGCCGCTAAATTAATATATTTCGAAGATAAAACAAAGCGAGCCGGAAATGACGTTAAGCAGCAGTGGAAAACTGTGAACGATTCTCTCGGCAGGACTACGGTACATTCAGATATAACCTTGATTCACTCAGAAAAATGTGTGATCGATAACCTATCTGATATCGCGAACTCTTTTAATAACTCATTCGGCATTGATATTCCTCAGTCGACAGCACCCCTCGAACACACTTGTTCACGATTACCACATTCATTCTTCCTTTATCTGACGTCACCCGAGGAAGTGTTCACCGTTGTCAATAGTATTAGGAATACAAGCGCTGGTCTCGATAAGTTCTTTGCTGCCGACATGAAACTGACAGCTCATTTATTATGTGATGCATTATGTCATATTATAAATCTTGTATTTGGAACTGGGTTGTTTCCTACATCTCTGAAAAAAGCAAAAATTATTCCCGTTTTTAAAAAAGGCGACAAGCGTTTAATCTCCAATTACCGGCCTATAGCAATTATTTCATTCTTCAGTACGGTCATAGAAAAGCTTTTTGCGGGACGTTTACGGTATTATCTAGACAAGTTTCACGTTCTTTCTAACAAATAGTTCGGTTTTAGGCCCGGTTACACAACTGAACTCGCCATAATATCGCTAACAGAGGAAATTAAATTAGCTATTGACAGCAGTAGTGTTGTTGGAGGCGTTTTTCTTGATCTTTCAAAAGCATTTGATTCTATTTCGCACGAAATTTTATTTCAGAAACTAGAATCAATTGGTGTATCTGGCGTTTCACTAGAACTAATTCGTAACTATCTGCGTGATCGAGAACAGGTGGTAAATGTGTCCGGTACCTTTTCCAACCCTAAAACCACCAACATCGGTGTTCCACAGGGTTCGATTTCGAGCCCGCTTTTATATTTATTTTTAATTTATATAAACGATCTTCCTCAATGTCTAGCACATTCGTCCTGTATACTCTATGCGGACGATACCACTATATTAACTACAGATAAAGACCTTCACTCGATGTTGTGTAAACTAAATACCGACCTGATAAATATCGTTAAATAGTTCAATAAGAATAAATTAAACATAAATGCTAAAAAGTCAAACTTCGTTGTATTTTCGTCACCTAATCGAATCATACCTAGAAACCCCTATGTCTTCGTAAGCGGTACTCAAATTCCTTCTACCTCTAGTGCATTGTTTCTCGGGGTCAAATTAGATGAACATTTAAAGTTTAATTCACATGTTTTAGAGCTTACGCGGAAAGCCGCATATGCCCTTCGAATATTTCTAAATGTTCGCCCGTTCTTTCGTCTTGAAATATTCTTGTGGCTTTGCTACGCTTCCTTTCACAGCAACATAATATATTGCATTTCATCATGGGGAAATACGTACGCCACTCATTTATCAGCCATCCAACATCTTTAAAAACAAGCATTGAGAATAATAATGTTCAGTGGCTTTATGTACAATTCATCATCCTTACTCTGTTTGCATGGAATTTTATCAGTTCAGAAGCTGGCTAAATATTTTCTCGGCATTCCTATTTACAAATATGTGAATGGAAACTTACCGATTTCTATACTACACACAAGTCAGTTTCCTCAGGCGTCAACGACTCGTTTTGCAAGGGCTAATAACTTCCTTTACCCTAAACCTAGGACTAATTATGGCAAGTTTACCACAAAATTTTCATCTGTTTCCCTGTGGAATTCTTTACCTTTGGAGATCAAAAATAGATCCCTCGAAATGTTTAAAAAAGGCTTGCATTCGGACACATTAAATTCTTAATGAATGATATTATATGAATTGAATGTTATTGCATCTCACCAGAGAAGGATTGGCCACCCTGGTGCAGTATCTGGCCACCCTCTCCCGTAGGCATTCGTCAATTAACTCACGGCCCTCAGTCCCCACCAGCTGCGGAGCAACTGACCACGGCGGCGGTCAGATCTGCAAAGCAGCAGAGGGTGCTAGGAATCTCTGGATACGGACAGGCCACCATTGGAACTTGAACTTAGCAACGTTTAACGTTAGAACGTTATCTAGTGAGGGAAGTCTAGCTGTATTATTCGAGGAGCTAGAAGGCATTAAATGGGATATAATAGGGCTGAGTGAGGTTAGGAGGACAGATGAGGCCTATACTGTGCTACAGAATGGGCACGTCATTTGCTATCGGGGCTTGGCAGACAGAAGAGAACTGGGAGTAGGGTTCCTAATTCACAGAAACATAGCTGGCAACATAGAGGAATACTATAGCATTTATGAAAGGGTAGTAGGCATTGTAATTAAACTGAATAAAAGATACAAAATGAAGGTAGTACAGGCTTACACGCCTACATCCAGCCATGATGACGCTTCAGTTGAAAGCTTCTATGAAGACGTGGAATCGGCAATGAGTAAGGTGAAAACACAGTATACTATAGTAATGGGCGACTTTAATGCAAAGGTAGGGAAGAAGCAGGCTGGAGACCAGGCAGTAGGAGATTATGGCATCGGCACTAGAAACGCCAGAGGAGAGCTACTAGTAGAATTCGCAGAACGCAATAATCTGCGTATTTCGAATACCTTCTACCGAAAACGAGAAAACGTAAACGTTATTTACGCCCTAATGGCGTAAATAAGAACGAAATAGACTTTATAATGACTGCACACCCAGGGGTCGTGCAGGATGTGGAAGTGGTTGGCAAGGTAAGATGCAGTGACCATAGAATGGTACGGGCTCGAATCCGCCTAGACTTGAAGAAGGAACGACAGAAACTGATACGCATGAAGCCAATCAATGAGCTAGCACTGAGAGGGAAAGTACAGGAATTCAGAGTGTCACTGCAGAACAGGTACTCTGCTCTTAGCGAGGAAACCAACCTTAGCGTAGATACAATGAATGATAATCCGACGAGTATCATCACGGAGTGTGCAGTGGAAGTTGGAGGCAGGGTAGCTAGACAGGACACCGGCAAGCTTTCCCAGGAAACAAAGAACCTAATTAAGAAGCGTCAAATCATGAAAGTGTCAAGTACAACAGACAAAATAGAACTGGCAGAGCTTTCGAAGCTGATTAATAGACGTAAAGTATGCGATGTAAGAAGGTATAGCATGGAGAGAATGGAGCACGCTCTGAAAAACGGAGGAAGCGTCAAAGCAGTGAAGAGGAAACTTGGGATAGGCAAAAGGCGGATGTATGCACTAAGGGACAAAGAAGGCAAATTAACTACCAATATGGATAGGATAGTTAAAATAGCGGAGGAGTTTTACAGAGATCTGTACAGTAGCCGAGACAACCACGACCTTAATACTATAAGAACTAGCAGTAACCCAGACGACACCCCACCGGTAATGATAGAAGAAGTCAGAAAAGCTTTGGAGAGCATGCACAGAGGCAAAGCTGCTGGTGAGGATCAAGTAACATCAGATCTGCTGAAAGATGGAGGACAGATTGTGTTAGAAAAACTAGCCACTCTATTTACGAGGTGTCTCCTGACGGGAAAAGTACCACAGTCTTGGAAGAACGCTAACATCATCTTAATACATAAGAAAGGAGATGAGAAGGACTTGAAGAATTACAGGCCGATCAGCTTGCTCTCTGTAATATACAAGCTATTTACAAAGGTAATTGCTAGCAGAGTAAAGAAAACATTAGAATTCAATCAACCAAAGGAACAAGCAGGATTTAGAACAGGCTACTCAACAATTGACCACATTCATACTATCAATCAGGTAATAGAGAAATGCTCAGAGTATAACCAACCACTATACATAGCCTTCATAGATTACGAGAAGGCGTTTGATTCAGTAGAAATATCAGCCGTCATGCAGACACTGCGGAATCAGGGCGTAGATGAAATATATATAAACATTCTGGAAGAAATCTACAGGGGATCAACTGCTACCATAGTGCTTCATAAAAAAAGCAACAGAATACCAATAAAGAAGGGTGTAAGGCAGGGGGACACAATCTCCCCAATGCTATTCACTGCGTGCTTACAGGACGTTTTCAGAAGCCTAGAATGGGAACAGTTAGGGATAAGAGTTAATGGAGAGTACCTCAGTAACCTGCGCTTCGCCGATGACATTGCATTGCTGAGTAACTCAGGGGACGAGTTGCAACTCATGATTACGGAGTTAGACAAGGAGAGCAGAAAGGTGGGTCTTAAAATTAATCTGCAGAAAACGAAAGTAATGTACAACAACCTCGGAAAGGAGCAGCGCTTTGCGATAGGTAATAGTGCACTTGAAGTTGTAAAAGAATATGTCTACTTAGGGCAGGTAATAACCGCAGAGCCTCACCACGAGATTGAAGTAACCAGAAGAATAAGAATGGGGTGGAGCACATTCGGCAGGCACTCTCAAATTATGACAAGTAGATTGCCACTGTCCCTCAAGAGGAAGGTATATAACAGCTGTATCTTGCCGGTACTTAGCTACGGAGCAGAAACCTGGAGACTCACAAAGAGGGTTCAACTTAAATTGAGGACGACGCAGCGAGCAATGGAAAGAAAAATGGTAGGTGTAACCTTAAGAGACAAGAAGAGAGCAGAGTGGATTAGGGGACAAACGGGAGTTAAGGATATCATAGCTGCAATAAAGAAGAGGAAATGGACATGGGCCGGGCATGTAGCACGTAGACAGGATAACCGCTGGTTATTAAGGGTCACCAACTGGATTCCCAGAGAAGGGAAGCGGGGTAGGGGGAGACAGAAGGTTAGGTGGGCAGATGAGATTAAGAAGTTTGCGGGTATAAATTGGCAACAGCAAGCACAGGACCGTGTTAACTGGCGAAACATGGGAGAGGCCTTTGTCCTGCAGTGGACGTAGACAGGCTGATGATGATGATGATGATGATGCATTATTCTGTTAGTTTTTTTGTGGTCATCGGTACACCTTGTATAACTTATGTTTGCTATCTCGTGTTTATCTGTACATTTTGTATTTCTTAATTTTTCTATCCTTACCGTATTAATGCTTGATATTATACAGAGTGAATGTTGTTGCATTTTCGTGTTAGTTTTTACATGCTTAGCTGTACATTTTTTATAACTTACGTTCGCTATTTCGTGCTTATCTGTACATTTTGTATACCTTAAGTTTACTTTCCTTACCACTCCTTACTATTGCGTTGTATTTCTCATGTATGATTTTATAGGATGTGTCACTCACAGTCTCGCCACTTTTAGACCTCCTTTTGTATTTGTACATAACACATGCACTTGTATCACTTGTACTTAAATTCTGAATTCTGAATAAACAAGCACCTACGAGGGAAAAAGAAGTGACCAACGGTTTGTTCGTCGGGGCAGGCTTGCAGTATCTCACGTTGAAGCGACCAAGGAATGACGAGCAAGTAGCTGCAGCCGGCAGGCGCGAAGTTTTTTTTATTAAGGACGTCAGTGCACAAGCCGTACAACGTCATCCCTCTCGCAAATAACTCCGACACGCTATTCGTTCGTCCTTCTTGGTAATACATGAGTAGTAGCAGTTCAGTGTCGTCCCGCTGCTATTGAGTAAAGGTGGCAGTGTCCACAATGCTCAAAAAGGCAGTGTCGTGGTCATCGTCCTGGGCTGCCGTCTCAACAGGAGACCGATAGAAACAGTTGGTATCGGTGTGTCGTTTTCTCGACTTGTAGGCAACAGTGAAGTCAAATTATCGAGCCGAATACTCTAGCGTGAGAGACGGCCACATGAATACTTCAAGTTGACTATCCAACAGAGCGAGTGGTGATCACTGATAACGGTGAATGAGTGACCCTACAAATGAGGACGAAACTTGAGGAGGCCCATACCAGTGCAAAACATTCTGTCTCCATCGTAGTGTAGTTAAGTTCTGCTCGGGACAGCGTCCTGCTGGCGTAGGCGATCACCTATTCGTTGTTTTCCCGCGACTGTACGAGCACTTCTCCAAGACCCACATTGCTAGCGTCCGTATGTATTATTGTTGGCACGTCTTCATTGAGGTGGGCGAGCACGGGAGGTGTATACATGTGCTGACGAAGCCCGAGAAATGACCGCTGCTGATCTGCGCCCCATATGAAGGGAATATCTTCCTTAGTGAGCTGTGTCAATGGCCATTCAATGCGCGAAAAGTCGAATATAAATTACTGATAATAGGCACAGTGTCCCAAAAAACTTCGCGCTGATTTACTGTCTGATAGAGTCGGGAACTTTACCATGGCCACAATTTTATTCGGGTCAGATCGGATCCCTTGGCTGCTTACAACGTGACCAAGGAATTGAAGTTCGTGGAAGCCGAAGTGACACTTTTCAGGTTTGAGTGTAAGACCGGCCAAGCATATCGCTTCAAAAACTGCTTTGAGTCATCTAAATGTTCTTCGGAAGTCGCAGAAAAGGCAATCACGTCATCGAGATAGACTGCGTCATCGAGACTGTGTCTATGAGACGCTGGAATGTTGCTGGCGCCGAAAAAAAATCAAAAGAAAGTACCTGAAATTTATAAAATCTGTTGGGCGTGACAAAGGTGGTTGATTGATTACCCGTTACAAGGTCTACAAGAGCCACATGTTATGGGAGTCATTGTGGCTAATTGGCTGTCACCGGTGCGTGACTTCATATGCACGTAGACAAGCCTTGACAAGTCCCCTAACATTGTAAAACCAGTCCATCACTCAGTGCTTCGAGCCTCCTTACGTTTTTCTTCTGCGCAACGCCACGATGAGCGCCAGCGTTAACACCACCGCCAATGCACCATTTAACGGCCGCTGGTTCACAATTACACATGGTTTGCTTTAGCGGCAGATGGTGTAACTTTTTAAAACCTCCTTGATCGTGGTAGATTGCCGCTTGCCAACCGCTTGTCAGAGTGAGTCATTGGTAGCAGCTGTCCCAGGCGTTGCCGGGAGTACTCCGACAGGATGGCCACCTTGGTGACTGGGAAGTCACAGTGGTGAGCTGCCTTTGCGGTGGCGTCGGCCTCCTTATTCCCAGCTATCCTAACTTGAAAGGGAAGGGAGTGGAGACACATGCACAGCGCTAGCTCGGATGGTGATTAGCCTAGCGTGAAGCAGTGCCATGGTAGGCCCAGCTCGGACTGGCTACAGCAGCGCTGCATAGCTGTTCAGGAGTCACATAGGATCTCTGGGCTGCTGGGTTATTGTAGCAGCGACGTAGTCGGCTGCCAGTGAAGACCAGCCAGTTAATTTGCTGAAAAGCTAGCATGAAAGTGAAGGTGTCACTGGATGGTGGTCTCAGTTGTCGGTATCACACAGGCAGCCGCGGCCGAACTGTGGTAGTCCGTAAACATCAGGGGAGGTGAACTCAAAGACACCACTCGGAATAGGCCCCTCACTTTCAGAAATCGACAAGCGACCTGGTAGTCTTGTATCGCCGTATTGTAGGAAACGTTTCCGCAAGAGCTGATCCTGCCGTTGTAAAAACAATGGCAGGATCACGTCATGATGTTTAGACGGGGTCCAGGTGAAAGCCTTGAAGAGTTCACTTACGCGAAGCTGTGGATGATTTAAAACAGTGCCGTCGTGGTTAACAACACGCAAAAGATTTATTACCTATTACAACGTCTCCAGGAGCCACACGGCATGGGAGCCATCGCGTCTAACAGGCTGTCAACGGTTCATAATGTAACATGCACGTAGACAAGCCTAGACAAGTCCCCCAACATTGTAAAAACACAGAAACTGTAAAACCAATGATAAGGCCACCCCAGCAATCATTTCGAAGTGGCAAATCAGAACATCAGCAGCACAATTTCCTGCAACCAGTACCGCCACCAGCTGCAACAACGCAGCCAAGACAATGCATGTCTGAGTTGCCCAGGGAACAACAGGAAGAACAATATAAAGCCACTTCCACACGCTTTAGGGCGTGAGCATTCTGTAGTGGCTAACACACTACACAAGCAGTCTGCTACAAGTGCAAACAGGAAATTTGGCAGCAGCAAATACTTCACGTAACTACTTATCATGAACCCTATCGTAGCCCATGCCTGGCCCCAGCAGCCACAGGCCTTTTACAGCATGCTCGGTAAGTTGAAACTTTCCCAGCAGCTTTACGGCAGCAATAGAGGACCAAGAGGCCTACCGACAGTCTGGATCGAAAGTAATAATCCTGCAAAAAATATTCTTCCTTCTTCAATGCTCTTGACATGGATAAATTTAGCTCTATCAGTTGTTAAAGACGAAGGTCCTTGCTCAGGTTAGTTAGTACTTCATTGAACTGCCATATAGGGCAAACATCTGGGACGAGAGACAAGAGAATGGAAACACACAAGCAATGACTTCCAAATGAAGTTTATTTATAGAAAAAGATACAATATATAGATAACCATGCTTCTGTGCAAATTTACATCCACGAAACCACGACAACCTAGAGTGAGAAGATTCAGCTCTCCAGATACACAACGACAGTCAAGTAGAAGACATATAGATAAAAATTATTAAACCACAAGGCGCTATCAGGTGCTGTGCCACTACAATTTCCGTAAAGCTGTTCACCACCCTCTCTTCAAGCTTTTTCCTGCTCTCGCCCATCACCTAGCCTTCGCGTGTGCTTTGCGGTCATGAGGGAGAGAACCCGTCATGTAGTGCCTCACGATGAAAACCATATTAAGTATCTTTTGTTCAGTGGTGTACAGATCCATCGGCGGTGCCTTGCATTTTTCATGTTCACAATGTAGATGGTCACGGTGTCTCTGTAAAAGATACGGTGCTTTGAGATAGCGTGTCGGCTTCGTGGCGTTATGCGGGCATCCGATAGGGACGCTTCAGTGTGACGCTGCTGCACGTGGCAACTTTAGGAGCGCTGTGAGGAAGCGGTGACATTTCATCAAGCGACAAATAAGGAGCAGGAAGGAATACAATTGACAGACGTATAACACTGGGGAGAGGAACAAGTTTATCGCATCTCCACGGAAAAGCACTCAGACGCACGTGCGACGCAAGTAGCCCTACCCAACACGTAGCTTTGCATCACAACTACTCCTTGAACTAATAGTAGTAAAAATAATTCTAATATATAAAAATTAACGTCTCAAAACCACATTATGATTCAGAGAGACGCCGTAGTGGAGAAACCCGAAATTTTTGATCACCTGGGGTTCTTTCGCGTGCACCTAAATCTAGGTAAACGGGCCTCAAACATTTTCGCCTTCATGGAAAATGCAGCCCCCGCAGCCAGGATTCGATGCCGCGTCCTGCGGGTCAGCAGCCGAGCACCTTAGCCACTAGACCACCACGGTGGAGCCACTCCCTTGAACTAAGGCAGACGACGGCTCCTGTGGAGGAGCGCGTGTTTTCAGTGGTATTTAAAGAAATAAAGGAGGAGTTGTGAGGTAGTGCCCCTAAAACCTCTTTTTTTTACCATGAAGACCTTGCCGGACATTGTTTGCATGCTCCTTGAGACAGTCGTTTGAACAGCGCCCGGTCTGTCCCATAGAGATGAGGCCACATATTGAAGAAAATGAATAAACAACTGCTTCTTTATGGTTTGCCTTCGCTCTTAGCCTACTTACAGCTCTTAATTTTCTTATCTTGCGCTGCAGTAATTCTGCCATCGCTATAATTACTTCTTCTAAATATCCAGCATCAAGCTTCTTAATATTCATGAGAAAACTTTCTTCTAAAAGATTCGGGCAAGATTTCTTCAACGCGCTTCCAACACATGATTCAATGATAGCCCTATCGAATAGTTTTGTGCGCGCAGATCGGTATGGCAGCAGTGCTTCGAACCTCTACATTCCTCTATCCAGCAAACCTAATCTTAAAACCTATTTCTCAAATCTGGAAACTTGATTTCTCAAATCTGGAAACTTGATTTGATTATCTGCGGCAACTCACGAGTTATGACAACGGGCTGTAAACCTTTGAAAAAATTGATAGGATGCACGAAACAACTGCATCAAGGCTATTATCACTTAGTTTACACAGTATAAAGCAACCACCGACAAAATAATACATTTTTATCACCTCTTCATCTGTAGTTTCCCTAAGAATTTGCCTGTCAATGCTGGCCAAAAACAAATCACTCAGAACAACTTACACAAGGTGTACAAAGTGCCCCAATCTCAAGGTAAGCGCGCGCACAAGTGACCACACACTTTGAGGCGTGCGCACATTGCAACGCTCGGGGCGATAACCTTTAGAGGGTACCCAACGCTCAACCCTCACGCCACCTGAATACTGGTGGCGAAAACGCACTGAATGGCGTAAGTAAATAGCTCCCCGTTAGTAAGCTGAACAACGTACGCTCTGTGGCCTAGCGGTTTCGTGCCGTGCTCTTCGGAGTGAGAACTTATTGATCTCAAGATCTCGAAGTGGTGCCCTCTCGCGTGTGACGTCGCTTTGTGAAATCCGCTATCCACCACGCTGCAGTAGCCGCTGCTGCTGCGCATGGATCGTCTGGTTCGGGTGGGGACGTTGTTGAACGAACAGCCTCGCGAAGGTCAACAAACGCCCACAACGAATGTTTTGAGTGTAATTATGAATTTATTTTAGTCGCAGCCCAATCGACAGGGCCACAAAGCTTCAAAGATGACCAATAAGCACACCGATGCCCGCGACCACAATGCTGGTCAGAAAATCAAACTACGTGTGAGTGTTCCCGCTCGTCATATGGAGGTTCTGCTGTGCGATGTTAATTTGTTTGGGTGTTTCGGAATTTCAATGAGCGTATACCTTTCTCCAGCATCTACAAGCACCCCGCCGCGGTGGTTCGAGCCTGCTGACCCGCAGGTCGCAGGCTCGAACCCCGGCTGCGGCGGCTACATTTTCGATGGAGGCGGAAATGTTGTAGGCCCGTGTGCTCAGATTGGTTGCACGTTAAAGAACCCTAGGTGGTCGAAATTTCCGGAGCCCTCCACCACAGCATCTCTCATAATCATATGGTGGTCTTAGGACGTTAAACGTATCATGACAATCAATCAATCAATCAATTAATCAATTATATACAAGCATGTATATACAGTAAGGGAAGCGTCGTGGTGTGTCATCGACGGCTTGGTGGTGTACGATGCAGACCACGTTCTTGAATGTGTGGATCTTTGAATGGAGATCGCATAACCATTGCGGCTGTGGTCCCGAAAACCCGTCGACTTGCGAACGCGGCACACAACGTGATTGATTGATTTGTGGGGTTTAACGTCCCAAAACCACTATTTGATTATGAGAGACGCCGTAGTGGAGGGCTCCGGAAATTTTGACCACGTGGGGTTCTTTATCGTGCACCCAAATCTGAGTACACGGGCCTACAACATTAAAAAATAACCGCGGCACACAACGTCACTATGGCAATCGAGTGCTGCGCAATAGTGATGTACTGCTCTGTGCCTCAGTGTGCTTCGGCCGTGCGTGGAAACAGCGTTTGCTTTCACAACAGTCTTAAAAAGAAGGGCCACGCGTGCCCTTTTCCTTAGGATATTTCATTTTTGCAGTGCAAAGATCATGACGTGAACATGAGAATGTGTGTGATAACCACTGACTTCTGCCCCACTGGCATTCACAAACAACACATGAGATAATTACAGCAGAGCCGCTCTTTAAACCGTTGCTTCGGCAATCAATAGACCGTTCATAGCATCTAATATAATCAAAACAGCATCGAAATACAAAATATTCAGATAATCGTCTTAGATTGGAGTTATGGGCGCCGGCAGGGTGCAAGCCTGTGTTGTATCACCGTAAGAAAAGTCTTGAGGAGTAGGGGTTAGTGTGACATGGGAAGGGGGCACGTAACATTTCAATTCGCACCCTAGCTGATGCAAATGATTACAGTTTGTCTCAGTGTTGTTTGTTAAATGAGAGCAACATTATGAAGCCGTTAAAAATAATACCACACAGGGCTGTCGCTCGAGTATCAGGATATAAGAAATAGCTATCGCTGATTGCATATACCACGCATAGCGCCACAAAGATTTTGTGACAACCTTTACGAAATGTGCACTAAGCAGCGACAGCAGGTTTCCCTTATGAATATGTGGCAAGCAGTGTGCTAGGCACATGCTTGTCTTGATCAGGAAACTACGTATATATTGACGTACACCAACCGAATAAAACTGTAGTCTCAGATGTCCTGCGCCACTCAGCTGCGCTCACGAGGCGCGCTTACCCGAGGCGATTAGGAGGCCGCGTCATCGGCTCCCTGTCTAAGGGCACTCACCGTATGTTTTGGGACGGCACCTCACTTAGTGGAAATCGCCTACACATGTGGCTTGCGTGCAATGAATGGCTGAAGTATTTGCGAAGCACGGCTGAAAGCTTACCAAAAAGCGGAGCTTAGGGGGGGGGTGGAGGGGCATAGAAAGAAACTCTCAGCGAAGTGCTTGCTACACACGGCCGATGAAGGCGTGGGACACTTTCCCTCTCTTAGTTTGACTATTCACTTGTTCCCCTCTTTTGGGTCTCCATGATAGTTGTGAAAGCTAACACCCTTTTCACGGGTGGGTGATCATATAGAGCCACAGAGCAGTACTCCACTTTTGCGCAACACTCGCTCCAGTTTTATAACACAAAGCGCCGTGCTTTCAAAATAATCATTAAAAGTGACACCCATGGTTGTTGGAACAGAGTCGGTAGCCACCACACACAAGATAACCAATTCAACTGCGTATTTGCCGAGTTAGACCACGGAGGTGGTTTCTGTCCGGCGCCGTGCCTCGAAAGTGCGTGAATTCTATAACTGACGTCATACAAGCGCGGCTCGCAGCGCGGCTATTGGTGGCATACCATGCCAATAGAATCAAGGCTAGGCAATCAGGGCTTTCAGGGGCGAAGCTCCCCTGGCTCGGGGAAGTCCCTGGGCACGGCATGTTCACTAGTTCTCGAGGGGACCGCCAGAAGTACAGCTGTACAATAGCAGTCACCGGCTAGCTGGAATTAAGCAAAGTGGCTGACTGGGTTACTTGGTTGTGCATACTTAAGGTTGAAAGCATGAAAGCAACACACGGCGTACAGAAAATAGACACGTGTTCCACCTATTTCAGCGCTTGTCCTATCTAGGTTAAAGGAGTCATGACACCATAATCTGTGTTCTGTGGGCTGATTCCTGTATGTTCAGAGACAAGCTGGCGAAATTTAGTTGAGCAGTTAATTTATGTTTGATTTTTTTATAAACGGGCGAGTGGCCTGAGAGTCGGCAACATTGGCGCGCTCACTAGCCATCACGTCACGAACCACTTGCGAGGCCAGCTGCAGCATGGTCTGCATTCCGTAGGACGATTATGTTCTGTGGTCAGCTGCACTTGCAATCGAACTTTTTCTGCGTCGTTCAACTTTCCACTGGAACTAAATGACTTCCAGGGGTGGAAACGAAGCCACTGCGTCACCCATGTAGCGCTGGTACTTGCAGTAAGTAATTTGGGATGTCAAAAAGAGTCCTGTGTATGTGCGATGCGTATGCCGTGTGGCACAAAGAATAAATATTTATTGAAACCCCTCGCAGACAGTGTCATGATTGAGCGTCGCACTAGCTATTTTTTCACTGGAACTGAATGCAGTCGACAGAGTTCACGCAGTGATTCAGCCAAAATGTATATCGTTAGAAAAACAACAGTCGCAACGCACAGCATTGCTACGACCATCTATTTATCATGTTAAGCACCGAGAGTTGTGCATGCACGTATTCTAGACAACAAAACTTTGCACGCTTTGCCATTTCCACTGCGCTAAGTAACACTTGTTCACGAATGCGGAGTCCACGGACCCCCGTATCCGAAGATCGCTTTTCAACCCTAAATGCTTAAAATAAAGCTACTTATCATTGCGGAAAGGCATCTGCAACGTTTGTCACAACGGCGAAGTACTTGGCATCTTGGTTTACATCGTCTACGACACTTTCTTCGTCGCTTGAGTATGTGGTGAAGGATTCAAAGTCAAAATGCGCAACATACACGACGGCGTCACCGCATATGGTTTTGGTACCGGTAACAAACCGCAACACTTGCAACCTACTGAAACGTGTGGACCACGCGGCAAGCAACACTCGCAACACTGACCGTGTGCGGAAGGTGCTGTTTGGTAGAAAACGACGTCACTGCTCCTTCGGCCTGTGACATCACGCGCACCATGACAAAATGGCGGTCACTGGCAGTGGGCGGCGTTTACAGCCGATGATTTCTACGGCTAATTTTGAACTGAAGTAATCCCATACAGTTTAGTTTTTACACGTGCACAAGCACAATTGACCGTCTACTTTCGTTTTTCGCCGAAAGCCCTCAATCGATGGGTGACCATGTCATGACCCCTTTGAGGTTACAGCGCAAAAATAACACATGGTGGATAGAAAATAGACGCTCCTACCATCTGTTTGAATGCTTTTCCTGTCTATTTACTGTCCGCCGTGTGTTATTTTCGCGCTGTTAACCTTAAGCCAGATACCGCACCGCCATTCAAGGCGGGCGGTAGTTAGAGAAGCGACTGCCAGAAGGCCATGCCTACACGCCAGCGCTTTTGGCACGTTTTCTTTCTGATCGCCGGGAGCTCAATGAGTGCACAACTCCACGCTGCGACTCATCATGAACTCCTTGAAGTGAAGGCAACGGCGCAGATAGCTCGCAAAGCGGCTTCTTTGCGGGCCTGCCGTCAAACGTCACAGTGAGAGCTCGCAAGACCGAAGAAAAGCGCCAGCGTCGGCAGTAATTGCAAGGCAGCACGAGTATCGATCCAGATCCGCCGGCTTTCTGTGTGTGCTCCTACGTGTTGGCACGAATCACATTTCACCAGTACAAAGCGTCATTACAAGGTCAGTTGCCACGCATTACATTGCGTGCTGCAACAGACCTCAGCCGATAATAAAAAAATCGCATAACTCCGAAATTTCTATTAGCCATGACCATATCAACAAGGTTTTACTGTCAGGTGCGCAGTTGGGCTGCTGCTGCTGAAAAACATATTATTACAGATGTTATTTACAGGGAGGGTGGGAACGTTCATTAAGGGGCCGCCCCGTACAAACACTAGGTGGGTTCCCTCTTACGGGAGCCCATTGGCGTTGGCCGCGGCCCGGGCACGCTTGACCAGGGCCCGTTGGGCCGTCAGGTCAGAGCAGCCGAACAGGGCTGCCTCCCAGTCCTCGCGCGAAGGGTTGGGTAGTTGGGTAAGGTTTGGGTTTTTTTGGCATGATCACACCATGTGGAAAATGTCAGAGGAATTCTCCTCACAATGCGGGCACTTCCCCGTGCAAGCGCGGTCGAAGTGTTTTATGATTGCCGGGCCCAATATAGTTTTGGTTTTGTCGCCTTCGTCTTTTTCGCGGGACGCGAAAGGGGAACGAGGATTCGCTCTTCCGCCTTCATGAGGCCTTTACAGGGTTTCGGAAAGATGTTGTGGCCGGATTGATAAAATTTTGTGACCTCCTTAAAGGTGTAGGCGGGATTGGGTTCGAGTTCCAGAACGGTAGGGGACGAGGATGGTGCCCGGAGTGTGATCACGCGGGTGGCGGCATCGGCCGTCTCATTACCATCGAGGCCCGGGTGAGCCGGAGCCCATATGATCGTTCGTTGCGTGGGGGCACCTAGGTAGCTACTTTTCTGCAACATTTTATAAGCACAGTACGGAATATATCCCTGTTCAATATTGCGACAGGCACCCCTTGAGTCGATGATGATGACCCTCGAGTCCTGATCTGCGGCGGCTAGTGCGATCGTGATCTCCTCCGCGTGCGTAATGTTATGTGCACGGAATGTGAGTTCGTTTACAACGGTGTTTTGGTGGACGACCGCAGCCATGCACCAACCACCGTGGTGCGGGCTGGAGGCGTCCACGTAGAATACTCCGAATTTGTGGCCGTAGTGTCGAGCCAAGGCTTCCGCCCGCGCGAGGCGTCGGCCACTGTAGTCGTCTCGGGTCATGTTAGCCGGAAGAGAGCGCACGTGCAAGGAGTATCGCCAAACTTCTGGAATCTGTACGCGCTCCTCCATGTGTATTGAATGAATGATGTGTAGCCGGGCAAGGAGGCGGCGACCCGACGGTGTTTTAGAGAGTCTAGTGTATTAGTTGGTCAAGTGCGCCTCTCTCAGCTACTTAAAGGTGTTCACCATTTCCAAGCCCAAAAGGCGCTGGTTAGAGGTGCTGACAGGAAGGTCGAGGGCGCGCTTGTAGATTTTGCGGAGAATGACTTGGAGTGCATTCTCGTCGGATTTGCGTAGGTGGAGGTATGGAGCCGAGTACAGGACTCGGCTGGTTACGAATGCGTGCGCCAGCCGCAAGGAATCTTTGCATCGTAACCCCCGCACTTGTTGGAAACCAGGCGGACCATCCGGCCCACCTGCTCCCCCTCCTTACGCAATTTGGAAAATGTTGTGTCTGCTCTGTGATATTTGTGTATAAAAAGCCCTAGTACTCTAATCTCATCGTGTTCGGGTATGGGTCTGCTGTGAAGGGAGAGGTTGATTTTTGTGGTCCACTTTGGTGATGGGCGTATGTGCACGAATTACGATTTGTAAGGGGAGCACTGAAGGCCGCAGCGACGGGCATAGTCATCCACGATGTCCACCGCTTGCTGCAGGCTTGCCTCCATGTCTCCTGCCGAGCCGTGTGACGCCCATATGGTGATGTCGTCGGCGTACAGCGCATGCTGTATGCCTTCGACTTTCGCCAGCTGAGCGGGGAGTCTCATCATTGCCACATTGAATACGAGGGGCGAGAGGACCGCTCCCTGTGGAGTCCCTCTCGTGCCTAATCGGTGAGGGCCGTGTTCAATGTCCTGAATCCGAATGTATGATTGTCGGTCAGTGAGGAATTGTTTAATATAGTTGAAAGTGTTTTGGCCGCAATCCACCTGTAAGAGATGTGTTAGAATAATTTCGTGGGTCACGTTATCAAAGGTCCCTTTAAGATCCAAAGCAAGCACAACTTTGTCATTCAGGGGATACTCGACTGGATCAAGGATCTCATGGTCGAGCTGAAGCAAGACATCCTGCGGGGACCGGTGTGGGCGGAACCCGAACATGGTGTCTGCAAATGCATTTTTGGCCTCCAGGAACGCGGACAACCTGTCGCGCACCATCGTCTCCATTAATTTCGCCACACAAGAAGTAAGAGAGATGGGGCGGAGGTTGTCCGTGTTAATGGCTTTGCCCGCTTTGGGTATGAAGGTGACTAGGGCGGTCTTCCACTCAATTGGTAGACTTGTTTTCCCGATCCAAATGGAATTGATGTAGGCAAAGAGCATGGTGTAGGCCGAGTCGGGAAGATTGGCAAGTAATTTCACGGTAATTTTATCCCTTCCCGGCGCCGTTCCTCGCCTCATTTTCGCTAGGGCTGCCTTCAGGTCGTGTAACTGGAACGGTTGATCCAGCTCCGCGTTCTCGGTACCTGCATACGAGTACGCCGGCCCTGGCGAGTCCTGCTGTGTGCATAGATATTGGTCTCGGAGTTTACGTGCCAGTTTGGCTGTGTCTCCGTCTAAGCTGTGAAATGCTCGTTGCAGATGCTTTTGTTTCTCTGTTCGAGTTTGGGTCGGATCAATAAAGGCGCGGAAGAGGCGCCAGGTACTCCGGCTGGACATTTGTCGAGCGGCCGTGTTGCAACAGTCCACTCAATTAGAGTCAGCGAGCTGGGCCGCGTACTCTGCTGCTTGCTGGGTGAGCTCAGCGATGCAAATTTTGAGCTTTCGGTTGTGTTTTTGCCGGCGCCATTGGCAGATGAGGCGGCGCCGGGCCTCCTAGAGGTGAAAGAGGTGGTTATTCACCGCAGGAGTCACCTCGGAGTGTTTAATTTGTGTTTCTGTGGAGCGTAATGAGGAAACCAGTTGCTGGGACCAAGCATGGTATCCTTGCTACCTAATGGGTGTCGAATTGGCGTATATTTGCCGAAACTTCGTGTAATCGGGTAATTTTGCCTCTCCGTAGGGTCTTGCCAAAGGATAGGTGCGAATGGTGGTGTTGAGTGTGCAGTGGTCACTGCCGAAGGTCTCCTCAGTGTTGACCCAATCCGCATACTGGATGTTTTTTGTGAGGGTAAGGTCCGGACATGTGTCGCGGGTCACGGAGTTACCCACGCGAGTTGGGTAGGCAGGGTCGGTGTGAAGAGTTAGGCCCAGCGTGTACATGAGTTCCGCCAACTTACGTCCACGTTTCTCTTCACGTGCATACCCCCAAGTGCGCTGGGGGCGTTGAAATTACCAACGATCACCAGAGGGTCCCTGCCCGCAGCCTTTAATGCCCGGCTAAAAAGGTCTGCGACTGTAATGTTGCTTAGATTCGGTGAGCAATAAATGTTTAGCACGTGCAGTTGCGGGTCCTGTTTACGCAGCGGAAGGAGTGTCACCATCACGTACGAGAAAGCTGGCTTAAGGTCGAGGTCAACTAGGTTGGCCGTATAATTTTTGTGCATGCAGATACAAGATAAAGGGTCCTGCTGAAACGTAGTATAGTTTGTGAGTGTGGCAGCACTCCCTGGCTCCTGGAGGGCTACCACAGCAGGAAGGTTTTGAAATGCTGCGAGGAAAAGCCGGAGGTTGGCCCGCTTAGTGTGGGCCTTAAAGCCCCGAAAATTCCACTGGGTGATTTGGATGGGAGTGGCCGTATTGGATCGCGGGGACTTCCAAATTCTAAGGGTGCTCGCCATGGTCAGTGGAGTTAACGAGCGATTGCGGTGGCGGTGCTCCTGAGCCAGCACTCGTGGGGAGAAGGGTGTCCTCAATTCCGGAGACAGAGCAGCTGTCATCATCCTCAAATTCGATCTGTCGTCGAGGCGTTTTAAGGTACCGGCCAGACACGTCCTTAATTGGGCCGGCTCGTTTGGTGAAACGCGCTAGTTGTTGGACTATCAGGGTTGGGATGGTTTCTGTCATTTTAGCAATGGCGGCATTTACAGCCCCTGAGATTTGGGTTTCGAGGACAGTTATACGGCTGTCCATACGGACCTTAAGGGTGTTCACATGAGCTTCGAGTGCGGCTACCGCGTCCGTTGCCGCCGCCCAGGTCTCACTTTCCATTACCTCTACTGCGTGGGGAGGAGGAGGGGAGACTAGTTGGGTCTGTTTGGCCTCGGCTGCCGCTAGCTTTTTTTGTAACGCTTCGATTTGTGCCTGAAGCTTGGCAATAATATTTTGGTCGGCCTTACGTGATGAAGAAGAAATGATAGGGGGGGATGAGGAGGCAGCTCTACCCGTACCATACACCCGGTTTCCGGTTTTGACGGCGTGTGCCCATGACCCAGCTTCGCCGCATGGTTGCGCCATCGGCTGCTTTCCGGTTCCTCCAGTAGGGGAAGCAGGCTTGCCTGTCTTGCCGACTTCCCGGCGTGGTGGCTCACTGGGAGTCTCACCTTTGCGTCGTTTCTTGGACGCCCTTTTGGACTTTCCGCCCTGTTGTGCGGCCACCTTGGAATTACGGGACTTGGCTGTGCATGCTCGATAGTTTGTGGCGTGTGCTCCACCGCACACAGGACATACGGATACACATTCATGAGGAGCCCGCTCCCCTCCTACACAAGCGGAACCTGCTGTCCACACAGGCCACACGTATCCGGTCGTGGGCTGGGACAAGTGTCCATCCGATGGCCGACGACACCGCACTTGCCGCAGGCCCGGATCGTCCGGTAGTAGGGTTTGACGGGGATCAGCGTTGTGTCGGCTTCTCCTTGCCGGCGAAGGTTACACGCGCCTTGTTCGATGTGCCAAATTTACGCACCTCGACGATGGCGCCTAACCTCCAGCGTATGCTCTCTCGGAGTGCCTCCGTCGTATCTGTGTTGCGGACTACGATGACTCTGTGGCAGACATTGCTACCATCTTGTCGTAGGTACCCGTTGAGCAGAACCTGCCTGTGCTCGATGTTTACCACTGTGACAGGTTCAGTAATAAACAGCCTCGTGACAACCACGAAGTCCCCGATGATTTTGTCCGCCGTGTCAGGGTCCGGGGTGTGAATCACGATCAAATTTTGCTCTCTCGATGAAATAACTGTCAGCGTGTCAGCTCGCTCGAGCCCGAGGTATGTCTTAAACGCGGTCCCGTGCCAGTTCTCTGAGAAAGCATCATGCAATGAGATGCACTCTCGTGGCTTTACGACTAATACATAGTCGTCCGGACTTGGTTTCAGAAACGGGCGAAGCTTCCATTTGGTGAAAACCTTGCCCTTGCGTCCCACAGCGCACGAAGCGGGAGGCTGCGTCTTGTCAACTGGCGTGCCAAATGCCGGAGTAGCGGCGGACGCCACCTTCTTGGCGTTGGCTTGAGAGCGACGTTCAACCGCGTCGCTGATAGCTTGGCTTCGAATCTCGGTGAAGAAGCAGAGTTTGGCGTTTCGGAAGTCGCAATCGTCTCTCACGTCATGGCATGTGGGTCGTATCCACGCTGCATGCGAGTAGCGTCCATGTTGCCTCGGAAAGCCGGTCCCACACCGCCGGGCGTCGGCATCGCCGTTTGGCTTAACGGCGTCGCCAACGTGGTCGGGTGATGATCGGCCGTAAAGTTGTTAAAAACCGGCCCACCTGGTTGACAATGGTTTCCACGTGCTGCCCGTGAGTCGCCGAAATGATTGATGCTGGTCTTGACGGGGCACTGTGAATTTGCCCGTGGTTCCAGCCGAAAATCAGCGGAGCCGAAGCGCAGCACGTCCTACATCATCGCGCGCTTGCAGCGCCCCCAAGCAGTTGGTCAGCGCGCGCAGTCGGTTTGTTTCATCAAGGAACTCGTAGACGCTGCTGGCGTAGGAGTTGTATCTCACGGGCGAGGAAGTGTTCTTGCTGTTTGCGCGTTGGTAGTCAGCGTTCATCGCAGAAAGAGGGTTTCCATAGTCAACGGGCGCCGTTCACTCTGTCTCATCACACGGTGAGTGCTAATATGGCAACACCCTCTCTTGCGCGAAGAGCAAATAGAATTACCAAGGCAGCTGACGATGATTCTCGCCCACACGTCTAAAACCTAAGGTGCTTTACCCCCCCCCACAAAAAAAGAAAAAAAAGGGGTGCCGGTGAGAGCGAAGAAATGCATACTCCAAATATGTGCTAGTCGCAAGCGTCTTTTGATGTGCGCTTTTCCAATAACTGGTGATATTCAACCAAAGGCTCGTCGGAGATTTTTTCGACATCACTCGTCATTTTATATTGCCATATTTAATTGTTGCCTTGGAATAATTTCAACACCATCTTTGTTGCCCGAAGCATCTGCCTGTTCTCTGTAGCGCTGGTAGGCACGTAAATGAAAACCCAATGTCTGGCTTCGAAGAACTATCCATCCACGAAGGAGCTTTTCGCAAATTGATATAGAGAGAAGAATACGCCAGGCACGCATAAACCAATCTCCACTTAACTGTCCACACTTTCTTATAATAGAGCAAGGTAACCTAAATTTTGGGTTTTATAAGGAGTAGTCGCTGATATACTACAAGTGCCTATTCATTGTTTGATAATGAATTCCTCTGATGTTGCAGAATAAATAAGCATCAGCCCTACTAGAACGCTGAAATACTAACAATAAGAAACGTATATGCAGTGGTAATCTGAAATTGCAGTGAAGCAGAAAACCACTTAACGTTCCATTCATGACTTTATGCAAAGCTCATTGATTTTCCTAGTGCCATGACAAAGTTTTGAACTGTAGGAGGAAGGCACCATGGCGCACGCAGTGATTAACCTCAGCACTTTGTGTTTTTTTCACCCTTACAGCCATGCGACAAGACCAGTCCCTGCGACACGCCCTGCACATGTTCGGAATTTTGGTTAAGTGGCATCATAAGAGGGAGATGTTATCTAAATGTTTCCCAACCCCCACCATCTGCAGCTTCCTCTTTCTATCGGTAAAGAAAATGAGGCAATAAAAATTTCTACTACACATCAAAAAAAGCTCATGTGAATGCTTCAAACCTCATCACAGGTCAAGATTTGAAGCAATCGCATCTAATCAGAAGAACGCGCGATACGTGAGTCACTTGACAGCGCAGAACGCACGGTTCTTGTAACAAAGTAGCAGACAGGGCTAGTTGCCTGTGCATACTTAAGGTTTAACAGCACGAAAAACACACAGCGGACAGAAGAAAAACGGGACAAGCGCCGACTTCCAACTGAAATATACTTGAGTCAGACGAACAGAAGCCTGAACGAACGCTTGAGGAAGCACCACAATAGCGTTCGTAATGGCAAAGATGGCTTCCTGGCACTACACGTGAGCACGTGTGGGTGCAATCCGCTGTTCGAAAGGACAACAGTTATCGCTAAGGTTAAAGAAGGGCACGAGCGTATAAGCTATGAGGCTGCTCAGATGGCGCTTGAAAAGAGTGCATGCGAATAAGCAAGCCATCAGAAGCTCTGTCAGAAACAGAGCTATGTTTTTCGGGGTGTGGGGGTCGGCGTAGTTGGCTCAGTGATTGTTGATGATATTTCGTATCTTAGCATCTGTCATTTCTTACACTGTTTTTTTTCTGTTCACTCGGGTATATTTCCAGCCTTCTTGCCAATAAAATTTCAGTAAAAGTCAGCGCTTGTCTCGTCTTTTTCCTGTCCACCGTGTGTCTTTCGCACAATTAAAGCTTAAGGCCATTTTAACATCTGTGTCAAACAAATTTCCCTCTCAAAGGACTCTATAGCCGTCATATTGAAACAAAGATAAACTTATCACAGCAGTGTAGCAACGAAACGCATGAAGGAGCGTAACATATCTTAGCCAAAATCTTCAAGAATGGTATATTGAGAACACTTATCACAACATATTACTATCAGACTTTGTTAAATCGTTTCCAAAGAAATTCTGAAGCGTTGTGCCACCGACTCCAACTTCTGACATCTTTTTTGTAAAGCGTGCGAGACGAGAAAATTGTGTGCACTGCTTTTAAAGGCCATTTCAAGAATATCTACAAGTGCTGCCTGTTGTGAACCACGCTTTTCTACAAGACTTCCTTTTCTTTCTGACCTTGTTATTTCGCAACGCGACAGTTAAAGCTTGATATTGTTAAATATCATATTGTTAAAAGTAATAATGTTAAAGCTTAATATTAAAAAAGGCTACAGTTCCTGATGATATCACAAGCAGTCTTTAGAAGCTTTTTGCAAAATTGTGAGCCAAATAATTACATGTTCTATTCACGAGGTCTATTAACAAAGCAACGTTACCGGAAAACGGAGAAGTTGCTATAAATGAAACCACTACACTAGTCTACGCTACAACAAATGTGCTCACAACTCCAAAATGTTTGCAATACAGATTTTTGTTCTAAGACGTATGTATTTACATTTATAACTGATTATTATGCACTTGTTGCGTTGCCAAGCAATCAATGTGTTTTTTGTCTTGCTCACTAAAACCTTTACTATACAATTCCGTTTGCGTTATGTAATTTCGACATGCTGTAATATTTATATAAATGCCATAGTTAACCTAGGGTACCGCGACAGTCGCCCGACTTCGGTAATCTCGTCTGCAACCTGCTAAGCAAGAACTTAACTGAAACTTAAACTTAAAGCTTGCATAAAAATTACAGAGTAATCACACCCCGTATTCTAGAACGTCCCTTCTTTCAATGCTTCACCTTAACTCGAGAAAGCCGATGGGGGGCGCCATCTCTAAGCATGGCTAGTCACTGCATATCAGCGCTCATCTGCTGCGACTCTTGAGTATAGCGCAGGGTCGTTTTGAGGCGAGCTGTGGCGCAGTGCTCAACTCTGTCAAGTGAAGGGTGAAAGTCGAGTCGAGGAGCGTTTGTGAATACGTGGGTAATAGACTCCAGCATCATGTGAGCTCTTAGAGGGAACATATAATTCAGGAAGATATAACTACTGCTCCTGATGAACACGAAATTTTAACCGATAAGCATCATGGTTTTAGAAGAGGTCTCTCAAAAACCGCTCAGCATGATGAGATCTTGTATAGCTTTGTTAGTGCTATAAAAAGAGGGAAAAATCGATGCAATATCCATAGATTTCAGCAGAGCGTTTCACAAAGTCGATCATGTGAAGCTGCTTCATAAGCTATGCGCTTTACATTGTTCGTCTTCACGAAAGTCGAGAACGTGCCATTCGTAAACTGGCCCCCATTATCAGAGACGACAATTCATGGCATGCCAAATCGGCAGAAGTTAGCGAGAAAGCAGCTGACTGTGGACAACACAGCGTTGGCTTATTGTCTGAGCAGCACCGCTTCGATCCACTTACCGTATGCGTCCACGGCCACCAGAATCATGCTTCCTGCAAAAGTGCAAGCAAAGTGAATTTGCTGTCTTGATTAATTTTCTGTCGTAGCAGGCCCGCTCCTCAGAATTGCTGACGGTGGCACGTGCATATTCTGCACACGGTTGTGGCATAATGCGGTAACCTGCTGCTAATCAACTATACGACCGCACAATACATGACCGCCCGCGCTGATTTTTCATCCAGCCGTCCATACATGCATCTATCCATTCATGCGTTCATTTAACCATCCCTCTGTCCACCTATCTGTTAGTCTGTCCATCAGTGCGTCCGTCCGTCCGTCCATCTATCCAACCAACCATCCATGAACCTTACCGCCCGTGCATCTGTGCATATTTCCACCAGTCCGTCTTTTATGCTAGTCGGTGACTTCAACATAGACATTATGGACCTTAGGACCCATAGCTTCAGCTAATCGTCGTCATTGACTTTGAGAACACGCACTCATTTTACAGCAAAAGCTGTTATGAGATCACAACTCGGGTCTCGCGCAGCGCCGTAGCTGTCCGCCACCGCCACCGCCGCTGGTGTCCGTAACCACGTCGCACGAAATTAGAAAAAAAAACATAGTTCCAATGACAGAGTAAGGCTCCAACCCAAGTCCACTGAGTGCCAGCCCAGTATTCTACAACTGAGCGACGCCGGTGCATGGGACTTGTTAGCAAACTTGCCTTAGGCAGGCTTGATGTTGGGAAAGCAATCGCGTTATTACGACTTATAAAGCGTTTTAAAACAGCGAAAGGACCAGCAGTCGTCGCACAATGCGAATAGCGTAACGAGATGGTCGTCCAATCCTCCAACCCTTTACAGAAGCGTTTTTTTTTTCAACTGTAAATTGTGGCGCCTAAGCAATGCAGGCATAATTACTCATCGTCATCAGCCACTGCATGAACAGTTGGCACAAAATTACTCGAAATAGGTTAACGAATACCTACGCTTCTCAGAAGAATGACGAAAAATAGCATAGCGAATGCCCGCCTACTACCCGAAAAGTTTTATTATTAAAACTGTAGAGGGCATGAAGTAAGTGTGCTTGCAGCAGTTACGCAATGAGTGTTTTGAAAAGGCTCTGAAAGGCCGCTCTTTTAGCTTTCGCTGTGACTGTGGTGCGCCTTCCACGCAGGCCGGGCATTTTTCTCAACGCCATCGAAATAAAATTACCATCGTCCGTTCGCGCTGTTGCTTGGTCAATATAAACTGTCAACTATTTTCCGTGCATTGCGCTAAACTACATTTTTGTCTTAAACAGACGTGACGGTTGTATCGTAGTAGTAACTATGTAATGTTTATAAAATCAGATAGCCATCACTGCATCCCCAATTGACGGATTGAATGATGAGTGAAGTGAAGCGTTCGTCTGTTCATTCGTGTATCCGTCCGTCGGTCCATCCGTCCATGGATTAATCTGTCCGTCCGTGCGTCTATCCGTCTGTCTGTATGTCCGTCCGTCTAGTGAATACTCCAAGTACCACCATCTTTTCATCATATATTAATTATATACAAGTACCATCATCTAGAATTCCAAGAACTAAACTACCCTGTGGCACATACCCGATAGAGGTGGTTACTACACAGCATAATCGGGTGGCGCCTTAATGAGCTTCACCCCTAAAAATAGTTACGAAACCTGGAATGACTTTGTGGTAGAATACTTGGTTGCTACTCAGAATGCTTGGGTTTGGTTCCAGCTGGACTTTCAGGCTGCACAAGATTGGACTTACTGCCGATGTGGAAAAGGCGTTTCTTCAAATCGGCATACAGAAACCTAAACGTGACGCCTTAAGGTTTTGATTATTTGACAGCGCGTGGATGCCACGTGAACACACGCCAAACATTCTGGAGTATCGAATTACACAAGTGCCATTTGGAACTACGGCCAGTCTATTCCTTTTGACAGCCACACTCCAACACCATTTCAATCGCGCCAATCCCGCGCTAAAATCAATGGCAGTGCAACTTGCTGAGAACTTCTATACGTCGACAATCACGTCACAGGAGTTATTTTTTTCAAATGAAGCGTTTCGCAACTACCAAGAAGCGAATCTCATCCTAAGCAAAGCCGTAATGAAGCTACAGAAATGGTCCACTAGTGATGACGAGCTCAGACGACACGTCGCTCATAGATTGGACTCTGGTTCAGCAGCACCCCTTACGAAGGTTCTAGGTCTGCTATATGGGGCACAACTGTGGACCAGCTTATTCTGAACATGGTATCCCTGTTGGAGCTTCTTGAAAATAGGAACGACACCAAGAGATGTGTTTGCCAGACGACTGCAATATATTTCGACTCATTAGGTTAGCTGTCACCGTTCATCGTGAGAATAAAAGTACTCTTTAGGAAATTGTGGCAGCGTGGTATAGCGTGGGAAGAAGTCACGCCTGAACCACTTACAAAAGAGTGAGAAAAGTGGACCAACAAACTGAAAGAATCGCAATCATTTAGACTTCCTAGTCGGGAGTTAAGTTATTACTTGACAAGCCGGCAAGCTCTCTACTTCATATATTCGCCGATGTCAGCTCTTGTGCTTACGGTGCTGCCATTTATCTCAGACTTGGAAGGTCCACGTGGTAACGTCGACGTCCAGACCTTTTATTTTCATTGATTTGACAGACACAGAGTTCTGTCTGATCCGTAGGGGCAATTTTGACATATAAGAGGGACACCATGTCTGGGTGATGCAGACCAGGGAGACACGAGGCTATGACAACTTACCTATATGCAATGACAAGGAGAATGAATGCAGTGATTGTGTCAGCATCCCAAGCTACAAAAAGGCTTGCAGTGATCAGTGCGTTCTGTCGCATAAGCCATGAAATAACAAAAGCAACCACCGTCACCTCTTCCGCAATCTGGAACGTAAAATCACTACCAAATGCTGCATTCATTTTTTCTTCTGCACAGGGTTACGGCATACAGCTCCCTAAAAGTAAAGCGAGCGCAAATAAATGTTCTGATGCGGTAGTGTCAGAGCGCATGCTCTAATTTGTTGCTGTAAATCAGATATAAATCACTGCTTTTTTACTGAGTCGTTTTAGAGAAAACTTTAAATCGGTTTGGGGACAACGTTACATTGTATAGATATTTGCTGGTGAATGAAAATTCTTTGTTAGATTATAAACTTCTTAAGATGGTTTTGCTACGTCGAGTTTTAATCGTGCTTATTAGTAAAAATTACACATTGAGGAGCTATGAAAATGTTTAAATGGAGGTTGGGTGCTGGAGACGAGGTTTTGACAAGTGGATTTGTCCTTTACAAGGCTCAACAAAATTTTGACAAATTTCGTTCAATACAAGAAGCATATTACTTTATCATTGTGCCTGTACCATGAACTGAAGGTATTTATAATATAGAGGTGCCAAGAAATGTAACTTGATGCTATTTATTATTGCGCACACGCACCAACGAAGACCAAAAGCGCACTTACTACTAATCGGGAACAAATGTGCAAGTCTGATAGTGAAGTAAACATCACATCATTTACCTTAATGAATAACACGCAAGAACAGTAGTAATAAGACTCATAACGGTATTGTACTGTTCTAAGAATGAAAAGTCCTTCCATTTTTCATGTGATACTTGATTTAGCAAGACCGAATACGTGCATGTGCTTGAACGTATTGTAACACAGGGTAGGACTACGCAGACACTAGAAAAGGGGCAAATAGCTTTTGTGCTGGCGTAGTCACGTGCTGTGTAAAAATATGTTCAAGTACTGTCACCAACTGGTCCAGCTTTCAGTCCTTCTGTGTAAATGTGCTTATTTGCGGACGTCCATTATTACAGACCTAGCTACCCAGTATGCTGCACCTTTTCTGCATCATTTTGATAGAATTGCTTTCTATATGTAGTAAACTGCTTTTCTTGCATGCTCGTCTACTGACGCAACCAGCAGCCATGGAGGTAGTGACATCAAAATCGCACAGAAAGGGTTTTAGCATCGCAAGTGTGATCATACTGGTTTCACACGGGCACTTTTGATGGCAATTGACTAGGGCGTCTGCACCAAAGTCGATCTAGCGCAGCAGCGACAGGCCTGTCAATCTCAATTAAAGGTTTTCGAGTGACACTAGTATTAGCCACCGCTAACTGCCCAAACTAATTGCATCAATTACAGTGCAGCCATCATCTAACTGCGATATAAGAAGGTACGACATAGCGAAAAAGAACCCGTGTGACAGTGGTTTTGTCAGTACAGTGCGTCAGACCCTAAATCTCATTCAGATGTATGTCTGCACAAAACACCCGGCACCGAGTGCATGATCACGCCTACGCGGGAGTAACTCAACGCTACGGCTCGCATCAACCAGCCAACACTAACGTATCATCAAATGTGCTGGGAATTATAAATTTCAAGCAAACCACCACACAGCACACACAAGACAACCAGGACTTGAGCATATCACATCGACGCACGATTGTGGTCATTCAACGCTACCGCTTGCACGAAACACCCACGGCATTCGATCTCCCCCTTCAAAGGAGCGGTCGGCCGAGAATCACTACCGCATCACCAGATTCACAAGGAATAATACCACAATCCATACACACCACTGCACAACACCAAAACCAACGTTGACCAAAATAGTCGAAGCGCTGACAGCCGACGTCGGCGCGCCGCTAGGAACTAAAGCGCCTAGGGATGTTCGCGTGATTTGGTGCCCAGGCAGCGCATGGTTACCAGAAAAGCACCTAGCGGGCGGCCACTATAAGTTCGCGCCATGAATCACCAAGGCGCTTCAGTAACCGGCTGGAGCGGTGCTAGAATATAAAGGCGCTGCTGGGCAACCACACGGTTACGCGCATTGTAATTCTTCAAGCGCACAAAACGTTGATTCATGGTGGTGTCAACGACACTTTAACTTAGCTGCGTGCCCGGTTTTAGGAGCCAAGAGCGCGACAAGCAGTGAAGCGAGTGCTCCGAAAATGTGTGATATGCGATGTTGCGACCGGGGTTTGCAGCACCGGAGATCCGGGATCAAGATGTTAAGGCAGGGGGAGGTTGAACTTCGTAGAGAGTGTTTATTTACATTATTTACATGGCATGGGCTCTCTAGTCCAAAGCTCTACATTGAAAAAGGCTGTCTATTGAACAAGCTCCGTGAACCACCCTAAGCAGTCTGCGAGGGCTGATCAAATACAGTCTCATCTCCCCAGATCCCTAGATCAGAGAATAGGTTCATACGGCACTGTCCAATAACATGCCTTGCAGCACACACGAGTGTCATTATGCCGGCACCGCCCCCAACAAACACGCATAGACAAACCAAACACGTGTATGGTCCCGGCGAAGCTGCCTCTTACGGTGAATCGTGCTTCCAGCGAGCGGGGTAGTTATTTTCTCCTCCTCCGTGACTAGCTTCTACACTAGCTAAGGAGGGAAGATGTTTAAGGTTCAGGATGGGTCCCATCGATGACTCGAGTGCACAGTGGCAGCGCGAAGGAAGAGCCGTAGTCCGGTGAGGAGACGCTTTAATGCAGCCTCAGGCGTCTGCCCAAGTCCTAGCCCGAACCTCCGTTCTCCCATTTCACAATCCAACACACTTTTTTCAACCCTCGGTTGAACAAAAGGTCTCCAAACAAGCCAATCACAAGTGTGGGCTCGTATCGCCACAAGCATTCGCGAAAACACTTTCATAACAGACATTGCATGGGTAAATATCACGTTATGAAGTGATATTTACCCATGCCACACACATTTATCGCACACAACACGCCGCCAATGGTTACCTCATACTAACTGGCGTGAAACGAGTCTGTCATCTCGCCCCTCGCGCCAACCACCTAAGCTTTGTAGAACGGCGATCACTGCCTAGACGCCTCCAAAGGACCATGCCTGGACATCTGGGGCTGATTTGAGCGTCGGCGGCTCATCAGTCAGAGACGCACAGCGTGGTGGTCCGACGTCCGTAATCGGCGGAAGCTCGACATCGTGGCATTTACCGGGGCACGAAGACACCACCTGTCGCATCTATGCGCGGACCCGTAGTACAGGGGTGCTCCGTAAAGTAATTTTAGCGCCGCAGCGCCCAGCACATAGAAACAGCAGGGCGTCTTGGCGCTGCTTCTTACCTCCACAAAATTAGACGGCTGCCTTTCTTCCGTTCTGGTGGCCGCGGTAAAAGTTGGCCCGCCAAACGCAACAAGTCCACCGGCGGGAAAATCGACCTGAGGGTGACCAGCCGTACACGTTGCCCGAAGCGTCATTGTTTGGAGGCGTATCCAGGCCACTGCCGATGACGCAATACTGCAATCGTCAATCATCCATGGGCCTTTCATCGCGGAGATTACACAGACATACACACAACCACAGACACGGGACAGCACCCTGCCCGCACTTGAGGCACATCGCATTCGAAAATAATCTAAAACCAATCTTCCTTAGGTATTATAATCAAACAAAAAGTAGCAATTAGATTATTTCTGTGAGCTTTCGCAGAAGCTCCCAATTCTGATTAAAAATAATCTTCCTCTGAAACTGCTCTTAAGAAAATAAACTCCCAATCGATGCGCTCTCTGTGACATACTTGTGTGCCAGCGTTAGTAATCCGCTGTAACACAGCAGGCCTCATACTCCTGAAATAAATCCATTTGCTTCACGTTGTCTTTTAGACCCCAAAATTTTGTGCCTCCAAAGCTAGTCATCAATTTTCTTTGAGCAAACGAAAAAATAACCAATCGCGTGTCACACTCTCTCTCATACTAGGCCGAACTCCATCGGTAGCCATTCTCACACTCGAGCCCCGTCGTCTCTCTATTCAAATGTTGCTTCGTAGAAGCCTCCTTAAGAGCGGTGAGTACACCCTTGGGCTCTGTGCACTCACCAGGTGTGCATGCGACAGCAAGGCGCCCCGCCACCCTAACAACAACTGTCGTGGTGCAACTTCATCAGGAACATCCACATTACACGTCCGCAAACGCACGTCACAGTGCTCCTGCGTGGATTAACTACTAATTCTGCCTGGCAGTTACCGTTGTCATAAAAGCTACACATCAACCCTCGAACTAACGAAGTCACTTTTTTTACGTCAACACTGGGGGCATGCTAACAAAACAAAAAATAATAACACAAACTTTCGCATGAATCTTGAAAACTCAAAAAGAATATTCTTGCGTCTCCGGGCTCACTCAAAATTTGTTTCTACTGTCGAGCTTACTCGACAAACGCTTTTACGCGTGTCGTTAAGCAACCCCACAGCGCTTACCTTTAAAACCAAAACATAGAAAGCTTAAAAAATAAATAAAACCTACCACTTGTTACCTAAACGCTAGCTCGTAGCTGAAACTCTTACAAGACCTTGCTTACAAAACCAAAACAAAAATTAGGAGTCAAAACAAAAGTTCAAAGCAAAAGAATCACCGCCTCTTTCGAGCAATTGTCTCAACGACCGCCAAGTTGGATGTACAGCCGCGCCACGAATGAGTCGTGAAAATTGCGGATACTCAGACAACGCTGCTACATTTTAAACAAACTGCACGTGAATAAGCTTACATGCACGGTGTGACGAGCGATAGCCGACGACGATCGGTGAGTGTCTCGCGTCTTAGCGCTAGGAAAACGAACTAAATCGGTGCCGAGCTCGCGGGCGCTCAAGCAACGTGCAATAAAAAAAGGGTCTGGCAGTCCCTTCCTTATCTTGAATGAGTGTAGATGTCCCTCTTAGGCCGCCTCGGAAACCAGTATATTTGACGGCCGCAATGGCCCGTGACATTTGGCGGCCAATAGCTCGAAGCAACTAAGAAGACGTTTACATCTATGTGGAGGCGTCGCTACCTGCACGCTCTTTTGTCTCAACCACTGACGTTTGAACAGCGTCGGCTTGATGATCCCAAGATGGCGATGGCCCCGTGTTCTGTCGACGTGTTCGAGCAGCTGGATGACACCACCCGGTTGGAAGCCTACCAGTCAGCTGTGTCCAAAGTCGATGTCCTAAGGACCGAGGTGGGTCAGCTTCGGAGTGAGGTGGAGGAACTGAAACTGGCAATTCTCAAGGACCACGACGCCGCCAAAGACCACGACATGCCAAACTGCCTCTTGACTAGCAGATAAAGGCAAGTCACAACCTCTTGTGTAACTTACTTGCTGCACTATAGTAGAGCGCATCGATCGTCTGGAGTTAAAAACGCATAAAAACTCTGATGCCGAATCAAGCACGAGTGCAAAAGAGAGCAGTGTGTCGGCGAATCTCAAATGCGGCTCGAGAAAGCAACAAAGACAAGCCAGAAGCGATTCTCATGTGTGCGTATCTAACAGTGAAGACACTCGTGACCGACTTTCGAGTTTCGCAGCGAGCTCCTTACCGCATCTCGGGAAAGATCTAAACACCTGGTTTCACCAAGTTGATTATTAGTTTAGAACCTTCAGCATTCCCGACGAGGTCACCATAACGTTCATTATTTCAAGGCTCCTAGCTAAAGGCTTTATATGGATGCGTCACCACACAAAAGTGGCTAGTATCTGCATTTTGGCTGACATGAAGGCAGCGTTCCGCCGATGTTATAACATGGACTGCGATGTAACATATAAGCAGCAAATGTTCGGCGCAACGCTACAAGCAGGCGAGTCAAGTACATACTTCGCATACCGAAAGCTGGACCTGATGTAGCAGTGCAATTATCCTGTACTACAACAGGAAAAGTGCCAAGTTATCATGGTTACTCTGTCACCCAAGGAAAAGGAGCGCTTTTTTGACAAAACATTTCAGCGGCAAGACGATATGATAAGCTCCTTTCTGCGCTTTGACCAGATCAGGGGTTCGGAGGAGAGAATTCAAATGTTGGCTGCGGAAGAACGCAAAACGGCATCCTCAACGCCGTCCGCCGAATGCCGTAATTTGGCAAAGCGTTAACCTCGGAAGCGTATGCGCCATCGTCAACGCGCGGAGAGCATAAACTCTAGCGGTTCCTCAGATGATGAAGTCGCCCAGAGAAAGGTGCTAAAAGGGGGGGGGGGGGGGATACGAAAACGAAGCCATCACCATCGCGGCAATCGACTCATTCCGCTAAGCGTGTTTTTGAAAGGTTGCAAGGAAATGCCACGAGAGCTCGTAAACTGTGATTGAACTGCTCCAAAAGTGGCCATTTTCTCACACAGTGTCGTATACCGCTAACTGCAGAACTTTTGAAGTGGCAGGAAGATTTCGAATCTTCCAGCTCACAAAAGCGGGGAAACAAACCACTGGTGATGCCGATGCCCGCGAACAATCGCCAGTAATTGAGCAGGTGTCATGTGTCTCTGAAGTGAGTACTTTTTTCTGTTTCTGTCACCGTAAACGGAAAAACGATCAAAGGCATCCTGGACTCTGGAGCAGTCAAAAGCTTGATTACGGCACCAATAGTTGACAAACTCGAATTAGGCATAAGGCCTTCGTCCCTACGTTTGGTAGGAGCAAGCGGCCATCAGCTACAAAACAAAGGTTAAGTCGGTGTTGTGGTGACAGTTTCCGCCCTGGGCCGGTTCGCTCCTCCTTAGGCGACCTGGTCACCGCCGGGTTCCCCCGGGGTCATCATATCGACGCCCAGCTTAGCGCGGACACCCGATCAACATGGGTCAGCGTACGGCAGGACTCCCAGCCTCAACCCGTCCTACTAGTACTGGGCTCCAGGTCGCTGGATTACAGAGGCACGCCACAGCCCCCGCCCCAGTGGTCGCAGGGGCGCCTGCGCAAGTAGGCGTTTGGTGTGTAGCGACACCACGAACCCGAGCTAACGGGGGAGTTTCGACTCCCTCCCACGCCTAGCCGTGCGTGGCTTTGCCGTGTCCGAGGAAAAGGGGATCCTGGGGGTTGAGCCGACGCTGGGTGATTGGACCGTTAAGGCCCCCCGGCAGAGGCAACACACCCCTTTGGCCCCGGCTTCACGTAGACGGCACCCCTGAGCTGACCCACCCAGGGGAATCGGCAGTCGCCTTTTCCTATCTCTCTCTCCCTACATCTTCGTCTTTATCTCTTACTATTTATCTGTCCTGTCTTCTACTCTCTTCCGTTTACTTCCAAACTTCCTGGCGGCTAGGGTTAACCCTGTGCAAATAGCCTACCTTGGTCTAGGCGCATTGGGGTTATAGTGGCGTTGTACGGCTGGCGTCTGCAGGTTTCAGCATTTGTAACCTTGTAGCGTCCCCTCGTTGGGCTCCGTGGTGGGTGGCCGCCAACGCTGCTGAACAACAATAAGGAAGACATGCATGGAGCATTCCCACTACTGTCTGATCGTACCGGCTTAAAGCCGGTACGCACCGATGATCTCACCAGAGAAGGATTGGCCACCCTGGTGCAGTATCTGGCCACCCCCTCCCGTAGGCATTCGTCAATTAACTCACGGCCCTCAGTCTCCACCAGCTGCGGAGCAACTGACCACGGCGGCGGTCAGATCTGCAAAGCAGCAGAGGGTGCTAGGAATCTCTGGATACGGACAGGCCACCATTGGAACTTGAACTTAGCAACGTTTAACGTTAGAACGTTATCTAGTGAGGGAAGTCTAGCTGTATTATTCGAGGAGCTAGAAGGCATTAAATGGGATATAATAGGGCTGAGTGAGGTTAGGAGGACAGATGAGGCCTATACTGTGCTACAGAATGGGCACGTCATTTGCTATGGGGCTTGGCAGACAGAAGAGAACTGGGAGTAGGGTTCCTAATTCACAGAAACATAGCTGGCAACATAGAGGATTACTATAGCATTAATGAAAGGGTGGTAGGCATTGTAATTAAACTGAATAAAAGATACAAAATGAAGGTAGTACAGGCTTACGCGCCTACATCCAGCCATGATGACGCTTCAGTTTAAAGCTTCTATGAAGACGTGGAATCGGCAATGAGTAAGGTGAAAACACAGTATACTATAGTAATGGGCGACTTTAATGCAAAGGTAGGGAAGAAGCAGGCTGGAGACCAGGCAGTAGGAGATTATGGCATCGGCACTAGAAACGCCAGAGGAGAGCTACTAGTAGAATTCGCAGAACGCAATAATCTGCGTATTTCGAATACCTTCTACCGAAAACGAGAAAACGTAAACGTTATTTACGCCCTAATGGCGTAAATAAGAACGAAATAGACTTTATAATGACTGCACACCCAGGAGTCGTGCAGGATGTGGAAGTGGTTGGCAAGGTAAGATGCAGTGACCATAGAATGGTACGGGCTCGAATCCGCCTAGACTTGAAGAAGGAACGACAGAAACTGATACGCAAGAAGCAAATCAATGAGCTAGCACTGAGAGGGAAAGTACAGGAATTCAGAGTGTCACTGCAGAACAGGTACTCTGCTCTTAGCGAGGAAACCAACCTTAGCGTAGATACAATGAATGATAATCCGACGAGTATCATCACGGAGTGTGCAGTGGAAGTTGGAGGCAGGGTAGCTAGACAGGACACCGGCAAGCTTTCCCAGGAAACGAAGAACCTAATTAAGAAGCGTCAAATCATGAAAGTGTCAAGTACAACAGACAAAATAGAACTGGCAGAGCTTTCGAAGCTGATTAATAGACGTAAAGTATGCGATGTAAGAAGGTATAACATGGAGAGAATGGAGCACGCTCTGAAAAACGGAGGAAGCGTCAAAGCAGTGAAGAGGAAACTTGGGATAGGCAAAAGGCGGATGTATGCACTAAGGGACAAAGAAGGCAAATTAACTACCAATATGGATAGGATAGTTAAAATAGCGAAGGAGTTTTACAGAGATCTGTACAGTTGCCGAGACAAACACGACCTCAATACTATAAGAACTAGCAGTAACCCAGACGACACCCCACCGTTAATGATAGAAGAAGTCAGAAAAGCTTTGGAGAGCATGCACAGAGGCAAAGCTGCTGGTGAGGATCAAGTAACATCAGATCTGCTGAAAGATGGAGGACAGATTGTGTTAGAAAAACTAGCCACTCTATTTACGAGGTGTCTCCTGACGGGAAAAGTACCAGAGTCTTGGAAGAACGATAACATCATTTTAATACATAAGAAAGGAGATGATAAGGACTTGAAGAATTACAGGCCGATCAGCTTGCTCTCTGTAGTATACAAGCTATTTACAAAGGTAATTGCTAGCAGAGTAAAGAAAACATTAGAATTCAATCAACCAAAGGAACAAGCAGGATTTAGAACAGGCTACTCAACAATTGACCACATTCATACTATCAATCAGGTAATAGAGAAATGCTCAGAGTATAACCAACCACTATACATAGCCTTCATAGATTACGAGAAGGCGTTTGATTCAGTAGAAATATCAGCCGTCATGCAGACACTGCGGAATCAGGGCATAGATGAAATATATATAAACATTCTGGAAGAAATCTACAGGGGATCAACTGCTACCATAGTGCTTCATAAAAAAAGCAACAGAATACCAATAAAGAAGGGTGTAAAGCAGGGGGACACAATCTCCCCAATGCTATTCACTGCGTGCTTACAGGACGTTTTCAGAAGCCTAGAATGGGAACAGTTGGGGATAAGAGTTAATGGAGAGTACCTCAGTAACCTGCGCTTCGCCGATGACATTGCATTGCTGAGTAACTCAGGGGACGAATTGCAACTCATGATTACGGAGTTAGACAAGGAGAGCAGAAAGGTGGGTCTTAAAATTAATCCGCAGAAAACGAAAGTAATGTACAACAACCTCGGAAAGGAGCAGCGCTTCGAGATAGGTAATAGTGCACTTGAAGTTGTAAAAGACTATGTCTACTTAGGGCAGGTAATAACCGCAGAGCCTAACCACGAGATTGAAGTAACTAGAAGAATAAGAATGGGGTGGAGCACATTCGGCAGGCACTCTCAAATTATGACAAGTAGATTGCCACTGTCCCTCAAGAGGAAGGTATATAACAGCTGTATCTTGCCGGTACTTAGCTACGGAGCAGAAACCTGGAGACTCACAAAAAGGGTTCAACTTAAATTGAGGACGACGCAGCGAGCAATGGAAAGAAAAATGGTAGCTGTAACCTTAAGAGACAAGAAGAG
This sequence comes from Rhipicephalus annulatus, assembly GCA_013436015.1. Taxonomy (NCBI): domain Eukaryota; kingdom Metazoa; phylum Arthropoda; class Arachnida; order Ixodida; family Ixodidae; genus Rhipicephalus; species Rhipicephalus annulatus. The sequence continues at coordinate 81,323 of WOVY01001558.1, forward strand.
GGCACAGTGGATTAGGGGACAAACGGTAGTTAAGGATATCATAGCTGCAATAAAGAAGAGGAAATGGACATGGGCCGGGCATGTAGCACGTAGACAGGATAACCGCTGGTCATTAAGGGTCACCAAATGGATTCCCAGAGAAGGGAAGCGGGGTAGGGGGAGACAGAAGGTTAGGTGGGCAGATGAGATTAAGACGTTTGCGGGTATAAATTGGCAACAGCAAGCACAGGACCGGGTTAACTGGCGGAACATGGGAGAGGCCTTTGTCCTGCAGTGGACGTAGACAGGCTGATGATGATGATGATGATGTGGTGACAGTGGATGATTAAACACTGCAGCATGACTTTGTTGTGCCCCATTTACCTCACGAAAAATACTTCCAGGCGATGACTTTTTGCAGGCTTCAAGTGCTGTCATAGACTGGGGCTCGGAGAGCTTCGCGGTATTGGTGCCCCATAGGCCAAGCAAGGTCTACCTGGCTAGGGAGCAACCACTGCCAGCTTTATCGCGGAAGTTAGTTCATGTGGCCTGGCATCGCGGGTCGCAAGATGAAAATCATTTATTGGTCATCACCGGGACAAAGCTCTTGTACGGCCGCTATTCAGTCAAAGTGGAGCCCATGGTAACAGCTGCATCGGAAAATACAACGAAGGTATTGATCACAAACTGCTTTTCTCAAGCCATCTTGCTTTCATTTCAGATGACAATTGGCCTCATTGAAGAAGCAAGCAGAATTGAGGATATTAACTTTCTGGAGAGGACTGCCAACAAATCCTCCAAATTTCATGCCTTCCTTTTCCTGTGGACCTTGATGCGCCACCAGCTTATGCGGTCATCAATCCGTAGCACCGCTCAATCGCAATAGGAGATGTCAGCTTTAACATTGAAACAACGTTATCGTCCAATGAGCTGCAGGTCGTGAAGGATTTGTTGGTGCAACATTCGGTTTGCTTTGTACAGTCAAGTACAGATGTAGGCTCCTGCACAGTTCACCAACATTGCATTCCAACTGGCAACGCAAAGCCAATATCGCAACGTTCTCGCAGATTGTCAACAGCACAGCGTGATCTCGTCAAAAGTATGATCAAGGACCTCATTGATGCCAATATAGTGCGACCTTCTCGGAGTTCTTATGCCTTACCCCTTGTCCTTGCAGCAAAGAAAGATGGGATGACGCGCATGTGCGTTCATTATCGACGTCTCAACGCCATCACTGAGGACATTGTGTACCCTTTCCCAAGAATTGAAGACGCGCTGCCGGCACTCACCGGAAGCAAGTAATTTTTAGGGGCGAAGCTCCTTAGGGCGTGGGCTGTGCGTCCCCTGTAGCCTGTATGTAGCCACCTCTAGTTTAGTTCTTGCAGTGTTCACTAGATGGTGGTACCGTCCCCTGTATGTAGCCACCTCTAGTTTAGTTCTTGCAGTGTTCACTAGATGGCGGTACCATCTCCTGTGTGTAGCCACCTCTCGTTTAGTTCTTGTAGTGTTTACTAGATGGTGGTACTTGTAGCTGATGATGAAAAGATGCAAGATGTTATAAACTAGAAAGCGGTACTTGTAGTTGATGAAAGACGCGAGATCTTATAAAATAGGAATGATGTCACATATGGCGCGTGTCATTGGTTGAAGGCAATCGTTCGATTTAGTGCGGCGACGTACGCTAGGGGGAGCGATGTAATAAAATCGAGTGGGCAAAATGTACAGAGGATTCATGGTTTACCAGGTTTACCTCCGGAGCTTCGCCCACTCATCATCATTCACTTCGTCAATATGGCGGAATTTTTTGTTATGGACTTGTTGTCTAGATTTTATCAGATCGCCATGCATCCAGATGACATACAGAAAACTGCCTTCGTCGCGCCGTGGGGTCTTTACGAATTCCTCCGGATGTCATTTGACCTTAAATGTGCCCCATTCACATGTCAGTGAACCGCGGATACAATCATTGACGGTAATAATTATGACAATGCCCTTGTGTATATGGATGACTGCGTAGTCTTCAGCCGGACATTTGAAGAACACGTTTCGCTTCTTCAGAATATAGTTACACGGTTCGTAATAGCAGCTTTAAAGTTCAAGCCACATAAGTGCTTCTTTTTTCTGTGCTGCCATCAATTACCTTGCGCACGTTGTCACAAAAGACAGTGTATCTCCTGACCCATCGAAACTGGCAGCGGTTCAGGCTTTCCGGCCTTCTCGAAATGTACAGCAACTACAATCATTCACCGGGCTCACATAGTACTTGAGGAAGTTTATCCCGCATTACAGCGTTATCGCAGCACCTCTTCTAACTCTCCTAAAGAAAGACGCTACTTTTTGTTGGGAAGAACATCAGCAAGTGGCGTTTGAGACATTAAAGCGCGCGTTGTGCCAGTCACCTTTTCTTAAGCTATTCTCCGAAAAAGCGGAATTTGGTGTCAAAGTACACAAAGGTGCATCTCGGCTCTGTTTGGGAGGTCTATTGCTGCAAGAAGATGAAGAACGACGATATTGTCCAGTGCTATACTTGAGTCGATCTCTCGAAGGCGCAGAGTTTAAATATTCATCAACAGAACTGGAAGCTCTTGCAGTAAAATGGGCATTAGAAGAGCTAAGACTATACCTGACTGGCCGAAATTTCAAGTTGTCAGCGACCACCATGCACTGTGCTGGGTCTTGCGCTACAAGGAAAGAAACCAACGCCTTCCTCGTTGGGCACTGATTCTGCAGGAATTTCACTTTGATGTCATCTATAAATCAGGAATTCTGCACAGCACACCAGATTGTCTTTCCAGAAATCCCCTCATTGTTGATGATGCTGAGCCAATTCTTGCAGTATCATATCCATCACTGTGATTAAGTGGCAACATGGGTGCGGAGCAGCGTCAGGATGCATTTTGCGCTAAAGTCGTGGGTATGCTTGGGGTGGCGCTGGGCACGAATAAGCAACAGAAACGGGTGCAAAAGAAGCTTATCACGCATAAATATGTGTTGTACAAAAGAGACCAAGGCCCTGTCTGCAGTCAATTTCTCCTCTGCCTTCCCACACAACGGCTAGCTGAGGCACTCCGTGCATTGCATGAAGAACAATACGGTGGCCACATGGGCATTAGGCGAACATTCGATGCCCTTAGGCGTAAGTATTAATGGACGAAGCTCTATGTAGATGTCAGATGGTACGTGCGTCACTGTGTTCTTTGTCAGAGGATGATGTCGACATCGGTGCCTTACGGTCTATTAGAGCCAATAGAAGTCCACAGCCCATTTCACACAATTGGGATGGGCATAATAGGGCCATTCAAAACTTCAAGAGGTTACAACTACATCATTGTAGCCATTGGTTACCTCGAAAAATTCGGGGAAGCAAAACCATTACGGAACATAGGAGCCGCAACCATCCAGACGTTTGTCGAACGACGGATCATCTGGAAGCACGGATGCCCAGCCACAATTATTACAGACCACGGTACTCAAATGATGGCACGCTCTACTGAAGCATACTTCAAACAGCGGGGCATCAGACATGGTGCCACTACTGCATATCACCCCGCAGCAAACGGCTTGTGCGAAACAGCCAATAAGACAATAAAACAGATGATTGCCATAACTACCACCGGGGACAAAATTGGGCCGATGACCTCCCTCATAATGTATTTTGTTACAACACCGCGTGCCAAGACACGGTTCGCCGAATTCCCTTCTTCCTGGTCTACGGTAGGGATCCGGTGCTACCATGAGATGTTGTATACAGCCGCCGAGAGCTTGAAGAGCTCAAAGAACAATCAAACTATTTCACAGTAGTGCGCGAACGACTACAAAAAGCCAGGGAGCTCACGGCCGCGCACATGCGATTGGCTCAAGAAAAACAAAATCGGCACCTTGACAAGCACCACAAAGATGTTGTGTTTGAAAGGAGACAACTGGTGCTCCTCAAGGCTCCAATGTCCGGTGTGAAAACAACTACATCGTACACCAGCCTCACAAGATAGTGAAAAAACGGTCTCTCGAGAACTACGAGGTCGAACTTACGGACAGCATAAGAAGTGAAATTGTGCATGTTAGCAAATTAAAACCACATCTGAGCCCCATCGCTCACATGCAGCAACCGAATGCTTCGGACTAAGGTGTACAAGGGTGCGGTGCAGTTTAAATAGTTGTTGGTGCTTGTGTATAGTTTTGTGCTCCGGAAAGTGGATAGACAATGTTTTGTTGACTTTTATGAAAAGTTACAGATAGGACTGTTCAAGTTAGTTTAGTTACATCTGTGTTAGTGTTGTGTGTATGAAGTCGGGACGACCAGTTTCCATACCCGGGCATGTGACTAGCGATAGCAAACGACGCTCGGTGTGTGTCTCGCGCCTTTGCGCGAGGCAAACGAGGTAAATGGGCGCCGAGCTCACGGGTGCTCGAAAAATGTGGAATAAAAAAAGGTCTGGCAGTCCCTTTCTGTTCTTGAAAGAGTGCGCATGTCCTTCTTAAGCCGCCTTAGAACCCAGTGTGTCTGACGGCCACAATGGCCCGTTACACACAGGCTGATGAGGAAGGACAAACTGAGCCGCTACTGCTCCTCCCACAGCATAACGTGCACGTTTATTGCTAACGGAGCACCTTGGTGGGGTGGTTTGTGAGAGCGGTTAGTTCGTATAGTAAAGATGTGTCTTCGGAAGGCATTTGACAAGGTATCTGTTGACTCACAGCAACTGAGCACTTTGCTGATAGAAACTGAAGCTGCTGTCAATTCCAGACCAATGTCTTACATTTCTTCCTTCCCTAGAGAGCCAGAAATCTTGACCCCTTTTCATTTTAACTAAGCAGCCATCTTTTGTCAAAACAACACTTTAGATGAACGGGTGAAAACAAATGCAGAGTTGCTCAGTTTGTGGGTTCACAAAGACAGCTAATGATGAAAAAACACTGTGAAGCGATGACTTCATGAATATCTCATCGCACTCCGAAGTGTTCGTTCCAGAAAAGCATCTAAATTTAACAGCATCAAAAGGGGGACGTGATGGTGATTATTCATGAACACAATGCTCCCAGACTGCTCTAGAAAACTGGCGTAGTAAGCGAACCCGTTCAATGTAAAGATGGCATGGTTAGGTCATGTAAAGTAAGAATATCCAATGGCCCTCATCTGTTCAGGCCTGTACGAAAACTGTACCTTTCACAATTCGCCACCTTGTGCCCCGGAGTGTGTTGAATGTCAAAAGAAGAGAAGGGCGAAGATCAGCCTTGCCTGTGGAGCGCGTAGTGTGTGACAGGACTGATTTGGAACGGCTGACAATGGACGCGCTCATACAGTGGTACTCTAGGCAATAAAATCGCCCAGAGGAAAAGCAACAGTGATCAGTACAATCACGTTAGTAACAGCACGACAATTTCCAACGCCAAAGAAATACTAGAAGCCTGGAACGCTTTCGCTCTCACCGATTAGGCTGAACCTGCTTCGACGAATCGAATCCTTCAACCAGCATTTGACGTTAATTCGAGCCTCTGGACGCATATACAAGAACACCTCAGAAACCTGCTCTTCAAATACAATTACTGATTTTAGTAGTCGTCGGAAATTCGTCATACCTCTGCCATCGCGAAACATCTTATCGTAACAGAAGAAAATACCAAGCCACTCCGTCAGAGTCCGTACAGATTTTTGACGCAAGAACGCGAGGCCATAAAGAAACAAGTCGACCAAGTGCTACACGACGACATTATCCAGGGTTCAAACCCCGCGGGCGTCAACGGTGGTGCTTGTGAAGAAAGAGAATTGTACACTACGCTTCTGCATTCACTACCGGCGCCTCAGCAAGGTCTCGGAGAAGGACGTATTCTCTCTCCCTCAGATAGACGACGTCCTTGATCAACTCCACAGCCAGAATTACTTTTCATCCATGTACTTCAAGACAGGCTACAGGCAAGTCTATGTAGATGAGCGAGACCGAGAAACGGCTATCTTCATTACTCCAGATGGCCTTTTCAAGTACAAGGTCATGCCCTTTGGTCTTTGTTCGGCGCCTGCGACGTTCCAGCGTCTGATGGATACCGTGTTGGCTCGATTGAAGTGGCATATTTGCCTCCTGTACTTGGACGATGTCGTCGCGTTTTCCCTCCAGCTTCGACGATCATCTCCGGCGCCTTAAAGCAGTACTTTAAGCAATCAAGACCTCTGGTCTCACCCTGAAGCCAGAAAAGCGTTGCTTTGCATATGAAGAACTCTTGTGCTTGGGCCACGTGATGAGCAAGTCCTGAGTACGCCCCGACCCACTGAAGAGAGCAGTCATCGCTCCATTCCTGCCGCCCACTGGCAAGAAGGTCGGGTGTAGATTTCTCGGCTTCTCTTCCCGCACACCCACTCCGCACGTGGCGGGACCCCTGCCGCCCGCAAGCGGAGAGCGAAATGGCGGCCCGGCGCCAAAGGACAACACAAGCGCTAGGCGCATGAGCTTAGCATGAGCGCCTCTGATGTGCACTCTGGCTGGTCGACGCTAGGACTGTTGAGGCTGGCAACTATTCGGCAGAGCTTCAGTTTTCGAGGTCGGCAACCATCACCAACAGCAGATGACGCTGAGAAGTTCTTGAATGCGTTGGTTCAAGCCGCTGCGTTTATCATGAAATCGAGGCTGTTGCACTTTCACAACGCGTTTTTAGGCCGCAAGTGTTGCGTCGTCGTAGTGATGTGTGTTCAAGGATAATTACGCGCTCCCCATTTTGTTGTTGTTGTCGACGTCGTTACCGCACACGAGTCATATCGCTCGAGTTGCATTTGGCGCGACGGCGATCTTTTACAGCTAGCAGAAGTGCGGGGGCCAACACGCACGAACGCTTTGTATTACAATGAAAAAAAGGCCTAAAGTGACCGCGGCATTGCACGCTGCGATACCGCGAAGCTCTGTACAAATAGCCAAAGAAATTGACTGGTCAGTAATGTTTATGATTGGGCGCTGGTGTATACCGCTGTGCGTGGCTTGCTGACGCAATCCTTACTTTGCTCTAACAAGTTGGCGTTTGCTCTATAACATGTCGCAATGAGCTTGACAAGTAGAGATATATTTGAAGTTTCAGCCTAGAAGAAAATGCTTAGCATATGTGATATATTCTATAAAGCTGGAATTAAATGTATGTGCATATCAAGCAGTCAGGTATTATATGAGAGGCGCTATAGCTTGCTTTAAAAAGCATGCAATTATGAAGCATAATGTTTGTTTACATTGCACGCAAGGCATCTTGTTGCTGTTGAAAACACATGTCTACAAGTTTTGTTGGCGTACGTAAAAAATGACGCCACAAACAGCGTATAACTCATCTGAAGGTTTCACAATTGATTCGCTACAACCCATACAGGTACAACCTGAAGAGAATTGAACATGCTCTGAAAAACGGAGGAAGCGTCAAAGCAGTGAAGAGGAAATTTATGATAGGCAAAAATCGAATGTATCCACTAAGGGACAAAGAAGGCAAAACAACTACCAATATGGTAGGATAGATAAAAGAGCGGAGGAGTTTTACAGAGATCTGTACAGTAGCCGGGACAACCACGACCTTAATACTATGAGAACCAGGAGTAACCCAGATGACACCCCACCAGTAATGATAGAAGCCTTGGAGAGCATGCAAAGAGGCAAAGCTGCTGGTGAGGGTCAGGTAACATCAGATCTGCTGAAAGATGGAGGAGAGATCGTGTTAGAAAAACTAGCCACCCTGTTTACGAGGTGTTTTCTGACGGGAAGAGTACCAGACTCTTGGAAGAATAGATAGATAAGTGGTGTTTAACGTCCCAAAACCACCATATGATTATGAGGGACGCCGTTGTGGAGGGCTCCGGAAATTTCGACCACCTGGGGTTCGTTAACGTGCACCCAAATCTGAGTACATGGGCTCACAACATTTCCGCCTCCATCGGAAATGCAGCCGCCGCAGCCGAGATCCGAATCTTGGAAGAATGCTAACATCATCTTAATACATAAGAAAGGAGATAACTAGGACTTGAAGAATTACGGGCCGATCAGCTTGCTCTCCGTAGTATACAAGCTATTTACAAAGGTAATTGCTAACAGCATTAAGAAAACAGTAGAATTCAATCAACCAAAGGAACAAGCAGGATTTCGAACAGGCTGCTCAACAATCGGCCACATTCATACTATCAATCAGGTAATAGAGAAATGCTCAGAATATAAACAACCACTATACATAGCCTTCATTGATTACGAGAAGGCGTTTTATTCAGTCGAAATATCAGCAGTCATGCTGAGACTGCGGAATCAGGGCGTCGATGAAGCACTTATAAACGTCCCGGAAGACGTCTAATGGGATCAACTCCTACCATAGTGCTTTTAAAGAAAGCAACAGAATACCAATCAACAAGGGTGTAAGGCAGGGGGATACAATCTCCTTAATGCTATTTACCGCGTGTCTACGAGAGGTTTTCAGAGGCCTAGAATGGCTACAGTTAGGTTACCTTAGTAACCTGCACTTCGCCGATGACATTGCATTGCTGAGTGACTCAGCGGACGAATTGCAACTCATGATTACGGAGTTAGACAAGAAGAGCAGAAAGGTGGGTCTTTAATTTAATCTACAGAAAATGAAAGTAATGTACAACAACCTCGGGAGAGGGCAGCGCTTCGAGATAGGTAAGAGTGCACTTCAAGTTGTAAAAGGCTATGTCTATTTAGGGCTGGAAATAACCGTGGAGCCGAACCACGAGATTGAAATAACTAGAAGAATAAGAATGGGGTGGAGCACATTTGGCAAGCACTCTCAAACTATGACAGGTAGATTGCCACTATCCCTGAAGAGGAAGGTATATAACAGCTGTATCTTGCCGGTACTTAGCTACGAATCAGAAACCTGGAGACTTACAAAGAGGGTTCAGCTTAAATTGAGGACAAATCAGTGAGCAATGGAAATAAAAATGATAGGTGTAACCTTAAGAGACAAGACGAGAGCAGTGTGGATTAGGGAACAAACTGGAGTTAAGGATATCGTAGTTGAAATCAAGAAGAAGTGGACATGGGCCGCGCATGTAGGCGTAGACAGGATAACCGCTGGTCGTTGAAGGTAACTAACTGAATTCCAAGAGAAGGCAAGCGGGTTTGGGGGAGACAGAAGGTTAAGTGGGCAGATGAGATTAAGAAGTTTGCGGGTATAAAGTGGCAGCAGCAAGCACAGTACCGGGTTAACTGGCGGAACATGGGAGAGGCCTTTGTCCTGCAGTGGACGTAGTCAGGCTGATGATGATGGCCATGATGTTGTTGTTGATGATGATGATACACTTCTACATTTCGCTGCTCACCTCATAATCTTTTCCGATTGGCGATAAGGTTCATTACATACCCCGACACAGCCTCAATGATGTCATAACCAGGCTTTTATTTCGGAGGGTAGTGTCAGCATATTGGGTTTCTCCACTCACTTGAATGTTCAATGAATGATGTGTGACAAATTTCTGATGCTTCAGCTCCCTTTACCCTCACTTGAGTAATTGTTAGCAAGAAATCTTCTGTTTGGCTGTGTTCACAACAGTCCAGTGAAAGGCATCTTTGAATGAAATGCATATTTGGTGGGGGGGGGGGCGCCAATGAAACCATGAATCTTGTTCACTGACGCATATTTGTGCTCATTCTAAGGTAAACCTTCTTTTTTATCACTCAATACCTCAGTCTCTTCTGGGGAGCCTGAATTCCTCTGACCATTTCATATTCTGCTAGCTGGCACAGAGTGCCAAATGCAGTAAAACATAGGCTGTATCTAAGTCATTCCCTCTATGATCAGTTGAGGTGTGCATAACGTCTATTTCTAAGACACTTTGCAGCTAGCAATCTTTTTGGGGCAAAATTTTACCAGATAATTCAAATCATTTGTCACTTCTGAAATTCATAAATTCTAAGGTTCTTTCAAAGAAACCTTGCTGGAAATGTAATTGTGCTGAAATGTGTAAAGCTTCAGAAGAGACAAAGTGTGTTCGTTCCTCAGTAAGCAGAGAACACTTATGTTTGTTTTCACTCCGGCTACATAAACAAGAACAGCCACAACGTAGCGTAATACGCTGTGCAAGACCATTCTGTTGGCACAAGGCATGGTCTTGGCTTTAACTAGCAGTCCTCGGGACAACTTGTGATGTCTTTTTTTTTGGCTGCCAAGTTAACCAGTATAGACTATTTTGCGAAATCTGCCATATTATCCTGAATTCGGACTGGTGTGAAAGTGCTTCATTTGCAGTAAATTAATGTCTTGCTCATGGTCTTCCCTTGTCTTGAACCATACTACACAGCATCCTTATACAAATTCAATATGATTTTAAAATTGCTTTTCATTGTCATTACTGTGAGAACAAGTATCAGTAGATGAAAATCCACCTATGGTATTTCGTCTTCTCACAGAGGTGATGCATAGCGCAAAATTTCATTCATGCATTTATTGAGTATAAAGATTTGCCAGTGCAGAGGTGGCACCAAAACCTACAAAACAAGATCCTGGTGGCTGACCATCTGCCACTATATTTTATTTTAAAAAATATATAGCACAGTGATAAACTGTCAAAAGGTCAGCACTTGCTAAAAAAGAATATGAAATGAAACGACATGCACAGCTGCCCAGTATCTGTATTTTATTCTAAACTAAACCAAGATAAAAGACTGATTAGACTTTAAAATGTGCTCAGAAGTGTCATGGAAAAAAGTTTATTTTTAGCACACTTGCATTCTTTCTAGCAAGCTGCTGAAATGGACAATGAAATGAAATCTTCCAACAAATGACGTAGAATAGAACATTGAGCCACATGTTCTATCGTACTAATTGTAAACTGCTTCGAGTTATGGACAATCAATTCAATAATTTTGTCTGAATAACTTTTGCATCCTCTATTGCAAGAGGATAACGGTTGCATTGCACTAGGTAGTTTATTAGCAGGTTGCACAGGATATAGCATAGGGTACGCAGGAAAATATGTCACGTTGTTCTTCGGTTGTAGTACAGACTCACAGTTCTTGGGCACCCCTTTAAATGAGCGCAGAACACGTAGCATGCAAATGTGACACTGTGAGCATGTTTTACAGTAAGCTATTCGTATAAACAAGTATAATGGAAACAGCCTCATCAGCACTATAAAAACAATTTAAGATTCTGCGTTGTTATAAAGCCGCAGCAGCCAAGCCATTGTGCTGAAGGTTAATTTATCGTGCATTCACACACTCATTGCAAATCCACAAAACACAAATAATGTTTCATTCCATCCATATTGTCTATACTACAAACCACAAACAAGCTAAAGGATCTGTTTGAAACACCTTAACAAATCATTCAACTTGAGTGTGTGAGATCATGTACACTCACATTTGTATGTACAAAGTTATTATACTGCCCTTTCCCCACTTCTGATTTCCTCAAACACGAGCTTTTAAGCACTAAGCCTGACGGCACTAAGTCCAAACACGAGCTTTTAAGCACTAAGCCTGACAAATCGTGGGAATTGTAACTTATTGCACTCAAAGCAACCTTAAGTGGGTCGTCGAGAATGGCACTGTGCACGTCATGCTTATACTAGTCAGTATGCATGTTGTAAGATGCCTTTGTAACACATTTGCCTTTTCATTATTTGTAGTAACACCATGGTGTCTGATCAAACCCCAATAAAAACTGTACCGAAAGAGTAATTTTTCGTAATAATCAATCTAAACCAGTTTCCTCAAAACCCGCCTGTTGATTAGCAAGGGCTGCTGCAGGGCCAACCGAGGCCTCTTGTTCAGGTGAACCACCTCAAGTGGTTCGATGAGGCCGCTCGCCGCCCCCGATGCTGCAGCCGCCGCGGCCGCTGCCGACCCCAGCCCAAAAATATGTGTTGCTAATTTAGAGCAAAACGTTGAAATGGAGGACATCATACCGAACCAGAGGTACCACAACTGAACACATAACTGAAAATGTTTTTGAAAGTGCCTCAGCAACCACATTGCCAATTACTATACAAGATATTGGTTTGAAACAATTAAAGTGGCTCAATGCAAGTGTAAACAGCATATGTTGCCACTTACATGGTGAGTTCAACTTTAACAATACTGGTGCTCTGACGTTTTCGCATGGAAAACTGGCTTCCAGAAAATTGCAGAGGGTATTACTAATGACAAACGGTTACCTGCCTTTCAGTAAATACACCTCTAGGGGCACTGCCAGCATTGGGGGGGGGGTGGTTCTGGGGCGCTAGAGCCTTCTAAAAACTTCCACCTGCCCCTCCGCCCCCTCCCACCACAAAAGCAAACAAAGTCAAACGCAGCACAGAAGTTCTCAGCGTCCCTGCCCCCTGAAGGTACTCGCGTATCGTGGGTGACCCTCCATAGTAAAGAAATCCTTGCGCCACCCCTGTATGCCTTGGTTTTCAGCTACCAGTCACTTTGCTTTTGCATTGGTAGAGCAACCGCCCCAGAAAGGCGTCAGTCTCTGTTTCAATCCCCGGACCAGGACAGATGTTTCGGCAATAAAAAAGCTTTTCTTTGTGAGAAATCTGTACAGATTTCCATGTGGCGTCGTGCCACGAACGGGTAGTTGTCTAGTTTCCCTTTCTGAACCCTTCTGCCCCCTTGCTAATTTCCACAGAACTTATTTTTATTGCTTAGGTGCCTCATGTTACACAAAGCAATTCATCATATTATTAGAAATTTGGCGCAACCTCGACTCACGCAAACACTCACACAAGCACTCACACTTCCACCAGAGCAACACACACGACACGCAACGTATCCGTTGAAAACTTTTTAGCACTTTTAGAATTTTATCTTAACGTTACTTTTATTACTTTTAACGACAAGCCCTATCTACAACGACAAGGCATCTGTATAGGTTCTTGTGTCGCCCCTGTTCTTACTGATATTTTTTTAGCAGATGTAGATAGGACGTTGGATAAATTTTTAAGGGGGAATAAGGTTTTGAAGATTTTTAGATATGTTGACGATTTTTTAATTCTTTTAGACAAGCGAGGGTCCTATACACCCCCCAATTACTTTTTAGATTTTCAAGTAGACGCCTGTACTTCAGTGAGTGTGTGTGCGGAAGAGGTACCATATGAAGTGCAGCGTTCTTATTGTGACCATGTGCTTAGTGTTTTTAAAGATCATGGACGCGGACTTAGGTTCACTACCGAGGTACCCACAGAGACTTGTCTCCAGTTTTTAGACCTCAAGCTACTGTGGGGTAGTGAACACTTTTGTTGGGTGTACCGGCCTAGAGTGAAGAAGGGGCTGTTGCCGTATGATTCTGCGCACTCGAAAATAGTTAAAAGAGGAATTGCTTCGCTATGTCTAGAATCCTCATTGATTAAGTCGTGCCCACACCACATGCGTACTAGTTTTTATGATCAGATCAGCCGATTGACGGCGGCGGGCTTCCCTTCGTCGGTCCTAAACGCGGTTGCCGAGTCACTACTGCAGAAGATGAAACGTGGAACACGAAGGGATAGAGCTACTTGGGATCCTTCGGGTTCCAAGCTTCAAGTAGTGCCTTACGTGCACAAGCTCTCCCACAATATTAAGAAGGTTGCTGCAAGGCATGGTGTGGCTGTGGTCTTTTCAGCGCCAGAAAAGCTCGCCAAGTTATGTCCGCGTATTTGCAATGGCAAGAGACGCGGTTGCGTGAAAAAACATGAGACTGCCTTCGTCAAATGTTCCATGGGAGTTGTATACTCCATTCCTTTTTCCTGCGGTAACGTGTACATTGGCATTACCGAGCGTTGCCTCAATGACCGGCTTAGGGAGCATGCGCTAAAGGTTAAGAAAAACGAGGACAAGTACGCACATCTTGTGTCGCATATTGCCGCATGTGGGTGTGAACCACGATTCTCTGATACAAGGATTCTTGGGAGAAGCTCAAATTTATCAGCACGTTTGCTGTTAGAAGCATATTATATAGAAAAGAATAAAAATATATGTGTCAGCGAGCCCTCTTTGGTGTTGCATCAACAAGAAATTTCTTTCCTTGATGCGAGGGTTTAGCGATTATATCTCCTTTTTGTGTTCACACCCTTTTTTACTTGTGCCTTGTGGTGTGGTGACGCCTTTTACTTCACGTGTTGTTGGCTTTCTAATGGCGCAGTTCTGTTAGTTAGTGCCTTTGCGCATTTCGATGTATGTACTTAAGAAGGTTAGATAGGAGCAATAAAGCAGTTGGTAGTGAGCGCTGCGTGTCGTGTGTGTTGCTCTGGTGGAAGTGTGAGTGCTTGTGTGAGTGTTTGCGTGAGTCGAGGTTGCGCCAAATTTCTAATAATATGATGTATAACCAACTAGCCCAACAACAAGTTTTATAAAGCAATTCATTATTTCACAAACATGAACAAGCTTGTGTTCCTTCACAATTATGCATTATGCCGTACCCTCTAACGGGACCCTGCGTTTCTTATAATGCATGCTGCTTTTCTTTCATGTTTTTCACTAAAAGTGACAAAATCAAAGCATTGCAATATAAATAATTTCTGGCAACACGCGTGACATATTCAACTGTGGGTATTCATTGGCCCAAATAAAGACTCCTTTGTGCATGTTTGCAGTTTGGATATTATTATGATGATAAAAATAGAAGCATGCTTCATGCTTCCTGAGGAGCAAAAAAAAAAGATGCACATTCATGCTAAACGGTTTGCTTTTGTGCGCCACCAACACAAGTGGTGGTGACCAACTTCCTACGCAAAGTGAAATCTTACATTGCATTTCTACAATAGGACAAAACTATTTAATTTCTTATGGGTACTCACATGCTAGTCCTAATATCTGCTGAAGTCACTGTAGTGCTCAAATTCTAGTAATACGGCCCATGTGGTTACTTTAACTCATAATGATTCATTAAAAAACCGTGGTGGTGGCTACGTATGCTTTGGTACCACATTATGTCGGCTGCATTTTCACTGGAAGGAGAAAACCACCATGCTATGCGAAGGAAATATTATAAGGTATGCCAGTGATTGTCACCTGCTTTCGTTTTTAATTTTTACGTTTGCCAGCAGTTGTTTGCTAGTGCCAAATTTGCTAATTTTTTTTGCGTATACCTCAGGCATATGCAAGGAAGATGTTGCCCTGTGAAACTCAGCTGGTAAAACATTCTTGCAGGACTTCTTCAACTCAGCGTGCACTCATAAAACAGTGCATCATGGATGCGTACACTTGTCTCAAAACAAACTGTGTGTGATCTTAGTTTCGTACAAGCACATGCATCGATGAAGCACTCTACTTTTTCTTTTCATTAACTTCAGTGTGACTGACGTAAAGCGGCCGCCATGTCACATGCGGTGTACGCAGCTGTTACCAGCAGAAAATAGACTTTCTTGTTGTGTTGCTTTCCAATCAAATTCTGTGGTGAATATTTTCAACACTCCTAATCATCGCTACCAAAGAATTTCACTCAGTGTAATGCTTGAAACAATTGTAATGAAATTCGGGGTACTTTCATTTATAGAACGTGCCTGTCCAAACTGAGCTTTTGTTTAGACTGGCACAATCTAATGACGTGAGCATGTCTTCACCAGTGAGACAATGAGGATGGCATGTGCCCCTAAAGTATCCCTGCCGAGGCATCTGTATGTAAATGCAAATGCCCCTGAAGAAAGAGAGTGCATTCTGACAATGCAAGGGGACAAGAAGACAGATAGGTTTTCATGAAGCTAGAGGCTTAGGACATGCAGTGTCACATCTACGGCATCTTCAGTCAACTGACAGTTTCCAAAGCCTGGTTGACTGAAGACGTGTCTCGTTGATGTGGTAGGGAATACAGTATCTGGTGAGGAGTTTAAAAAGCCGGCCAGTGGTGCATCAGCCAGAATAAATGTCTGTCCAGTGTGTGTTGGAAACTTTGCTGCCCCGCAAAGGATCGTTTGTACTTTTTATTGAGCAGGCCAGCTGACAGTCTTCCTTAGTGTAATATGATGTTACAGACAGCGCTGTGCACTCTCATCAGTCAAGGCTGTTAGCCAGGAATGTTTAAAGTGTACAGGCAATCCCTATTTGAATGTTATGACACGAGCCACAACCAAGAACTACAGCCGTTACATGTCCCAGAATACACTTTGGTTCACGTGCTCATAAAGAAATGAAGAATGGCAAGCAAATGTGAATACAGTGAAATGGGTGCTGCTAATTCTATCACACTGCACTCGAGTATTCTCAATGTTCTTGACAGCAAGGCTATGAATGGCTTGCACTGCTGGCCCTAAAACATCCATGTCGCAGTACCGACACAGAGGGATGCAAACTCTGATGTTACGTCAGTGCTATCAGTACATTACCTGCTGGTTCCTTTGTTATTCATGCACAGAGACACAAAAACATTCCAGCGACGTCGTTGTCTCGTCAAAACAGGTTAATCTCTACGTGATTAGCCTGCCTTGAAGCCACCTAAGTCGTGATGTTGGAATCATGTCACATTCTTTATTCATGTCTTACATTCATGGTGCAGGCTACCAATATGCATTAAAACGTCGATACGTTTCTGAAAAAAATGCGCACAATAAATTTAGGATCTGAGAATACTTATGATCCAAATCGGTTTATAATTTTCATGATTGCGAGCGTAGCAGCCGGAAAATCATTGCCCTGTCGCGGTGGTCTAGTGGCTAAGGTACTCGGCTGGTGAGCCGCAGGTCGGGGGATTGAATCCGGGCTGCGGCGGCTGCATTTACGGTGGAGGTGAAAATGCTGTAGGCCCATGTGCTTAGATTTCCGTGCACGTTAAAGAACCGCAGGTGGTCAAAATTTCCAGATCCCTTCACTACGGCGTCTCTCATTATCATATCGTGGTTTTCGGATGTTAAACCACACATATTAATCATCTGGGAAATCGTATTAGGTGGGAAAGAATCAGCGAGGTTCTACTGTATAAGTCCACACAACTCCACGAGCTTACATATTCAACGGAAAATTATGGTCGTCAACTGGCTCTAGATTCAAATTTTGAATTAAGCGAAAGTGTGCGCCCAGACCGATTTCAATTGGCAGCTGACGCACTAGGCAAATTGACGGACGTCAGTGCAACCATGAGAGTAATAAGTATGGCTGTACTGCGACTCCACAAACACATATGTTCTCTACAGAAACCTCCTAGTGGGTATGCACCAAATAAATGGGGCAAACATTACCACTCACTATCGGAGCATAAAAATTTAGACAGAAAAAAGTAATTCAAAAAATTATTAGCAAAGAAATAAATGCATACATAAGTACGTAACCTGCATGTTGCGCTTCTAGGCCACATAAACTGAGGTGGAACTGCTTTAAAAAAGCATATGCTAAAATTTCAAAAATCTTAACAAATGTATAAATATAAAAAAGTAAGCAAACAAAATCCTTGTGCGACACAGCTTGGCTGCTGACCCACCTAGACAGAGTGGAGTAGCTCCTGCTTTTTCCAGAAATCTTTGCAAGTTCTCTCCCGCAAAAACATGCACATATAGCTGGATTTAATCATTATGGCGCGCTTCGAAGATTTTGCTAATTTCATTTACCCAAAAAGCCTTAACAACTGCCAACGACAGTGATCAGTGTACAGGATTGCCGACAAGTTCCTTCGGCTACTTTGCACCAATTGGGAAATATCTGCCACTGACAAGAATGATTAATTATCATCGTATTCATGTAATGCATTGATAAGATATTTTAGCTGATTGAGAGACGGCATCCTTCTTTGGAGAGAAAGCGTACGTTTTTCAGTTTTTCTGCACTATTAGGAAGCAAAACACTTCCAACACTGAGCTAACAATAATAGGCATTTTTGTTCTTTAAAGTTTTCTTGATCTGACATGTGCTTGAAATATTTTGCTACGCACAATGATTTTGATGAAGACAGATGCATGTTTAACAAGACAGACATGGGCATTTCGGCAGGATATTGAAAATATTGTTTACCTATTTTTCAAATGCTTGATGCAAGCAGATAACCATCGCATATTATATCAGTTGTCATGGTGTTCAAGTAATGTAGCATGACTGCCAGTAATCTTGAAAAATATTGATACTGTATTAGTAGCTACTGTGGAACACCTGATAATTTATTGGAACACTTACAGTTGCTTTAAACTTGGTCTACAATAACTTATTTCACGCATTCATAGACAATCGATCATAATGCGTACCTTAAATAAAGGGGAGAAGGGGCTACATGCATAAAAATATCTTGTATGCAAGCTCCTCTTCAGGGCACATGCACGCAACTACACGAACCGAAAACTGAGCTGTACACTCGGAAGTATTTCACGGTTTACATTTCATGAACACGCTTCACCACACTGGACAGAATCGCTCAAATGTGACACGGCCCACAGAACTTCACCACAGCGCTGCACACAACAGCAGTCGTTCAGAGTTGCACATTACGAATGACAACAATGACGGGCAATAAAACTTGTCCTTCCTTATCGTAGCAGAAGCTAGCGCTCGCAAGCATTCAAATTTTTTCATACTATATGCTGCGACGAACGGCACACTAAGAACACACCCGACGCGAAGACTTGTTGCGAAATACAAATTTTTCACTTCGGCGCGCACTGATTGCATATTCTGCTTTAGAAAGGTGGATGATTACATCACGGAAATCTTTGAAGTTCCTTGCGATTACACTTGAAAGATGGACGGTACAACCCAGGAAACACACGAAACGATGACACATTTGCAAACACAGTTTCTACCCTGCGCTCGTTTTTTTCTTTCCGCTGTCGATCGCGCGCGCTGACAGGGCAGTGAACACTGGCTGGCTACCGATATCTCCCCGGGAGTCTCACAGCGCTTACGATGGCCACAACGATAAAATCAGCAGTTATTTTTTTTTTTCATGTAGCGGCAGCGCCCGCTTCAGCAAACGCCATGTTTGCCAAGCGAGCTGACGGGGCGGCCGTCAATGCTATTTTTCGCGGTATCCGAAGACAGGCGAGCCATGGGAGCTGGCTCGCGGCTTGCAATAGTTGAGAACCGCTCTGCCTGACGTCACAGAGACGGCCGCTCTCGCCCATTTGTGCGGTGCGGGTGTGCCGCGAGCGCGTGTAAGGGCCTTTACAGGCGTTTTGTCCGAAACGTTGCCCGCATCGCCCAGCCACTCACTAACCTTACAAAAACCGACGTCAAGTTTAAGTGGGAAATGCCGCAGGCTGAAACATTTAAAAAAAATACAATGACGCCTGAAGACGCCGTTTATACCTGCGCACTTCATCGAATACGCCGACACGCAAATCCACACCGATGCAAGCAGTGTAGGGCTCAAAGCCGTCCTGGTGCAGAAGATTGACGGACTTGAAACGGTCATCAGTAATGCGAGCCAGTCGCTCTCTAAGGCTGAAGTCAAAATGATTCACAAAGTTTTATGGGCACATTGGCCAAGCGGCTAGTGGACCTGAAAAATTCACGGGGGCATTGCGCATGCATGCGAAGTGGGAAAGTAGGGCTTCTGCGGCAACTCTCCTCCTCTAAATATTTTGTTCTTTCCCTCTATTTGTAGACCTCACCCGAGA
Organism: Rhipicephalus annulatus; assembly: GCA_013436015.1. NCBI lineage: Eukaryota > Metazoa > Arthropoda > Arachnida > Ixodida > Ixodidae > Rhipicephalus > Rhipicephalus annulatus. Next base: position 100,764 of record WOVY01001558.1, read on the forward strand.
CGTCATGAAAGAAGCTTTGTGTTAATAAAGTTCAATAAAGTGTCTTTCCTGTCAAGTGCTTTTCCTTCTACCTTGTGCGCTCATATATTTCCACATTGCATTAATGATTTGATACTAGTGAGATGCCCGGTAACCGGCACTAATGAAGGGGGCTCTGCCGCTGCCGGAAGCAAACACATAAAAGGTATAGTGAGTTTCTGCCCCGTGGTAGTCCTGCCAGAATTATTTAAAGCGTGTTTTTTTAATTGCATGGCGTAATAAATAACGCTTGCAGGAGACTTGTCACATTTTCTCGACGAGCCCGGCTTGCATGCAATTAATGTAAACTCAAACTCTAAATGTCTACCTCCTTTTTTTCTAATTTATGGGTGTAGTATAATTTTCTAGTCATTCTCTGAAATAAAAAAACGAGATTTTGTGGTAAGCACTGCGTACAAGGTACAGCTTATTTATATTTTATTTCCCTGCCATTATTTCTCGGAAAAGTTGCGGGCGTACACACATTATACCAGTTAAATTTATGACCGTCAAAGAAGTTCTCAAAACAATCTAGAAAATATGTTGTTTGCTGCATGTGTACCGTCACAGTTACAGAATATCGGACCTCGTTTATGCTCCAGGCATAATTGACTGAAACGGGCCAGGCCGGGTACAGGTCGTATTCAAAAACAGTGGGCCGGGCTACGGCGGGCTGGAGCATGAAGATTTCGGGCTGGGCTGGGCTCGGCCCGAAAAACAGGCCCGTTCAGTGCTCTAGGTATTCACCAAACTAGCTTACCCACTCATACTATATTTGGCTTGCCCCATTTGAAGGAGGTGATGGTGAGAGCACCCCGACGTGGGCAGCAGCATGCTATTTAGATAGATGCCAGAACCTCTTGCAGTACGCAAAGAAACGCTCCTCATTCAAAACATCTATACGCCTCTCTATTGATCGAGCACAGTCAAGCAATGGCGCCCAAGCCATCTTGACAAAAAAAAAAGACATGGCTGATCCCACTATATCAGAATCGGTATAACACTAAAGTGAAAAATGACTTTGTAGAGGCAGTTGAGCGTTTGTTGTGCATTGTTTCAGCATCAGCAACAAATTTGGCCGCGTTTGCTGCCACCGGGTGGCACGAACCTTTTCGAAGCAAAACGGTTCGGTTCACCCAATAGCCGCTTAAAACCGGCTTGACTTGGCTGAAAACGTATGAATAGACGGCGACAGAATCGCCGTGTTGGACAATTTTGGGGGGACGTTTAGGTGGTGGGAACGAAAGGTCTAAGGTTCCTCACTAGCTTGTGAGGATCTTTACCGTGCGGTGGTTATTAATCCGTGGTCTTTGCTTGGCCGGGAGCCTCATGCATTCGCGAGAACCGCCTCTGCGCATGAATACGTAGTCTCGTTCTGTAATACTGTCTATAAGCAATGTGGTAATGACTTGCCCGATCATGAACACCGTGTGTTATGCTATTTGTGGATGTATGCCGTACGTGTATGTCTGGTAAGTGCGTGTGTAGCGTAAGGATCGATGTGTCGCTTCGGTGAAGTGTATGCTTGCGCCAAAACTTTCATTGAAGCTTCTTCTTGTGTAACTGCGTGAGACAGATACGAAATGCACAAGTTGGAAGCGATGGACTATTACCAGGCGTTCACACGACGTTATTTTCCGAGTGGCTTAAATATGTTGTCGCCGAATACGATAATCGGTTTTCTAAGCTATGTCTTTTCTTGTGGGTGTATACAAAGAAAAAAAAAGAAATAAAGTTGAAGATATGCTGGGAGCACTATAAATATTCGCTCAAAATTGCCACCTTAAGCGTCTTCTTAAAATTAAACAGTGCCGCAAGGCAGTCGTGCCTTGTGGTGAAGTGCACGCTGTGTATTGCGGTAAAGCATACATATTGCGCGCGCTCGTGTTTAAATTGGAAATGTAGCACTGACATTGGGCCTCGTGTGTGCACCTAAATTGTACACGCGCTATCCTCTGCCTCATCAGTGACGATGCGGCAGTCAGTATCGTCATCATCTTCAGCTTGTGTAACAAGCACAGAACAATTTACCTAGTAAAATATATTTTGTGGCAGGCAATTCGCAAGGCATTCAGATGTTAGTTCATTGCAGGATTAATTCAAGATTGTTAAATGGCACCTTCAAATAAACGAAACATGCATATGAGAGGCTTCAGTCGTACTTCAAAATTTGTGCCATGCCTCAAATTGAAAATGATTATAAAGGAAATATATGCTAAGGCTGGGTGTAGATTACCATTCACAATTCAATTACCATTCATATTTTAGAAACTTAGAAAATTTGTAGCTCATGTTTTCCTATCGAATAAGCACAAAAATAACTGTTGAAGAATGGTCTACAATTACTCACACAGTTTGCAAGAAATAGATCTTTGAAACGTATGTCGTGCCAGAACTAAGTGCAAGGTGGTTAGAGGAAACTGGTTATGACCCGACATAATAGCGCATGTTCGAACGTTTTACATGGGCTGCTTGTTGGCAAAATGGGGTGGAAGTAGGTAAGTGCCTGCAGGGATCTGCACCAAGAGACGAAACCTGCTACATCTTTTTCATAAATTTCGTTATTTGTGTCAAGCATGCGTGCACTCTTCGTTGTTGTGTTCTCTCAGGGTGCAAGTATATGGCATACGCTTGAAATCCATACGTTACCCCTGCGATTTGAAGATGTTATCACAGTAGACATGAACGTGCAATGTAGTTGAAAACGTTGCTGGGCACCAACTTTCTTAACAATCTGAACCCGCTTATACTACAAAAGTTACCACGTGACTTCAGCCAAATAGTTTCTAACTGTTGTGGTTACTTTCAGATAAAAGTAATAATGAGCTAGTTGTGCTTGGACAACAGTCTTGCTTTACTGTATTAAAATACACTAATTTAGTACCTGCATATAGAACTGACCACTTATTTTTTTTTATTTGTGGTCCTGTTTGTTACAGTTTACTTTCAAAGTATTTCATACAAGGTGGTTAAGTTTTAAGTCCATACAGTGGGCAAATTTTATCAGCAGTACCGCATGCTGTGCAATCACTTTCAATTCTCCTAGAAAGCATGGTGTTCCACTATTCCGGTATGTCGCGGCTGGGCTTCTCGACCTCGACGACTTTACATGTCAAACAGTTTGCCAAGTGTAACTACTTACTCCCCCATAACTCTAAATTTTGTCGAGCCATAATAAATAATTGGCAGTAAGAACCAGTTACAAAACCCTTTTTTTATGAAGTGCTCTTTAATCAGGGACCTAACAATTCTGTACATAAAGGATGACAGCAACCACTTCTCCACAGATTGAACGATTAGGTTGTACTCATAAAAGCATTAATATAATCAGACTCCTTTTTTTTTGGAAAGTAAATACAATGCATAAATAGTCTTACCAGTCTGTGATTCAATATTGTAGCTTAACTATTGTTGAAAGCCAGAGTCATTTACAAATGCCATGTGAATTCCCGAAAGCGCTAGGTAGCTTTATATAAATTGGGGATATCTGCAAAAAAGCAAAAAGCCTACGTTTATGTTAAGCAGAAGTCCAAGTGAACATGCATGCATATGTTCATGAACTAGATCCCTGTAACATGTGGTCCAACAGCTCTAGCTTAAAAGCTTCAGGCAGCTTTTATGCTGCTCCAAAAAGATTTTAGTTGCACCACAAGCTCCGGATATGCCTTTCATGAGTCACGTCACTGTGCCTGTTGAGTCTTTAAAAAACAGGTTTGAAGGGGATGCTAAACATTTTTTTGAAGGGGTGAGTAGCAGAGAGAATTAATTTATTAAAGTCTTCAATTTTATTATGTTAGCTCTGAGGCTTGCAGGTATGTTAAATGAGCGTGGTCATATGAGTAACACCTCATAGGTCAATAATTTTTGGGTTGACAGCAAGGTATGAAGAGACAGGATTATGAAAATTGCAGAAGTAGAAGTAATGAAGTTGTCGAGAAGACTTTGTTAACAGTACATTTACAGGCTTCACGCACAATTTGCTTTCCAGCAGGGTGAATTTACTTTTGCTGATGCTTCCGATGGCATCATTGCACTTCATAAGCACTGGTTTTATGCACTGCACGTGACGATCTTGTTTTTTCAAGGTTCATGTACTGATTAAAAAGTATAGGATCAAGAAACTTATATGCTGTCTTAAGGCATTATCAGGCTCACCATAAAGGTAATTGGTGACATTTTAGTGAGTTGTATGTGGGAGGTCTGTGTACATAACATCATAGTAATCTTGCAATGCTGTAGCTTTATTTGTGTAACGAGTGAAGCTTCTTTTCCTGTTAAAAATTTCTGCCAAGCAAACAAGTTCCAACAGTAGGATTTGCCCTTGGGTAAAGCAGGTGGTAAGAGTGAGCTTATTCAGAAGCCCTTCAAGAGTACCCACTGAAGGAATTAGTACCTATAGGGCAAAAATTCTAGTGCACCAAGAAGGGCAAGGGAGGACGGTGCAGGTTAACATTTCAGGAGGGCATCTTCTGGACATCATCCTTCTCTAGCCACAAGCTTGTATGGCCAATGTTTAGCAGACTCCTACTAACATAAACTAGGTATAAATGTTGCTTCTCTATTGCAAGATGACACACCATATACCTTTTGAGAGTCTCCTCACCACAAGCCCTTACATTAGCCTAAAAATATTTTTTCTACAGTGCCCTTTTATTGTCCTAAACAGTTGTCTGAAGCAACAATATGCACATTGTGACAGTCTAGCTGGTGACCACAGAGACTGCTCCAGCCATCACTATGTATACTCCACTCAAAATGTAAGACACTGCAAAATCCTAGTCCGGTGTGCGTGCATACGACCTTGAACATGCAAGCAGTGACCACTTCTCTTGTGTTCTCTGCACTGGCGCATGCTTGTTGCACACCTGTTCAAGATTGTGACAGTGAAATTAGTTCTGGCAATGCTGTCTCAGAGGTAAGACTGTGTACACCCTTAGAAACACCATGGTGGAGCGAGCAGAGATTCATATCAAATGTAGTAATAAACTGGCAACACCATGGTGATATAAGCACACTTGCATTAATTTATTACATTTTTATTGAGGCAGACATCACACAGCAAAGCCTAGTTGTGATCTCTTTTCAATATTGTCTACATAGTTTTCCCGTTGGTCACAGCACAGGAAGAAAAAAAATTTCTCTGTGGGAGCACCATATTTTGCGCTTGCATGACTCCAATGAAGCACTGTGCGAACAGATATATTGAAAATGTCAATACTTCGGGTCCTATAAATGGTGAACTGGTTGTCGCATTCAGCCGGTGATCCTGCAGGAGCTTTAGCATGTACTCTAAGGTCATTTTGCATCAACAATGCCACATACAATAGTTTAACAATGGTTGTTAATGGGCAAGATGATGCATAGCTTCAGGGAGGTAATTAAGCTAAGGGAGAAAAATATAGATGCCTAAGCAGCACTGGAAAAATGAAAAAAGCACAGAAAAAGAGCATTGGTCGCTGCTGAACTACAGAAAATATTTACACTGCACCACACATTCGCATCGTCTAGAATTTTCCCTAATAATGTTATACCAACCTGCCTAGCCTGAGTGCGGCGATGGCGTAGTGGTTAGAGCATCCGCCTCGCATGCAAGAGGTCCGTGGTTCAAATCCCGGTACCGCGCAATTCCCAACCGGATTAAAAAAAATCCGCGTGTTGATGGAACTGCATTAAGAGGCCTGGGGTGCGGCCTCACCGGCAAACACCGCCGAAAACGCACTCCCTCACCAGAGAAGGATTGGCCACCCTGGTGCAGTATCTGGCCACTACCTCCCACATGCTTACGTCAAATAACTCACGGCCCTCAGTCCCTAGCAGCTGCGAAGCAACTGACCACGGCGGCGGTCAGATCTGCAACGCAGCAGAGGGTGCTAAGAATCTCTGGATCCGGACAGGCCGCCATTGGAACCTGAACTTGGCAACGTTTAATGCTAGAACCTTATCTAGTGAGGGAAGTCTAGCTGTACTATTCGAGGAGCTAAAGGGCGTTAAATGGGATATAATAGGGCTCAGTGAGGTTAGGAGGACAGATGAGGCCTATACGGTGCTACAGAATAGGCACGTCCTTTGCTACAGGGGCTTGGCAGACAGAAGAGAACTGAGAGTGGGGTTCCTAATTCACAGAAACATAGCTGGCAACATAGAGGAATACTATAGCATTAATGAAAGGGTGGTAGGTATCGTAATTAAACTGAATAAAAGATACAAGATGAAGGTAGTACAGGCTTACGCGCCTACATCCAGCCATGATGACGCTTCAGTTGAAAGCTTCTATGAAGACGTGGAATCGGCAATGAGTAAGGTAAAAACACAGTATACTATAGTGATGGGCGACTTTAATGCAAAGGTAAGGAAGAAGCAGGCTGGAGACCAGGCAGTAGGAGATTATGGCGTCGGTAGTAGAAACGCCAGAGGAGAGCTACTAGTAGAATTCGCAGAACGCAATTATTTACGGATTTTGAATACCTTCTACCGAAAACGAGAAAACCGCAAGTGGACATGGAGGAGCCCTAATGGCGAAAATAAGAACGAAATAGACTTTATAATGAGTGCACATCCTGGAATCGTGCAAGATGTGGAAGTGATTGGCAAGGTACGATGCAGTGACCATAGAATGGTGCGGTTTCGAATTCGCCTGGACTTGAAGAAGGAACGGCAGAAACTGATACGCAAGAAGCCAATAAATCAGCTAGCACTGAGAGGGAAAGTACAGGAATTCAGAGTGTCGCTGCAGAACAGGTACTCGGCTCTTAGTGAGGAAACCAACCTTAGCGTAGATACAATGAATGATAATCTGACGAGTATCATTACGGAGTGTGCAGTGGAAGTTGGAGGAAGGGTAGTTAGACAGGACACTGGCAAGCTTTCCCAGGAAACGAAGAACCTAATTAAGAAGCGTCAAATCATGAAAGTGTCAAGTACAACAGACAAAATAGAACTGGCAGAGCTTTCGAAGTTGATTAATAGACGTAAAGTATGCGATGTAAGAAGGTATAACATGGAGAGAATAGAACACGCTCTGAAAAACGGAGGAAGTGTCAAAGCATTGAAGAGGAAACTTGGGATAGGCAAAAGTCGGATGTATGCACTAAGGGACAAAGAAGGCAAAATAACTACCAATATGGATAGGATAGTTAAAATAGCAGAGGAGTTTTACAGAGATCTGTACAGTAGCCGAGACAACCACGACCTTAATACTATAAGAACTAGCAGTAACCCAGATTACACCCCTCCAGTAATGATAGAAGAAGTCAGAAAAGCTTTGGAGAGCATGCAAAGGGGCAAGGCTGCTGGTGCGGATCAGGTAACATCAGATCTGCTGAAAGATGGAGGACAGATTGTGTTAGAAAAACTAGCCACCCTGTTTACGAGGTGTCTCCTGACGGGAAGGGTACCAGAGTCTTGGAAGAACGCTAACATCATCTTAATACATAAGAAAAGAGATGACAAGGACTTGAAGAATTACAGGCCGATCAGCTTGCTCTCTGTAGTATATAAGCTATTTACAAAGGTAATTGCTAACAGAGTAAAGAAAACATTAGAATTCAATCAACCAAAGGAACAAGCAGGATTTCGAACAGGCTACTCAACAATTGACCACATTCATACTATCAATCAGGTAATAGAGAAATGCTCAGAGTATAACCAACCCCTATACATAGCCTTCATAGATTACGAGAAGGCGTTTGATTCAGTAGAAATATCAGCCGTCATGCAAACACTGCGGAATCAGGGCGTAGATGAAGTATATATAAACATTCTGGAAGAAATCTACAGGGGATCAACTGCTACCATAGTGCTTCATAAAGAAAGCAACAAAATACCAATCAAGAAGGGTGTAAGGCAGGGGGACACAATTTCCCCAATGCTATTTACCGCGTGCTTACAGGAGGTTTTCAGAAGCCTATAATGGGAACAGCTAGGGATAAGAGTCAATGGAGAATACCTTAGTAACCAGCGCTTCGCCGATGACATTGCATTGCTGAGTAACTCGGGGGACGAATTGCAACTCATGATTACGGAGTTAGACAAGGAGAGCCGAAAGGTGGGTCTTAAAATTAATCTGCAGAAAACGAAAGTAATGTACAACAACCTCGGCAAGGAGCAGCGCTTCGAGATAGGTAATAGTGCACTTGAAGTTGTGAAAGACTATGTCTACTTAGGGCAGGTAATAACCGCAGAGCCGAACCACGAGATTGAAGTAACTAGAAGAATAAGAATGGGGTGGAGCACATTCGGCAAGCACTCTCAAATTATGACAGGTAGTTTGCCACTATCCCTCAAGAGGAAGGTATACAACAGCTGTATCTTGCCGGTACTTAGCTACGGAGCAGAAACCTAGAGACTTACAAAGAAGGTTCAGCTTAAATTGAGGACGACGCAGCGAGCAATGGAAAGAAAAATGGTAGGTGTAACCTTAAGAGACAAGAAGAGAGCAGATTGGATTAGGGAAAAAACGGGGGTTAAGGATATCATAGCTGAAATCAAGAAGAAGAAATGGACATGGGCAGGGCATGTAGCGCGTAGACAGGATAACCGCTGGTCATTAAGGGTAACTGACTGGGTTCCCAGAGAAGGGAAGCGGGTTAGGGGGAGACAGAAGGTTAGGTGGGCAGATGAGATTAAGAAGTTTGCGGGTATAAATTGGCAGCAGCAAGCACAGGACCGGGTTAACTGGCGGATTATGGGAGAGGCCTTTGTCCTGCAGTGGACGTAGTCAGGCTGATGATGATGATGATGATGATGAACCTGCCTAGCAACAAGTACTTCTAAGGTAATAAAGTGCAGAATGACACTTGCATAAGACAGGAAACAGGACGCGAGTGAACTGCCATCTATCTTTGTTTGTGCAGGGTGTCTACCAACCTGGGAAAGTCGGGGAATTGGGGCCTTGCTGGAAAACTGTAGAAACTTTGGTAAAACTTGGCTAAATCATGGAAACTGGCGGCAGTCTGTGCCACCATCACAAAAATAAGCATTACCCTTGATCAATACTCAAAAAGTCACTCCTTCGACTGCAACTACAGTGAACAGTAGAAGAGGCCTAAAAAAAGGCAATGCATAACTGTTTCTTCTTAGTGTACAAACAAAAGGATACACCGACCAAAATAACACAAGGTTTACTGATGTTTGGGCACCTGATATTGTTCTGAATGACAGCCATAAGAAAGGTACATCGTATTTAAGTATGACTAGGTGCGTGATGTAAGCACCAAAAGTATATGGTCAGCGTTCCATAAATCTTATTGAGTATATGTGCAGCTGTGTGAATGTGCAGGGATTCCAGGTGCTGGCATGATGCAAGCTTGTTTTCTTCGATCAGAACACGGTTGCTTGACCAGTCAATTTGAAAGCCTCTATATTCTGCATGTTCAGAGAGGGCATCCAAGGCCACCCATGATTTGGTGACTTCATTTTGAACTGTTGTGTTGTTTAACTCTTTCATTGAAATCACAGGTCTCATAGACTGACATGTTGTCACACTCGTGGCAGACTACAGTGTAAAGAAGACTACAGAAAGTTCGCTCGGCAGCTTATTCTTCCCATTGACTAAAGCATTCCTTAGCTTCCATGTTGGTACATGCACTATTTTGATGTATGTTCCTTCTACATATCACATATCATATCTGACTTTCCAAGCACAGCATTTCTCACATTGGTAAATTTGTGCATATTTGTCGTGGCCACAAATTCGGCTTGGCTTGAAGGCCTTTTAGTTTGGTGTTTATGTTAGAACTGCCATCACAAGAGGTTAGCTGGGCTATGTTTTGCCTTGTATAATATTATTGCTATTATTATTATTATTGGCGATGCAGCTGCAAACGTCCTCCGCTATGCACTTATTGCAGATATTTCAAGAGTAGCACACTCTCTTCTCACTTCATTTCCTTGAGATGGTGTTATTAAATCCATGAGTATTTTTTATCATTATGTTCATAGAAGAGTACGTAAATGAAGGTAGCATGAAGGTAACCGAAACACGCAACTTAGCTTCACAAAAAAAGCCTACTGGCTTTTTCAGCTTGCCTTTGTTGTACATAGCCTGGTCACTCCTCACAACGGTGTTCATGCTGTCTAAGACGCATCTGGAAGCTAAGTTGCATGTTTTGGTTGCTGACAAGGAAGGCTTCTTTTCAACTCGAGATGGCTCTATGTATAATGATAAGGTAGCCACTGGTTTGGAAAAAAGCTGAATAAATCGTTTTCTGAACAACTGCAGCCAATCAATTTATGTGGATGGACATGCATCTTCACTTTCACATGCAAAGTCTGGTGTTCTTCAGGGATTAATCATGGGACCAGTTTTGTTTCTCATTTACATCAACGACATTGAACATGGTTTGTCATCTACTATCAAATTATTTACATACATCTACATCATTTATAGAAAAATTGACAGTACCCAACCGAACGAGTCTTTATAGTTGGACCCTAATAAACTCGCATTTTGTGTCACCATGGCAAATTAACACTTCCAAAACGAAGGCCATCACGTTTACAAGAGCACATAAAACAGAAATGAGTCAATATGAAATTCAAGCTCTCCCCACTGAAAAAGTATCCCTATTTAAATATCTTGGAATTCATTTATCTTCTGACCTGCCTTAGAATAAGCGCATCGATATCATAACTAGTGAGGTGTCAAAAGCACTTGGATTTATTAAAAGAAACCTTTACTTGGTGAACTATACCTCTAAAATGCTAGCGTACACTACACTTGTCCGTTGAAAGATAGAATATGCATCCATCATCTGGAACCCACATCAATCATATCTCATCGATTAACTAGAATCAATACAAAATGAAGCAGCAGGATTTATCACCAAGTAGTATTCTCGCAACTGCAGCACTACAGATAATACACACTCACTTTCATTACCCCTTCTTGAAACACGCAGACTGTCATTGCTGTTGTTGCATTTTCATAGATTTCATCGTAGTAAATCTGCCTTCGTAAAGCTTGCACAAACACACCTCATAATATTTTGAAACATATTGACAACCAATTCAAAATACAGCCTTTTTTGGTACACACAATTATGTATCAACACTCACATTACTTCGAAGCACACATCACTGGAACACACTGCCGAGCGACATCGCTTGATTCATTGATCATGCCGCCTTTGTAAACCAATTCAATATTTTCTTGGACATATGACTTACCTATCTGTGTGAGTTTGTAAGTGCATGTATGTGCTTATTTTTACTCTTCTTTCATTGTAAATATATTTTCTCCTTAAAGATGATAGTCTTGCTTGGGATATTCCAACGCAAAAATTTTGGTCTGTCTGTCAGCAAAAAGGCTCAAGTACGACCACATCCACAGCATCCACCAGTATTGCTCAAGTTTCTGCGTTCATACTTGTACGATTGTCAATAAAAAGCAAATATTGAGCATATTTGAGGCACAATATCAACACGTCAATATTGTGCACTGTGTTTATTTATACTATAAAAGGTATAAATAAGTAATTCTAAGCACTGCAGCTGACAATGCGACGCTTCGCATGGAAAGGCGAGTCTCCTACGCTTTTCTAAGACGATACTGTGCTGCTACCTGTCTTGAAATCTACAAAGTATGGCCTCCAAGATTGCACGCATGCTGCGTGCTCGCTATAACAAAGGCCATCCTTTCGTTTTCTGAAATTACCGCCAGATGGCACTCATGTCTCACGCAACATCTTCAGGATCCCATTCACCAGTTTTCTCGTGCAAAACATCAAATAAATATTTCTGTCTATTCACTCTTTTCAGGCGAAATACAATAGTCTTTCGACGACATTTTTGGTCAAATATGCAGATAGGGGGCAACTTTTTTCATGGCAATTTTCTGTATATATATTTTTTGCACTATAGCTGTGTCTCTCTTATTGAGTTTTCATTCCTGCCACAATTTTTTTTTCCTTTTGCATCTTTGTCTATGGAACTGTATTTTACATTGTTTACCACTTTAATTTTATAATGGCAATGTTCTGATTTGCAAATTTATTGTATAACTAAAACCCCCTGCGTAATGCCTGAATGGGCCTTTAGGGTATATATTAATAAAAAAAAGTGTTGATGCACAAAGCGGGTGACTGAACGAATAAGTTTATGCCCTGTTACTAACGCTTAATCAGGAACATGTAGCGGCAAGTGTGAAAAAAGCAAAAAGCAAAAACTATCAGTTTTTATTTCAGTGAAGATTCATGTTGCCACTAAGAGCTGTTGTTTCAGAAAAAGAGACTTGTTAAATAAATGTTTCAGAGTATATTCAAAGAAATTCGGAGTGTTTGAAGACTTGTGATCCGCTAAGATTTTCTAACTCAGAGTCTATCATCTTATCACTAAGTGAACAACCTTCTTTGTGCCGTAATGCATTCGGTATAGACATAAAAGATTTATATTATTGTTTGCCCCAATGTGAAGATTTGAAGTGTGTAAAGCAGTGCATGAGAGAAGATAATGATGAGTTGTTGTTTCAGTGCCAGTGTAGCATCTCTATTGCATCGTTTTTAGAGCTCATGCAGGCCACCTAAATTCTGCCGTTGTGTTTTGGAAGGGAAATAATTTTGTCCAAAAATCTGGTATCTGCATTGAATCATGAATATACCTGTAATTAGTTATATTTTTCTTGGGTATGTAGACGGGCAGCTGCAAAATCATTTGAATTGGTTATCATCACACACTGTTTGATATGTCCATGACTTCTTATTTCTACTGGACATTAACAATTGCTCTTTACTGGTTGCTAATATAAAGAAAGATGTTAAGAAAAACGAAATGTCAGCGTTTCACTTTGGAGTTTCAAAAAATTGATGAGCTACAGTTTCTCGATTTAAGACAGGCTTTCGTAAAAGATCACATATATAGCAATACCAACCTAGATTCATAAAGCCAATTCTGGCCACTCAAAACCACTCAAAATCATACCATACCACTCAAAACCATACAGGGAGCCATTGTGTCAACTTTGCTGGGTGCCGCTATTTAGAAGTTACGCGAGCACCTTATCGCGCATGCATTTGATGCACAAGTTGCTCGCCTTGCAAATTCTGGCTTTCCGAGTGACATGATTTGCTCCTTGTCAAAAAAACTTATTTCAAAGATCGAGAAGTTTTATCATTGTGATTCTAGTGCACTAGAAATTAGCAAGAAAAAGAGGCAGGCAGTTATCCCATACATACACGGGATAGCACATGGTTTGAAAAATGTTGGTGCTCGTTATTGCATAAACATGTCATTCTCAGCATGTAATAAAGTGCATAATGTGTGTACTTTGGTGGATAGAGCATTGTGTCAGCAGCCAGGGAAAGGGAACAAACGTGTCTCCAGTCATGTCCACAGATATGCTCCTTGCGCTACTGGCGTGGTTTATGGGATTCCACTGTTTTGCAGCTGCGAATATTTAGGTGAAATGGGGCATTACATAAACGTGTGCTTAAGAGAGCATGGGCTAATGCCATCAGATGCTAAAATCACGTCTAATTTGGCAGCTCGTTGTAGGCCATGTGGATGTGTGCTCAGGGCTGGGCAAAGATGCCCGAAAAAGTATTCCGGAATGCAGATATCGAAATGTGTGCTTTGGAAGCATAAAATACAGATACTGAGATAAATTTGTAATTCATGTGACAGGATATTTCAGAGATACGTTTGCAAAAAGACAAAAAAGTATTCCAGAATACATATACTAAAATACTTTTGTCTATGTCGGGGATAGTTATACTCCATACAAACATTTGTTATGTGCAGCATCATATTTAAAATGTGCAGCACATTGAAACTTGCAAATGAAATTCATTTATTATATCTTCACCATTCTCCGAGTGTCATTAAGGCATTACAAAGGATGCTTACACTGCACATAATTGTTAATAACCACATATTTACAGATATCAGTTGCAATAAAAAACTATGCCATATGAGAGCATCAGTCACACGCATTGTACACTGAAATCTGGAACTCGACAGCAACACTATTAGTTATGCTAGAAGGAGCATAGTTCAAGCGAAGTGCTGGAACCATAAACAAACGAACTTCCAGTTGAAGGTTTAGTGTTTTCTAGAATCATCTTAGAAATGGCAGAAAGAATTAAGAACGGACAAAACAAGGAATGCGAAAGGAAACTCAAAAAGACCTCTTTCGAATCGCTGTTTGACCATGCTGGCGTTTTTCAGAAATGCTCTGCAGAAAGAAGTATCGTAGATGGCACACGGCACCAAATCCTCTTTGGGTGGTTTGTGGCTTCCGCAATAAGCTCCAGTTTTTCAAATGGGCACTGCAAAAGAAAAGTAAAAAAAATGAGAAAAACAAGCACTACTCGTTCAATTGGCATGAGGAAATACATTTAAAAAATGGCGCCCATTGTGCAGTATACAATACTCCTCACAATGAAAATATCTGTGCTGGAATTCAATATAGCTGTATAACATTGTTGTCACACTGAAGCAGGCCATCATTCAAACACATCATGGGATGCGGGTAGCAAAGCAACTAGCTCGCTTTCAAGAAGGTAGGAGTCAGTTTCGCCCTCAGCAGAAATGTAGAAATGGTGGGTGCATATCTTGCCGTGGACTGCCAAGGTCACAGCAGAAATTTTTTTCCCCATTGTCAACACGTCTCAGCTCATTTACGAAAAAAAAAGTAACAAGATACCCGTGTCCTGGATAGTATCGCGATACATGCGATACATTGTAAAAGTATTTCACTACTGAGATACAAATACATTTTTTAAAAGTGCCTCGATACAGCAATACAGACACTCAAAAGTATCTCTTAAATACTATTGCGATACTACCCAGCCCTGTGTGTGCCCCACTTGTAGAAAACAAGTATCAAATATTGACATGTTGATTAGCGCATGTGTGAAGTAGCCGAAGCATTTTCTTTAGGTCTAACAACAAGTGCACAAGTATTTCATGTAACACTCGTCTAGATGAAGAACATAAGGTCTTAGAGAAGACATGAATCATTCTGTGTTGTAACACATTTGTACATGTGCATAGTTTTGATGAGTCCATATTTTCCATATATGTTCTTTCCTCTTCCAAATAAATTTCAGTTGTGAAATCAGCGCTGTGACCCTCTCTGACTGCTTCTAACCCGTTCCTTTGTAAAATATCCTACGGTGAACACTCACCAATTTGCCTAACTCACGATTCTGCATCTTTTATTTACCTATGGAATCGGGGAAGCAGTTGCGGTCTGACAGATTCCTTTTTTCCACCCCATATTCAAACATCAGCGCTTCAAACGCTACCGCAGCTTTTATTGCAGGTGTCTGAGTACTTCCATTGTGCTTCACGTGTCAGAACCCAGAGAAATAAAACACCAACAAGCATGTGTGCATTGTGTAAAAAAAAAGAGAGTGAAAGGAAGGATAAAGTAAATTTTGCTGTACTGTTTCGTTGTTGCGACATTGTTGTTAGTTGTTGTCAAGACAAGGTCGCATAGAATACGTAAGTACTCCTTTTTGCTGAAAAGTATATTTTAGACATGTACAAATGAGACGGGGATGCAAATCATTAGTAAATACAGCAGTCTAGATCAAAATAATCTAATCCAATCCTAAATGGCCTGCAGGCTATAGCCATTATAATGAACTAGAATGTGCTCCAGTAAGCCAACTGGCCGGGCTGTTGCATCCTTGTTTTATACGAATGCCATGAGATAGCGCCACCTTTACGTTTCCTAGCAGCATTGGCTGCACTGTTGGACTATCGCAGGCTCCTTCAAACTTGCAGCTGCAGTTGATTTTATTTGTGTGGTTGTGTTCTGGTTGTTCCGAAAACCAAATAGCCAACTTCCTCAGTGCCTGGGTCACAAGTTTTGTTTTGACCAGATACACACATTTTTTTATATTTACCACATACACTCACAACATTATGAGTGTGTGTGTAAAATGTGTACATTTGTTTTATATGAGTGCCTCTTATTTTATTTTTTTACTGCTAAAGTGTTCTTTCCACTGCACATTTTCCAAGAAGACATTATGGTCATGGAGTTTGCTTTTAATCTATGTGAAAAACCTGGAAAAATCACTAAATTTGAAAATATAAATTGATAAACACCCTGTTGTGGCTTTGCTGGCAAGTATGTTAGGAAACAGACACATGTGCAGTATGGAAGTGTGCAATGTCACAGTCATGTATTGTCAAGAAACGTCACATACCTACTCTTGAAATACTTTTCTGACCTTCCAAGTTTCAACAGATGTGTCAATGACACATCACTTCTTTCCTAGGATGAAATGCTTTCAAGAGTCCTATCATGACTCCTGCCTGTGATCTTTTTCAGGTATTGAATATGAACTGACATGCCCTAATGCTTGCATACTTACACAACAATCTGTCAAATTTTCCATACACTCTTAACAGCCTGTAAATTCACTCCTAACAACACCCCCTCCACTCTTCCAGTATAGGCCAAAAGGGTGATTATTTACAATACTATGCTTGTCAAACATTACTATCTATGAATCTTACAATTGTTTGGTGAAAAAAATTAGGGAACCCTCAAGGTTTGAGTAGAACACAACAGTGATATCCTATCCCTAGTGCATACTCCAACCACCTAGTGCATACTTTTTGCAGGGTAACATTACTTGAAAAGTTTATACTGCAGATTATTACTACGTAATCAATGTTTAAAGTGGCTTGTGCTAGTAAGGGTTTCGCATATAGTTGCAGTCTGCATAATGGATTTCTAAATGGTGGCTAAGCGAGCTTGTTGATACGTACACATAGTTACTTTGAAGAGCGCAGAGATGGGACACAGGATAGACCACGCAATACAGGTACTGTGTAGTATGCTTTAAACCACGAGCAGCTATGTGCATGAAATGTTTTTAAACTTGATATGCACCCAGTATGTGGTCCTAAGAGAATACTCCAGTAGCATTTGTGCCTTTTGTTTTTCGTGGCTGCTTTAAACAACGAAGTCATTATGATAATCACATGTTCTGATGGCCAGTGGCAATGTACATTTGTACCATGAAATACTGCGATATTACATATTGTATTGCGAAGCATGTATACTAGACGCGTGTATTTGTAAAGCATGAAAATTATTTTTGAGCAGGCACGTGGCTTTGTGGTAGAATGCCTGCTTGCCACACAAGCAGCTTGGCTTCTATTCTCAGTCAGACATAGAAGGTTTTATTTGTTATTCTTTTTATTTCCATGTTTTTATATAATAGACCAGATGTAAAGTGAACATGGAGAATTTCATGCACCAAAAAAATGCCAACACTGCAGCTGTACAGGTGGAATCACACTTGTCCAGAGCAGCTGAGCGCATGGCTCTTGTTAGTGACGGCTTCTACGTCACCTTAGCTACATGCTTCTGTTCACGCTTAAATTATCGCACAAAGGCCTAGCACGCCGTATGCCATGTTAGATATTCATACGGCGTCGGCATTAACATATTTCTGCAGAAAACAGCAACTGGAGCGGTCGGCTGGGTGTTTTAGACAAGTGTGATTCGATCTCTAGAAATATTAAGTGATTTAACACTTCAAATTTAATTTTGTTGTGTTCGATTCAACAGTCATGATTTGCAAAACTGTATATGTTTTAAAAGTTTACTAATGTTTTAAAATGTTAAGTACACCAAAATAAAAGAAAACTTGTGCAACAGTACGATACACAGCATCCGCCCTGGCACATTAAAAGAAAAAGGACTTGAGAAGTTGTGTAGCGCAGCTGGCTACTTAGCTCCAGGAATGTGCTTGTACCAATGAATACTTACCCTTTCTTAACGGTTCTGTGGATTTCGAGGGCCTGATTATTTCCTACGGCCAATCAATTTTTTTAATGTACATTTCTTTTATGTCACTGGAAAGCTCGTAATTCACAATGTCTAATCACGCATTGGCAACACAAAAAAGGCAATGAAACAGTTTTCACCAACCGTTGTTGCTGATGGAGTCTTATATGCAACACATGTTGAAAACAGTGGCCTACAGCTGTTCACTGCATTGGTACCGAATTCTGCCATGACAGAGTGCATGAGCAAAGTGCTGGAGAGATGGTGTGTGCATGCTCTGTGGTTCAATGCAGGTTTTTTTTTTGTTGCTGTGGAGGAAGCTCCACTGCTGAGCATCAATTTCTTAACCTTTTGATGGTTAATAGGATGAATGCATCCCACTTTTTCCTCAGTAAAACTTTCTCTGCCACTTTACGTTGCCATCAGCACAATGCCTTCCAGTTGTGGTGTACCAGAAACATTAAGGAAACTGAGAAACTAAACTGAGAAACGCGATAGCATGCGCGTGCTACAGGCAGCTAGGAATACCCGACATTAAAACGCGCGTGTGCACACACGCGCGCGCCCGTGTGGATGCGGATGCTGCTATCGGGCACACACACACACACACACACACACACACACACACACACACACACACACACACACATATATATATATATATATATATATATATATATATATATATATATATAAGGGAAAGAAGTGTATACCTAAGGGCTCGTATTTCCGTGTTTTAACACAATAATAATGAGATATAACAGACAGTAATGCCAAGGAATGTACAGGGGAAGTTATTAAAACCAATGGAATGCAAATAAGAAGAAAGAAAAGTGGATGAAAAAATTACCAACTGTGAGCAGGAATCGAACCTACGACCTTCGAATTACGCGTTAGATACTTTTCTTTCTTCTTATTTGCATTCCATTGGTTTTAATAACTTCCCCTGTACATTCCTTGGCATTACTGTCTGTTATATCTCATATATATATATATATATATATATTTCATGACCTTTCACTGTGCTCAAATTTTGTGCACCAGCAGATGGATGTGAAGAATCATTGTGGCTGACAGCGCCAAGACTCATTCATAGAGTATAAGTGGACATGGCGCAATACGCAGTGCTTTATAAGCGCTGTGCCATTTCCTATCGTGTAGCTCAACAAAAGAAATACTGAACGCTGCATGTAACAGCAACGCGCGTCCTCGCGTCATGAAAGCATGCATGCAGTTCCAAGTGCATAAATAGAACGAATTAACGCACATGTGAAGAGCAATACGAAAAGCTCTTTCACAGCATGCTGATTATCAACAAAAAGGCGTCATACACAAACAGCCTTCTTGTGATTGGTTAAACTTAAACCTAAGAAAGGTAATTCATATTTATTTTACCGTTGCTGTTTTACAAATGTGAGTAAAGATATTACAGGCGAAGCATTTCTTCTATCTATCTATCTATCTGTCTAGCCGCTCA
Source organism: Rhipicephalus annulatus (assembly GCA_013436015.1). Classification (NCBI taxonomy): domain Eukaryota; kingdom Metazoa; phylum Arthropoda; class Arachnida; order Ixodida; family Ixodidae; genus Rhipicephalus; species Rhipicephalus annulatus. The sequence continues at coordinate 120,008 of WOVY01001558.1, forward strand.
CGTCTGGGTGCTCTCGTGATCACCTCCTTAACTTGGCGTGAACCAAATTAGTATGGGAGAGTTCCATAGTTTGACGAACACGAGGCGCCGGTGAAGACATGAATAAGGTCACAATCCTGTTACGCGCGTCGTCAAACGCTTCCTGCGGAACAGGGACACATACCCGCGGACGGCTATGTGCCCCAAGTAATTGACACTTAATTTTTTGCATCTACCCAGGAATAACGAGAACCCACGTGGAAAATTTTGACGCGTGAGCATTGAGAAATTATGAACCATTTCCCCGAAGAGAACCCTGCTGGGATGCGAAGCAGTAGTGGTGCTCACGTCGTTGACCCAGTTGAAACGGGTGTCGACGCGGGTGCTGGAAGAACGGCTGGAAGCGAACTCGGTGTATTGTTTACTCGAGTAAACGTTTGTTTGAAACGCAAAGACATGGGAGGCGGGTTGGGTTTCGTATAAGTTTCATCGCAGATAACGAGCTAAAAAAGTGTTTCCACTCGACGTGCGGTCGAGCGTTGCGGGTGGTAGAGAGAGTGAAGTAGGAGAGATGTGTGTTATGAGCGGGTGGAGGAGCCGGCAGCTGCTGCGGGCGAGACGTCAACGTGCATCTGCGACTTGACCTACTTGGCAGTGCTCCAATACCTGCGGCGAGAGAAACGCGCTGCGGTCCGTTCGCACGGACGTACGTACGGCGTTAAACACGTGAGTCAGAGATGCTTCGCATCTAAAAAGCCTTACATCGGCAGTGCTGACCCGACGAATGCAAAGAATAAGTGTCGCGGTCCCATCAGGAATCGAACCCAAGCATTCTGCGCGGCACTCAAGCATATTCTACAACAAAGCCACGCCAGATCTCGGACCTACTTTTCAAATAGCTTAATACCTTCATATAGTCATGAAACGTAAATAGTGGTTGCAGTGGCGGCAATCCAGCTTTATAAACATTACATATGTACTCCTATGATGCAGCTGTGATATCGGGTTGACGTCAATTTTTGCTAGGTGCCATGCACTGAAGTTGATTTATGCAGCAGCGTCCAGGGCTACCATCCTCACTAGCACCAGCACTTCATACCAGCTTATTGATTCTGGTGTTCCTAATGCTCAAGTTCATGTTTGCATCATTGCACAAGTGCAAACAACTGGTTATATAAACACTTGGAGTTCTTCAATGTATGTCTGTCTGTGGAACATTTGGACGTATATTTGGCATAATTTTATGACGTGCCGCTATAAAAAAATCACAACACGGTCATGCTAAGCATGCCTCCGCATGCTTCGCATAATGTCGATTCCGGAGCTACGTGGAATATGCTGAATTTTTCAGAAATATTCTTGGGCAAGACGTACTTTCGGCATGAATCTTGACATAAGTATGTGTCAGTTTTTTACAAGAAAATGTAACTCTTAGAAATGCTGATTACCATATTTTTAATTGTATAGTCAGTGTACTCAACATTTTAAGCAGTACTCTCTTTTATATTCATACAAAACACAGCTGTAGTGTATGGCTCATAGTTGAGGAAAATGCTGGGAAAGCACAACTTTCACTTTCGCAGTCAAGACGACATAACTTAAGGGCCCACTGAACGTTTGTGTTATGCATGGTGTACTACTAAGTTATTACCATTACTTCGTGCGATCAGGCTGACATTATGATCTGCGCATGATACAGCTCCTCAGCTGCACGATAGTGATTTTCATTGCAAAGCTGTTTTCTGGCATGACAGGCATGAGAATTTTGGGAGAGGATGTGACAACGAGCATGTACGCTAAATCTGAGTGCGCTGTCAATTCAGTCGATCTGTGTATAGGAGCGAAAATTTAGCCAGGTAACGGTAAAAAAGTGATGCATAGGGAAAAAACGAGGAGCCCTCAAAAATGAAGGCGAGAGAAGTTCAGTGTGCGTGTGCCTCCTTCTTTCTCTCTTTTCTTCTCTCTTTCTCTTTGAGAGCTCGCCTTTTTTTTGTTGCTCTGTTCCCTGTTTTATCTTTCCTCTTTGTTTTCTTTTCTGCCTTTGGATGCATCACTTTCTACATTCTTTCCTTACCAGGTGAAAATACTCCACGGTTTCAGTTCACTTTAACTGAAACCATGGCTGTATACAGCTGGGACTAAGTACAAGCCAACACATTAGCAACATGTTCCAGTTGGTCCCAGCATGAACCACTCGAGACTGAAAATGAAACCAGCTGGCCTTGAAATGGAATCAGTTGGAATCATTTGTTATGATGAAACCAGTTGGTGTGAATTATTATTATTATTATTATTATTATTATTATTATTATTATTATTATTATTATTATTATTATTATTATTATTATTATTATTATTATCTTCCTTATGGCCATTCTCTTCATCCCAGAATAGCTGTAGTGCAAGGCAAATAAGTGATAAGGGCTCATTGCCTTCATGATGGTTCTTTTTTTGTACATCTAATGCTGACAACATCTACAGTTCACTGTAGGCCAGTACAAGTTTAATTTCAAAAAGGCACAGGGTATTTCAAGCAGTGCAAACAACTAAAAAACAGTTTGTGTAAAGCACAGGACATATGCACAACCAAATATTGCTGTGTGCTGCATCGAAGTTTAAATGGGCTGGCACTCCCTTACCTCCTATTGCCTAGCACCTCTCTGCCAGAGGAGGACATGGCACTGCAATTTATAGAAAGGCATAAAGCTACTCTGAAAAGGTCTAATTGCTTTGCCTCATACTGCCATCACCTGATCTTTTGGAGATAAGGTAAGGTTGCATGAAAAACAGGTAGCCGTGCATCAGTCATTTCCTAATACGTACCTCCTTCAAAAATGTCCTGAAATGACGAAAATATTCTTGTCCTGTAGGGTGTGCCACAAGACTGGCTGATATATCTGAGTCCATTAAATGCAGTTAAAATATGTAGGTCTTTGTAAGGACATTATAAATACTGCCTTGAACAGTGTAACAGTGAAATACAGATTTAATGAGTAAACTGCAAATCAAGTGCAATGTTATCAATGCAATAATAATAATAATAATAATATTAATAATGAATATATTACTAACATGATTATAATAGTATTGTGGGAATTCCACATACAAAGTAACTAATTGCAAGGATTAAAAGGGGGTGCACAGGAAGGCAATGAGGTATATTTATAACAAATTCAATCTAACGAATTCTCCTACTGAGTTGCAAACGAAAGCTGGTCTATTAACACTACAAGGTAGGGCAAAAATAGCAAAACTAAAGATTTTGTTTCAATTAATTCATAGTGACATAAACATCGACACGTCAAAAGTAATTTTTTTCTGTCATTTTAAGTTAACACCTTACAGGCACTCACAAACACATAATAAATACACTTTTAAATCAAGTTGCTCTAAATATTCATACTTCCCTCAAACCATAAACGAATGTAAACCAAATAAGTCCTTTGGGTACTGATGCCTCATCTTTCACTGTGTCCTTAGATATGGTACAAGCATCACACATAACCGAGAGGAGAGAAAACAAAGAAAGGAAGGCAGTATTTGCCGAACAGTATATTAGACAGCGCTTTCTTAAGAATTACATAGAAACTGCAGTTGGGTAAAGATAACTAGATGGCGCTGTACCCCTACTCTCAGATTGGCTGCATGGGGGGCTGTGCCTGGATATGCATAGAATGAGCGGATCTCTCAGTGTCCTTTATAGTCACCATACGTAGTGGATCGTTGGTGGGGCATGAACGAAGCAGAGTGGTGGGCACGTTAAAGACCCTTGCGCTCGGCTCCTTTGGCACGCGTCTCATCGGTGTTACCCATGCGTCATCTGCATTCTCAAACGCGATCGAACGCATAGACGCATGCATGGACGGACGCTTCACCCCACTCATCATCAATCACTCCATGAATATGCTGACATTTTTTTAATTTTCTTTTTTTCTTGTGGAATTTAAAAATTTATTGTTATTTTTCCTCATTTTAACTTGCACATATGTTGTAATACCATTACTAATATTATATTCTAACAAAGCTTATTCAGGAGCTAAGTACCTCTATATCACCCTACATTTCATACAACACTACACAGTATAGATTTAAAACTACGCTTCAAAGTTAGACTCCACTTATTTACTCATAAATTGTGCCATTTTCTTGATGGAGTGATTCATAGACTGAATTATTTTAGAATTTTCTAACACATTTGACAAGGTCAGTCATAAACATTTGCTTTGAAATTAAGTCATCTGGACCTTGGCACTACCGAACAAAGTTTAGTACTTTGAATGCTTTGCATGAAATTGAACTCACTTTGTGCTCAGCTAAGCCCAGCTTATTTCTCATTTTTACTGCCAATGCCCCTTCCTTGCTATCATCTAAATTTTGTCATGATTTGCTGATAATAGTGTTGTCATTTGTGAAATTACTAACAGAAACTATTTGTACCACATGTTATAGATATATTGCTAAAAAAATAAGCTGGAATTAATCTGAAACTCCAGCACTAACTATAAAGTTAGTGCGGGATAAATACCATATTCTTTCGTCACGATCGTAAAAATTCACGTGGCGGAGGCATACTCATCGCCACTAAAAAAGAACTATCATGCTCTCTAATCAACACATCTTCACAACTAGAATCATTATGGGTAATATGCCGTGCCCCTCCCGAAGCAATAATACTTGGCGTATGCTATAGGCTCCCTCGAACTGACCCAGACTTTCCCCGCAAACTTAACGAAATCTTATCCCAGCTAACTAATAAACACCCTAACGCACGTGTTCTGCTTTATGGGGATTTTAACTTTCCCTCCATTAATTGGCTCAATCAGGTTTCGCCAACCTCGGGAAATACTGAAGCAAGAGAATTCGTCGATGTTTGCCTCAACTTTAACCTCATCCAACAGGTAACCAAACTAACGCACATCACTAGTGAATCCTCAAACATTTTAGACCTGGTATTAACAAATAGCCCCGAAAGCTTAAAATCTATTGCATACTTACGTGAAATCAGCGATCACAAAGTCATCCATACCATATTTAACTTCACCCCAAAAATACGCTCCATTTTCTGCAAAACGATTCACTTGTATAATAATGATCATTATGAATTATTTATACGTGAATTACGAGATTTCCTACCATACTTCGAGTTCAATCTCGGTTCCTGTTCTCTCAATGACAGCTGGCTAATGCTTAAGGACAAGATAACTGACTTGACTAATAAATTCATCCCCACAGTGAGCTTTCCTGCCAATAAAATAAACCATGGTTTTCCACAAGTTTGAAAACATTTGAAAATAAAAAAAGCGCCTCTTCCGAGCTGCGAAGTTTAATGGTAATGCAAGCGCATGGGGCAAGTACTATGCTGCGGAAGATGCTTATTATGCTGAAATTAGAAAAGCGAAACAGACATTCTATCACAATGATTAACTAAAATTCTGAAATCAACCCTAGAAAATTCTCGGAAATCATAAACCTGCAACTAACACGAGACATCACGCTTACAAACGATAAAAATGAAGACGTAAGCGACACTGTTTGTGCCAATATCTTTACACACCGCGTTCTCATCAGTGTTCACTAAAGAAGCCAACGTACCGTTTCTTACGCAACCTACTACGACATTACCAGCGATGGACCTTGTTGTGTTATCCGTTAGTGGCATTTCATCACTCATTGACAAATTAAAACTTTCATCATCAGCTGGCGTAGACAATATTAACTCTAAATTGTTAAAAAATACTAAGGAAATTATTGCAGTGTACTTTTCGATGATGTTCTCATTGTCGCTCGAAACAGGAATTTTACCAGACTACTGGATGGAGGGGAAAGTCATTCCAGTCCACAAATCAGGTAACAGACAGTCCCCCCTAAATTATTAACCCATCTCTCTAACAAGCGTTCCCTGCAAAATCATGGAACATATCATATAATACACATCATGAACTTTCTTGACACCAACAATTTTTTTCATTTTTCCAGCACGGATTTCGTAAATCATTATCCAGTGAATCCCAACTTGCTATATTTATTCATGATATACACTCTTCTCTCGACCATCACTTTCAGACCGATTCAATCTTTCTCGACTTCGCAAAAGCCTTTGATAAGGTACCGCACAAAACGCCTACTGTTAAAACTTTCCCAGCTGAACCTGCACCCAACATTCTTGCATGGACCACACAATTTCTTACTAACCGCTCTCAGTTCGTCTCCATTAAAAATACCCGTTCTAGCTCCCTCCCAGTAACATCCGGGTCCCCCAAGGATTTGTACTCGCACCCCTCTTGTTCCTAATATATATTAATGATCTTCCTGGTTCATGTATCTTCCCATATCCGTTTATTTGCCAACGACTGTGTCATCTATCGCACAGTTACTAACATTTCTGATCAAACTACACTCCAACAGGATCTGGATCTCGTGCAACAGTGGTGTGATCTTTAGTAATGAAGCTTAACCCTACTAAATGCAAACTCGCCTCATTTCAACGCCAGCGTAATCCTTTATCATTTCATACCTAATCTCTAATGTCGCTATCGAACAGTTCAGTCATAAATACCTTAGGCGTCACCTTAACATCTGACCTTTCCTGGAACACTCACATAAACCAACATCATATCATCCGCGAACAGACCCCTCGGTTTCCTAAAGCGTCA